>JAXIVH010000016.1:2500-52500 GCA_036785325.1 Urophycis tenuis | reverse complement strand
GTGTAACCTCCGAATCTACAAACAGCTCTTGATTATATAACCTTTTTGTGTACATTTTTTAAATAATATATCAAATATTCAGTGTAGGCTGCTCTCGATGATGATGTCTCTGAGCCTAATTGTTTAATCAATTATTCATGTAGACCTACATATATTTGATAATATGCAAAATGTAATACATATATATATATATATATATATATATATATATATATATATATATGTATATATATATGTATATGTATATATATATATATGTATATATATGTATATTATGGCATGCCGTTCAGGAAATTAATCTTTGAATATATTGAATGAAACTTTGAATATATGGAGTGAACCTTGAATATATTGAATGAAACTTTGAATATATTGAATGAAACTTTGAATATATGGAGTGAACCTTGAATATATGGAATGAAACTTGAATATATGGAGTGAACCTTTGAATATATTGAATGAAACTTTGAATATACTGAGTGAACCTTGAATATATGGAATGAAACTTTGAATATATGGAGTGAACCTTGAATATATTGAACGAAGCTTGAATATATGGAGTGAACCTTGAATATATTGAATGAAGCTTGAATATATGGAGTGAACCTTTGAATATATTGAATGAAACTCTGAATATATGGAGTGAACCTTTGAATATATTGAATGAAACTTTGAATATATTGAATGAACCTTTGAATATATGGAGTGAACCTTTGAATATATTGAATGAAACTTTGAATATATTGAATGAACCTTTTTGAATATATTGAATGAAACTTGACTGATGCTAGGCTTCACGGCATTGCCTGCGGCCATCTTGTAACTTGTGGACGCTGCAGCTAAAACTGAGTGACAATGAGTCAGGCCGCTCGCAATCTCGTTGCAGCAATTTTAAACAACGAGGACATGATAAACACACTGGCGAATGCGTGCTAAAATCCTCCCGACACCCCTGCCCAATACCCTGCCCGTTCTTCTGACGAAGAAATTCGCTTCGCGAATTCACTTCGCTCTGACGCGGCACTTCTCTGGGACTGGAGAAGCTGCTGCGGCTACACGGATTTGGTGAACTGAAGGAGAAGCTCTTCATATATTGTTTGGATACAATACGAATCACATTCATAGACCATTGCAGGCTGAATATTTAGTTTAGTAGGCTATTACACGTATCTGATGATCGGCAACACATTGTCAGCTTTGGGCACGTTACTCACACAGCGGACTGCGGACGGAAAGACAAATGCATAATGAGATTTGCCGAAACGTTGAATATACTGAATGAAACGTTGAATATATTTTATGAATCTTACATGTTACAGTGATTAATACAGCAGCAATATTTTTTTTTTTAATTCCATAGTAATTATCTCCGTAAGGCATAATCTCATTATGCATTTGACTGTCCGTCCGCAGTCCGCTGTGTGAGTAACGTGCCCAAAGCTGACAATGTGTTGCCGATCATCAAATACGTTTAATACTCAAATAAATATTCAGCCTGCATTGGTCTATGAATGTGGGTGATTCGTATTGTATCTGAACAACATATGAAGAAGAGCTTCTCCTTCAGTTCACGAAATCCGTGTAGCCGCAGCAGCTTCTCCAGTCCCGGAGAAGTGCCGCGTCACAGCGCAGAGCCAATATGCACTGCCATTCACTGTGTTTTACCTTAATTAAATCACCTGAAAACTATATCAAGCTAACCATTCTTGTGTACGGGCGGAGATTGTACATATGGGCTGTTGTGGGGCACTCCTGTGAGGTTGAATGCATGCTCAGTTTGGCCCAATACACAGCTGCCTGGCCCATTGTAGTTGGTCTGCCACGGTTAAAAAGGGAGCGAATTTCTTCGTCAGAAGAACGGGCAATTGGGCAGGGGTATCGGGAGGATTTACGCATTCGCCAGTGTGTTTATCATGTCCTCATTGCTGAAAATTGCTGCAACGAAATTGCGAGCGGTCACGCAGTTTTAGCTGCAGCATCCACAAGTTACACAAGATGGCTGCAGGCACTGCCGTGAAGTCTGACGTCAGTCAAGTTTCATTCAATATATTCAAAGGTTCATTCAATATATTCAAAGTTTCATTCAATATATTCAAAGGTTCACTCCATATATTCAAAGTTTCATTCAATATATTCAAAGGTTCACTCCATATATTCAAAGTTTCATTCAATATATTCAAAGGTTCACTCCATATATTCAAGCTTCATTCAATATATTCAAGGTTCACTCCATATATTCAAGCTTCATTCAATATATTCAAGGTTCACTCCATATATTCAAAGTTTCATTCAATATATTCAAAGGTTCACTCCATATATTCAAGTTTCATTCCATATATTCAAGGTTCACTCCATATATTCAAGTTTCATTCCATATATTCAAGGTTCACTCCATATATTCAAAGTTTCATTCAATATATTCAAAGGTTCACTCCATATATTCAAGTTTCATTCCATATATTCAAGGTTCACTCCATATATTCAAAGTTTCATTCAATATATTCAAAGTTTCATTCAATATATTCAAGGTTCACTCCATATATTCAAAGTTTCATTCAATATATTCAAAGATTAATTTCCTGAACGGCATGCCATAGTATATATATATATATATATATATATATATATATATATATATATATATATATATATATATATATATATATATATATATATATATATATATATATATATTATGGCATGCCGTTCAGGAAATTAATCTTTGAATATATTGAATGAAACTTTGAATATATGGAGTGAACCTTGAATATATTGAATGAAACTTTGAATATATTGAATGAAACTTTGAATATATGGAATGAAACTTGAATATATGGAGTGAACCTTTGAATATATTGAATGAAACTTTGAATATATGGAGTGAACCTTGAATATATGGAATGAAACTTGAATATATGGAGTGAACCTTGAATATATGGAATGAAACTTGAATATATGGAGTGAACCTTTATATATTGAATGAAACTTTGAATATATGGAGTGAACCTTGAATATATTGAATGAAGCTTGAATATATGGAGTGAACCTTGAATATATTGAATGAAGCTTGAATATATGGCGTGAACCTTTGAATATATTGAATGAAACTTTGAATATATGGAGTGAACCTTTGAATATATTGAATGAAACTTTGAATATATGGAGTGAACCTTTGAATATATTGAATGAAACTTTGAATATATTGAATGATCCTTTGAATATATTGAATGAAACTTGACTGACGTCAGACTTCACGGCAGTGCCTGCAGCCATCTTGTCTAACTTGTGGATGCTGCAGCTAAAACTGCGTGACCGCTCGCTATTTCGTTGCAGCAATTTTCAGCAATGAGGACATGATAAACACACTGGCGAATGCGTAAATCCTCCCGATACCCCTGCCCAATTGCCCGTTCTTCTGACGAAGAAATTCGCTCCCTTTTTAACCGTGGCAGACCAACTACAATGGGCCAGGCAGCTGTGTATTGGGCCAAACTGAGCATGCATTCAACCTCACAGGAGTGCCCCACAACAGCCCATATGTACAATCTCCACCCGTACACAAGAATGGTTAGCTTGATATAGTTTTCAGGTGATTTAATTAAGGTAAAACACAGTGAATGGCAGTGCGTATTGGCTCTGCGCTGTGACGCGGCACTTCTCCGGGACTGGAGAAGCTGCTGCGGCTACACGGATTTCGTGAACTGAAGGAGAAGCTCTTCTTCATATGTTGTTCAGATACAATACGAATAACCCACATTCATAGACCAATGCAGGCTGAATATTTATTTGAGTATTAAACGTATTTGATGATCGGCAACACATTGTCAGCTTTGGGCACGTTACTCACACAGCGGACTGCGGACGGACAGTCAAATGCATAATGAGATTATGCCTTACGGAGATAATTACTATGGAATTAAAAAATATATATTGCTGCCGTATTAATCACTGTAACATGTAAGATTCATAAAATATATTCAACGTTTCATTCAGCATATTCAACGTTTCGGCAAATCTCATTATGCATTTGTCTTTCCGTCCGCAGTCCGCTGTGTGAGTAACGTGCCCAAAGCTGACATTGTGTTGCCGATCATCAAATACGTGTAATAGCCTACTAAACTAAATATTCAGCCTGCATTGGTCTATGAATGTGATTCGTATTATATCCAAACAATATATGAAGAGCTTCTCCTTCAGTTCGCCAAATCCGTGTAGCCGCAGCAGCTTCTCGAAGTGCCGCGTCAGAGCGAAGTGAATTCGCGAAGCGAATTTCTTCGTCAGAAGGACGGGCAGGGTATTGGGCAGGGGTGTCGGGAGGATTTTAGCACACATTCGCCAGTGTGTTTATCATGTCCTCGTTGTTTAAAATTGCTGCAACGAGATTGCGAGCGGCCTGACTCATTGTCACTCAGTTTTAGCTGCAGCGTCCACAAGTTACACAAGATGGCCGCAGGCAATGCCGTGAAGTCTAGCATCAGTCAAGTTTCATTCAATATATTCAAAAAGGTTCATTCAATATATTCAAAGTTTCATTCAATATATTCAAAGGTTCACTCCATATATTCAAGTTTCATTCCATATATTCAAGGTTCACTCCATATATTCAAAGTTTCATTCAATATATTCAAAGGTTCACTCCATATATTCAAGTTTCATTCCATATATTCAAGGTTCACTCCATATATTCAAAGTTTCATTCAATATATTCAAGGTTCACTCCATATATTCAAAGTTTCATTCAATATATTCAAAGATTAATTTCCTGAACGGCATGCCATAATATATATATATATATATATATATATATATATATATATATATATATATATATATATATATATATATATATACATATATATATATATACTGTATATATATATGTATATATAATGTGGATGGATTGGATGTAGTGTTGGATTCATCATAAATAATGAGATTATTTAACAGAAACTGGAAGCGTTTATGATGTCGGATCGCAGTTGACGTGGTCTGTGTTTCTCCAGCCTGCCCCGGGGGCCCGCCGCCTCGTCGGTGTTACCACGGTGTACCCGCCCCCCCCCCACCCGCGAGGAGGCCATCCCTGTAGGGGGGGTAGCCTCGGTTCCAGCAGTTCTACTGGCTTACAGCAGAACCTCTGGGGGGGGGGAGACACAGAACCCGGGCCGGAACCCGTGCAGTGGTTTCCGGAAGGCGGCACCGACACAGACCACTGTGTCGGTGGATATTCCATCGTGGAAAACCCATTCGCGCAAGTGGATGAGGAGCACTCGCCCACAGTGGCACGGTCTACACCGTTGCTGCGGAAGCTTCGCCGACACTCTTCAACACTTTCACAACTGCTAGCCGCTGTGTTAGCCACTGGCGCGCTTACACAACCCCCCGCCTCCGGGCAAGACGATTGGTCAAAAGCAAATGCGAAGCGAAAGAAAGAAAGGGAAACGCCCCTTTTTTTCCCCGGGTTTGACTCGACTGCCGTCTTTAGATGATAATCTGCTCCGTGGGGCGACTGCAGAGACCCCGGTGTGCCGGTGAAAAAAACCCTTTGTCTGTGCCAGTGGGCCGATTTCAAATGCTGATCTGCGCAGATCTCCCTGATGCGGTCTCGGTACAGACTCGATCTCCACTCACTGCTCCCACACTGTATTGAGAATCAACACAAACTGGCAGCTTCAGAAATCCTCACCTTGATGTTTGCAGTGTGGCACATTTTATTTAAATTATTTTTTTTTGGGGGGGTGGGGGGTGGGGGGTGGGGGGGACTGTAGAGCAGAATTCAATTTAGACACGGCTAACATCAAGTACCTGCAAGTGAAAGATAAAGCCTAATCCCATTATTTTGCGGACTATCCATAAGCGGTAACCTGTGGTAGTTAAGGCTTTTTTTTTTATTAGCTTGTGGTAGCCCGAGGCAGCTGCTGCCTGGACTGTTTGGAGGTCAGGCCGCTCAAAAGTGGAGCACTGTTCAGCTGAGATTGCGTGTCTGTCCGCCTGTCGCTATGCCAACAAGACCCGTCAATCACGTCTCCCGTGACTTTGGCTCCCGCGTGCGAGCCAACCTGTCACAGACGAGGAACTGTCCGTCTGTCTGTCTTCCTGTCTCTCTATCAAGCTCATCTCATTGCCTGTATGTGTGTGATAATCTCTTCAGCTGTCTCACTTTCCTTGTCCCTCCGTATTCGGATGTCGTTAAAAGTAACTCATTTGAATTCAAAATAAAAGTCACACATAAATGCCTTTCTGTCAATGCACACGTGCGACCGCATTCTGTATTCGTGCATGTGTGTGTGTGTGTGTGTGTGTGCGTGCGAACTTGTGACTGAGTTGTATTTTAATCAGTGACAGTGTGCCATCTAATCAAAGAAGGGTCTCTAATTATTTGCATTATGAGCAGTGGGGAGAAAATGGCCCCTTAAGGCAGAGAGGTGTTGCTAAATGTTCTCTCATGCTTCGGTGACACTAATTGGTTTTGATGGTCCTGGAGATGCACAACAGTGCAATGTGGGTTCACGATTCATTCATTATTAATTGAGCAAATATATATATATATATATATATATATATATATATATATATATATATATATATATATATATATATATATATATATATATACTGTATGTTAAAAAAAAAGGAGAAAGGTTCTCACATCCTGGACCATGGCTAACTATGGCATTGTCATCCACTAGATGAATCCCCTCTAAACAAAATGGAGATAATGGGAAAAGGTCATTTGATGAACAAAATGAACAATATTGATTTAAACCTCCATTTTAATGTGGAGCCCTGAGCCATGTCGCAAACACTTTAAGTCCAGCGCTATAAATAACGTGACAGGGTTTTTACATGCTCTCACGGCACGAATAGCAACGAAGAGAAATGCTGCTCTTTTTTCATTGTTTTGAATGCAGTTATTATCAGTGTACCTCCAAATGCACTGTTGCATTTTTGTTGTTGTGAATATTATTAGCAACAGTAGTCGTCGTAATAGTAGTACATTACCTTCGCTACAACGCGCAGCGGTTATAACACGACCTCTGATTTAAAGCGGTTACTTGCTTGGACCCCAATGTTGCGGCACAATATCATTTGAAAAGTTTCCCATCTCAGCAATTTGGTTTATTTTGGACCAAACGCAACAGCAGGTACGTTCAGCGGGTACAACCCCAGTGCAGAGGTCTTGTACTGTCAACTTCCTGAGAACATCCTGATATTCACCTTGACATCTAATGAATCGTGGTCTGGAGTTCCACGCGTGACCGTTGGCTTGTTCCACATTGTTCTCCCGAATCCTGGAGAACAAACAGTTTTGATTGCAACTAGGGATGTCCGATATTGACTTTTTGCCGATATCCGATAGCCGATATTGTCCAAATTCTTAATTTCCGATTCCGATATCAACCGATATGGTATACCGATATATACAGGTGTTTTTATTTTCGCCCAGACTAATTTTAGGTCCCATATCTCCTGTTGTGGAATTAACACATCATCTACTTTTATTGTGATGCCTCACTAGATTGCATTTCACATATTAACACTGTTTATAAAAAATAAGGACACTATTTCAACTTATGGAAAAGTGCCATATTTATGCACAAGCACATTATCGGTGGTAAAACCGATAACGATATGAACCGATATTACAAAAATAGGCTAATATCGGCCGATATTATCGGTTGGCCGATATTATCGGACATCCCTAATTGCAACGCTTTCCTTGGGCGCCGCTGTTTCTTCAATAGGGCAGACGGCGTCACTCCTTGTTTGTTGTGAACTGAAACTCGCCGCCACTGACCGCTGATTGTGTCAGAGTGAACTCAGAGCACCGTGACAAAGTTACTTGACGACTATAACGATCCAACAAGGAAACAGAGGACGTGGTTATGTATGGAGGTGCAGGTGGGAAGAGGAACTGTAAAGCTTGGGCCGAGAATAATAGAGTAACTGCAGATGGGAGTGGCAGGCTCTGTGAAGCCAGCGGAAGGAGACATCTGGTGGACAGGTGGGGAACGGCAACTAAAGGACCTGGGAGACAGACTGTGATGGATCGGTCCTACACATCTCCCCCGAGTGCTGATTGGTGCTAGCATTTTTACATTTTTGGAAAAAAAAGGCTTTCAAGACCCGGTCCCATCTGCAGGGAGAAACAGAACGTGAACGCATGTGATCGAGATGGTCTCATGAGACAAGGGTAGTATTGCTGTGCGTGTAAAATGCGATGACCCAGCACATCGGTCAGTCCCATACATCCCTGAAGTAACTCCTTAATGGCATGTCAGGAACAGCATCACACAAAAAAAGCAAGCCTGTTAACCTCAGTGACACCACTGCGGGCATTTGGGCTGATATAAAAGATGATGACTCTGGCTGTTTTCCGGACGGTGCCGTTCAGTAGAGAGCGTCTCCAAGCGATGGCCAATAAGAGCTCAGCAATTAGCCTTTCCTTGCCGTCTCCGTGGCGTCTGCTGCGGTGGATTACAACACAGGGGACGCCCTTCCGCGCCGCGCCTGGAGCTCCGTGGTTGTGGCGCTACTGGCTGCGGGTCGCTGGCGAGTCTCTCTTCCCGGGTCTGCGCGAATGCAAGCCACGAGTCACTTCACGAATGAAGTCACTTCACACACACACACACACACACACACACACACACACACACACACACACACACACACACACACACCAACGGTAATCAGATTCTCTGACTGCATGTCAATTTCTGTTGACTCTGTGGCTCACGATACAACAAGAACGCGTGACGCAACAGGATGGAGGGAAAGTCATAATGCAAATTTGGAAACCATAAGAAAGAATCAAAGGCTGACATCCATGAAATGTAATCTTTCATTACATTTTATATCTTATGAAGCCAGTGAATCTCTGTAATAACTGGTGCATATTTAATCTCAAATACTGTTTTGAAATTAATTAATATTACAAGCTGCCTGGATGATGAATGGAGTGTATTTATATAGTGCTTTTCTAAGCACTGTTCCCACTCAAAGCCCTTTGAATGAATGAATGCCTCTCATTCACCCAGTCACACATACACATACACACACCGGCGACCGGATACACAAAACATGGAATAAACAAGAATTTGGCAGAAATAGGCCCCACCCTTCACAAAGTATTCAAGAACCCAGAGAAGGAAAAAAAAAAAAAAAAAAAAACGAGGGCGGACCCAAGATGTCTGAATAGTTTTCTACCTTGGGGCTGGTGAAACAGCCCCGGTAAACAAACACACATTACCACGCTCCATTATCACACACCCATGGCCTTGGGTGTACAGGATCCCTCTGAAACCTGAGGGGAGGTAATGGAAATGGAGTGAAGAGAGATAGAACATTGGCCATCACGCATTCCTTCAGTTTTCCTTCCAACTGTATTTGGGAAGCAAATACGAAGGGGGGCGGGCAGTGAAAGGCTTGATCCATCTCACCCGTTCTGTTCAAGTACGTCTCGCTGCAGCCTGCGGGAAGGCGCGGTTTGACATCACGCCCCGCCCACATCAAGCACAGGTGCCTTCTGGGATTTGTATGCGCCCGACCGGTACCAGTGCATTATGGGATTTGCTTGCGATTAAACATGATTACGCCAATTTTAGTGGTTTATCCATATCCAGTAGGTGATTTTGTAACCTAACTCTTACGTTTCATTAGAAATAATAAATGGGAACTCCTCAAATCATTCGTTGTGCAGTAGTGAAATATTTTATGTAAAATCATGGTATATCAAGTGTCCAAATGGGCACTATATATATATAACACTACTATATGTAGCGTGTCCTCTTTGTTTTATTTTATTTGACCTTTTACTTTTTACTGGAGTACTGTGACGAACGCAATTTCCCTCAGGGATCAATAAAGTATGTCTGTCTGTCTGTCATTATACAAGAACTTACACTACACACATCAAACACATCCAGGACGTTACACTATTATACAAATTATATTACAAGTCACCTATTTCAAGTCTCACTGTCTTTCCTAGAAACCAATGAAGAACACACACATTTGATAACAAAGATCATGTAACAGTGAGTTTTATTAGTTATATATAAACAATACTAGAAAAAAAAAACAAAAAACAAACAAACACAACCAAAACGCTCGTTTCTGGATCAGGGTGTAGGCCTCCTGAATCAGCTCCTCCTTTCACTCTCCTACTTCCATGTTTTGCTGCCTGTTAAACAAAGATCAGAACATTTGGTGCATCCGGTATGTCAGTAATAGATGCTCTTCCAACACATATCTTCTTACACTGCCCGGTCAAAAAAAAGAAAAAGAAAAAAAAGTTGCACCTGATTTTAACTAAGCAAAAGGTTTTATTGGATAATTACTGTATGGGACATTTTCTTTCAGCTGGTAACAAGTTATTTAAACCCAACTGGTGCAAATGATGCAAGGACAATATTCTCATTCCTTAAACAACATGTCAAAATTCACATTCCATGAGTGGAGGGTTATTTATGTATGTATGTATGTTGCCAACAACGCCACCTGGGGAGTTGCGCCCCAATACCAATGGTCATTGAGGCATGTCATCAACAAAGATGACTGTACATACATACATACATACCTGTCATTTTCTAGTAGCTAGGCTGCAAGGAGGGCACAGCAGCAGTGGAGGATGGAGGCTGCAAGGAGGGCACAGCAGTGGAGGCTACCTGAGGCTGCGAGGAGGGGGGGGCAGCAGCAATGGTGGCTGGAGGCTGCGAGGAGGGGGCAGGTGCGGACAGATGATCTTGTAAATGTTGTTTGAATTGGTCTTTCCGGATGATAGTTGTGTTACAATCAACACAATGAAAATGTGAGGACGTCCTGCAAGGTAAACTGCATTTGCAGTCCTGTAAACAAAAAAGATAGTCCAGTTGTTTAAGCATAAACGCAAAAGGACCTTTTCTATCTCTTTTTTTTCATCACCAATCACATCACTTCCTGTCATGAATGATCATGGGGGGATAAATGTTAATAAAAAACAATTAAGCCTCCTTACAAATCGCACCCTGCCTCCATGCATATGCCACACACTCATTGTCCATCCGATTACACCCTACCTTTATGCTGCACTGCAAGCTTCATGTGATTTTCTAAGTGGAGCTGTATCTGGTGCGATTTATTGCAGGAATACAAGCAGCAGGGGCATTTATAGAATCCACCCTGTAGATATGATCCTGGATGCGGGGGACCATCAAAATGTGTAGGATGCTGAGGAATAAAGATAAGATTAAAAGAATAAAGAGAAGACCTTCTGCTAACAAGAATCCATTAATATAGTAATAAAACAAGAACCATTTTGAATTTAAGCACAATCTGGTGTACTAACTAGATTAACAGTTTCACTTCTTCCCCTCTAATGTGTACACTACACAAGTCTTTAGATATGACTAATGCATTTTCTTATCTAGATCTTTGTATTAGGCTACTCTATTACAATATGAAAAGTAAACATTTCTTTTATTATATTTATTATTTCTTTTGAATTTCTTTTGAAACTAATGACGTCACAACGTCATTAGTGTCTTACGTAACAGGTAACACTGGAAAGATCGCTTCTTAAAAATTGAAAATGTTTACCACCGAATTAATTCAATGTTTGTGCTTTAAATCAATCAAAAAGTACCAATTATGAAACACAAATCATGTACACATTAATCCGGGTATACGCTACCGTTCAAAAATTTGAGTCATAGGAACATCGCCATCAATCAAATAATCCGAGATTATTTATGTCAAGGCTATCTATCAGACATAAATGTAAAATGTTAACGATTAAACATATCGGTGCATGATACTTACCGCCATCGAATAGTGGAAACTGCGATCTTTTGTGGGAGAAAATGGCGTTGTTTTCGTCTGTTGTTTTTATTTGGGCTACTTTATCCCAGAAGCCACCTTTGCTTGATGTGGGCGGGGCGTGATGTCAAACCGCGCCTTCCCGCGGGCCGCAGCAAGATGCTTCTCGTTCTGTTGGCGTTTGCGGCCCGACGGCACCAGCCCCGCCCTCGCTCGTCTCCTTTGGCTCACGGCGCGGAGATTAGTCAAAGTCAAAGTAGCTTTATTGTCAATTCCTTCACATGGAAAGACATACAAAGGAATCGACAATCGAGAGGACGTTTCTCACTCTCCCACTGTGAAACAGATAAAGTGCGCAGGCACAACAGGTAGGACAAGACATTCCTACTAAAAAGTAAACATACAATTCCAAAATTAAAAAAAAGTTTAAAAAAAGACAACGAAAATAAATAAATAAATATGCATACATGCATACATCCTGTGATTTCTTGCGGAGGGATATTTCCCCCCGGACTGGATCTGATACAATTCTTGGTTGGGTTTTCTTTTTTTGCAGCGTAGGAACAAGACCCGGTCTACTGCAGACAGGCGCTCGCGTCACGGACCACTCCCGGTCTCAGCCGGGGTCATCCGGACATTAGCGTGGCATGCGAAGGCATGCGCTTTTAATCTGAAAAAACAACAACAACTTGTCGAGTCACAGACATGTTTTATTTGAGCGGGTTGGGTTTGCTTGTTACCCTGGCTTTGGTGAATGAATCTCCTCAGGGTTTTCAGCTTTACGTGGTATAGATGTATTTTGTAGGCTGACGTGGGGGAAATGCTACTGTTACTGTTTCTTTAAAGAGTCAAAGGGGTAAAGGAACTAACACAACAACCAGAGGTGGAAAACATTAAGGAGACAACCCAAAGGTGAAAACTATATTTTGGGAAGGCTCAGGGGAACGATGGCAGAGCCAAAGACATAGCAGAAAACTACTACCTAACCTATCCTAGCTTGCAACAGTAAAACAAAACATACAAGGGAGGGTGTCCAGGTGTCCACCATGTGGTACACTATTCCACATGTAGCTCATAGAAGAGCGAGGGAGAGACTTCCTGCGGTGTCATTGCGATGCGACACTGCGATGTACAAGAGTGACACCAAATGACGATGCCAGGGAGTCTGAGAGGACCTGTTGTACAGGGGGATACAGTCGTGAATCAGTGTGTGTGATCTACAGACATCCTCGGTGTGGTGGGACTGGTGTGAAACTGAAGCGTCCTTTTTTCTTTTAAATGTGGGGTTGCGTTCGGATAACGCAGTTTATTCAATCAATTCATAGTAACGCTCCGCATTAGAAGTTCAGTAACGGTAACAGCGTTGTAACGACGGCAATAGTTAGTTTGTTAGTTAGTTAATTAGTTATTACCCTGTTACTGAAAAAATAACAGCGTTACCAAATCGCCATTCTTTTAAACAGCGTTATTACCAACACTGATTGTCAGCGCACATAATCATTGTCATTGGAGGTATCGTGTTGATTTCACACATTGCACTAAAGGCATGTAGAAAACAAAAGTGCATGTATAAAGTGCATGCTGAACATGAAATCACTTTTTTTTTTAGACTTTTTTAGATCATTTTAAGAAGAAGAAGAATGACTCTTTTGATCCCATGAGGGAAATTTGGTGCATTTAACCCAATCATGAATTAGTGAAACACTCAGAACACAGTGATGGTGAGGCACACAGTGAGGTGAAGCACACACTTAAACCCGATGCCTGCAACAGCGGCACTTGAGCAACTGCCTTGCTCAAGGGCACTCCAGCCGTTCTTACCGTTCTTACTGGTCGGGGTTTGATCTGGCGATGTACAAGAGTGACACCAATGTAGAGTGACACCAATGTACAAGAGTGACACTGTGGTGGAACTGGTGTGAAACTACGGTTACAAGTCCGAAGCCTTAGCCAGTAGGCCGCGGCTGCCCCATGGGAAGGGGGGAGGGGATTGGTTCTCTGCATTTGACCCATCTGACCCACCCATGACCTATATTACATAGGAGCAGTGGGCACCCGGGGAGCAAGTTAGGGTTCAGTGTCATCCTCATGACTCTACGACATGCAGACTGTTGGAGGAGGGAATCGAACCGCTACGATTAGACCCTACCATTAGTGGACGACCCGCTCTATCCACTGAGCTACTGCCGGCCCTTTACAAATGTCGGCTGTGCTGCTGACATCATCTTTGCCTAATCACTTTGCTCTATTGTCTTTGTTCTGAAGGCACTCAAGCAATTAAATGTAGGGTGGCAGTATATATATAGTACACAGTATAGTAGCTCAGTGGGTAGAGCGGGTGGATAGAGTGGGTCGTCCACTAACCGCAGGGTCCGGCGGTTCAATCCCCTTGATCCACCTCCTCCTCCTCCAACTGTCCACATGTCGAACCCCACAAATGTACTGATTGTAAGTCGCTTTGGCAAAAGCGCCTGCTAAATGCCCCCTTTACCCTTTAAATGTGTGCAATTCATAGTGGTTGAAGTTTGATGGTGCAGAACAGACTCGACTGTAATTAATTGTTGAATGAGTGAAAGCCAATTGAGGGGTTTTAAATGCACATTTTATATTCAAATATTTAATCAAAGTAGATAGTTACAATCAAAATATTCATACACATGCATTCAATTAATTCAATAAAAAGGAAATAATATTAAAAGCAGATAAAAATACTATATATATATATTCATTCATAGAATCATTGGACTCCATTATCACTATATCACTATTTGTAATGTTCTTTCAACATTTAATGGTAAAAACAGGAGACATTTTAACATGAATCACTAGTCATCTTTGATTGCTATGTCGTGTTTAAAATCGACAACAGAACAATGCCATAAAGACCCTGACAATCACCTGTTATTTCTTTGATTGTGTTCAATCTTTTTTTGTTGGTTTGAGATTCGTTTGAGAAAGAGAAACAGCCACTAGATACATTTTTTTTTATAAAATCTGTTGTCAGAACATAAATTTAATCTTGAACTAATCTACAAAGTTACTTGTTGCTGCAACAAAAGCTCATAGAAAATATTTAGGCGTTGGGTGAATGGCCTTCCACAGCCATTGAGCTAGAGAAGGTATTTGCAAGAGAAGAGACACTTGTTCCTATAGGTGTTTACTACCAAGTGTAAGTTAGGCCTGAAGCATAATATAATAAAGTAATAAAATAATAATAAAGTAAGTAATAAAGCATAAGCCTTAAAAACCATTTAATGAAACAATACTTTTTAAAAGGGACTCCTACTGTTTTAATTGCAGGAAATTGGAACAGAACTAACCTAATAGAGGAAAGTAATGTAATGAATATGGAAAACATTTAATCCCAGTCATCGTAATCATACTCGTCACTCCAATACTGACTCGTTTGCTTAACGATGACAGGAGTTATTACTAACGGGGCCGAATTCTGGCCGTCCGCATTAACACCTGGGCTGAAGAAAGGGAAAAGCTTCTCAGTGAAGGCACACCCTGTGAAAGCATAGATCTCAACACTGTCCTCCACATCATAAAAGGCAACGTGACCCTCTTCATAATTAACAAACACGCCAATCTTCTGGGGCTTCTTCCTGAGCTTCAGCATCATGGCACATCCTGTGTTAGCAATATATTCATTTCCCTTTCTGAGCCCAATGCTCCAGAATCCCATCAATGGACACAACCTGATGTTCATCTTCCCTTTAATAGACTCATATGCTACCCCTAAACCCCAATCAGTCTTGCCTTTAACCTGGACTTCATAGTAAAACTTTTTTGCATTGAAACCCTCCTTTGCCAAGACATTGAGCATAAAATCAAACCTCTGTGGTTTGTGGGGGACTGGAATGTTCAATCTTCCACCTTCCAACGTTACCTCCTTGCCATCTTCAGACACGGCCAGATCACGATGTGCACTGTCAGGGTCTAGAACAACCTTCACAGAAAACCGCTGCATCTCCGGCAGGTCTGGATCACACAGCATGCGCACCTCCTTCATCACCGACGTCTGCAGTTGACCCACAGCTTCCTCGACCTTGCTGTGATCAAAATCGATGCTCTCCGTGTCCCAGACCTTGGTCAGTGGAGGTGGCGTGATGTGGACCTGTTGGACACTTTGGAGGAATTGGAAGCCATCCGTGTTGGGCAAGAGCTGCCCGAGCTGTTGGAGCTCAGAGTCTTTCTGTGTCAGCTGCACAAGTTCATCCTCTATCTCCTTCACAAAGCCTTCGGCACGTGCCTCTGCTACGTACTGCTTTTCCTCGATGACTTCAGTGAGGTGTTCAAAACTTCTCCTGATGTATTTTATCAGTCTATTCATTAGCCTCCAGTTGTCTGACGTGACGCTCTTTGCATTTGTTTTGCCGTTCTCCACTAAGGTTTGCAAATCAACAATTTTTTGCTGTCGCTTTTGGATCATCTTAGAAACCTCATTTTCGGACACTCCCATCTGACCCACCACTGTTTTCATCCCCACCTCAAACGTCACTGCTTTGTGGGTTTTGTGGTCTCCATCAAGACAGTCAGAACACAGAAACATTTTGTCGTTGTTGCAGAAAAGCTCCAAAGGCTTATGATGCATTTTGCAAATCCTGCCTTCCAAATCATGCACCGGCTGGATCAGCTTGTGTATCTTTAGTGCTGGAATTGTCTGATGACGCTGCAGATGTGTGGCACAGTACGAGGTAAGACAGACAAGGCATGACTTAATGGCCGGGGTTGTGTTCTTTGCCCCACAGGGATTACATCGGACGTACGCTATTACTGATGTGTCGACATCCGGATCCCTAAACTTTTCAGCCACTGATGCAACCACCATATTGACGCAAAGCGGAGGTGTTTTCACAAATGTCTCATTACACGTTGGGCAACGGCATAGATTATTGACTTTCCAGAATTTTGTTATGCAACTTCGGCAGAAGCTGTGGCCACAGGGAACTGCCACAGGATCCGTGAACACTTCCAGACAAATCGCGCAGAGAAGGTATTCGTCTGTTATGAGCCTACTTGACGAAGCCATATCTAGAAAATAACAAGATGGACATAGTGAGGAAACTACTTTGACCGAGTTATGTAGACACATTCAAACATAGATAAAGTAAGTATAAGTATAAGATAAACTAACATTAATGCTCATTTCGTTTTGACACTGAAGCCATTCATAGAAAAACGTGAAAACATACCCATTTGTGTTGTAAATGTGGAGCAATCAGGCAATGAAGACAATGCTGGGCACACAAGCTATGTTGAGAACTGGACTCTGGACTCTTTGGTTTCATTTCCTGCAATGTGTTGACTCTCTCAATAGAAGCGAAACTGCCCACGGACATATGCGTACTGACACACACACACACACACACACACACACAGCCACACCCACACACAGCTGCCTCGTCATGAAGGGGAAGGGAAGGGAAAGGCTGCAGTGACATCACATATCCTGTTGATTTGACTAGGCCCACAAGTGGGCTGGTTGACAACTAGCCTTTGTTAATTCGTCATTTATAGTGTGGAATTTTCAATAAACCTGATCAGGTTATACGATCAAAACTATCTATTCGAAACTAACCATTCTAGGCTCACAGAGACACAGCAAGAGCAAACACAGATCACCTGCAAAGAGTGCATAGAAAACAAACAAACACGAGACGTGCACTACATATCTTCAAAGTTGTCTGTAAGCTGGAAAACAACATGCAGCATGGTAATCTTGGTACCCAGACAAAGGAAAGAGTCCAGCAAACAACACAGATCAAGCCATCTTACATGATTTTCTGATCAGTATTGGCTAAACAGTGTGTCAGTCAAGCAGACCAGCGCAATGTTCGCTGTTGGCCAACCATGTGAGATGATGTTGCGTCTTTGTCATGCGAATCAAACCAATAGCAGAGGTGTCTGAATTCTGACGTACAGCCAACACAATGTTGATTCTACACACACACACACACACGTGTCCACACCAACGGTAATCAGATTCTCTGACTACATGTCAATTTCGATTTTGACTGTGGCTCACGATACCACAAGAACGTGTGATGCAACAGACGCAACAACATCTCTCCCTCGCTCATAGAAGAGCGAGGGAGAGTCTTCCGGTGTCATTGCGTTGTGACACTACGATATACAAGAGTGACACCAAATGACGATGCCAGGGAGTCTGAGAGGACCTGTTGTACAGGTGGATACAGTCGTGAAATAGTATGTGTGATCTACAGACATCCTCGGTGTGATGGGACTGGTGTGAAACTGAAGCGTCCTTTTTTCTTTTAAATGTGCGGTTGCGTTCGGATTCCGCAGTTTAGTAAATCAATTCATAGTAACGCACCGCATTAAACGTTCAGTAATGGTAACGGCATTGTAACGACGGAAACAGTAATTAACAAACACTGATTGTCAGCGCACAAAATCAGTGTCATTGCAGGTATCTTGTAGCCTGGCTGACGCGTCCACATCTCGATGAGATGGTGGTCTGGGAACTAGGTGTGCATTTTCTCGTATTTGAGATGTGGTTTACAAATGCCTAGAGCCGTTTATTGGGCGCTACGAATGTCTATCAAATGGCGTCTGGTTCTTCCCATGCTGCTTTGCGCGCGATTCATAGCCAATTGTATCTTTCAACGCCAAACGTTGCTCTTTTTTAAAAGTAAACTTGCGTTCTAAGCTACTTAATACACTTTCTAAGGCTGCATCGAACGGTAACATTGTGTCCGCTGCCATGTTGGATTAACACGCTACAAGCTTCGGTGTCGCGCATAGACGTCGTCATCGTCTTGCTGCCCCCCCCCGTTCTGTGATTGGTGGTTCTGTGATTCCCTAACTCAGGCAAAAATAAGGGCGGTGGTTTCCAGGCTGTCTTTGCAGTGAGAATGAAATCGCGCGCAAAGCAGCATGGGAATTCCCAGGCTAGGTATCTTGTTGATTTCACACAATGCACTAAAGGCATGAAAACATGTGGATAAAGTGCATGCTGAACATGAAATCACTTTTTTTAGACATCATTTTACAAATGTTGGCTGTGCTGCTGACATCATCTTTGCCTAATCACTTTGCTCTATTGTCTTTGTTCTGAAGGCACTCAAGCAATTCAATGTAGGGCGGCAGTAGCTCAGAGCGGGTGGATATAGCGGGTCGTCCACTAACCACAGGGTCAGTGGTTTGATCCCCTTGATCCCCCTCCTCCAACTGTCCACATGTCGAACCCTCACAAATGTACTGATTGTAAGTCGTTATGGACAAAAGCGTCTGCCAAATGCCCCCTTTACCCTTAATGTGTGCAATTCATAGTGGTTGAAGTTTGAATGAGTTGAATGAGTGAAAGCCAATTGAGGGGTTTTAAATGCACATTTTATATTCAAATATTTAATCAAAGTAGATAGTTACCATCACAATGTTCATACACATGCATTCAATTAATTTAACAAAAAGGAAATAATATTAAAAGCAGATAACAATACAAATATATATATTCATTCATAGAATCATTGGACTCTATTATCACTATATTGTGGCAAGATGAAGGAACGACTCAAACGGAGGCAGTTGAAGTTCTTTATTAATCAATTGCCAACACAAGAATGAATGACAGAGAAAGCGCGCCAAAACACCAAAGGGCACAAACCTCGCCTCCTACCCGTAAACCTTCTGGGTGAGAGACACAAACACGTGACATACAGTATAGGTATATCGACAGACCTGTGAACGCCACAATATCACTATTTGTAATGTTCATTAAACATTTAATGGTAAAAACAGGAGACATTTGATCATGAATCATGAACAGGTCATTTTAACATGAATCACTAGTCATCTTTGATTGCTATGTCGTGTTTAAATTCAACAGCAGAACAATTCCATAAAGACCCTGACAATCACCTGTTATTTCTTTGATTGTGTTCAATCTTATTTTGTTGGTTTGAGATTCGTTTGAGAAAGAGAAACAGCCACTAGATACTTTTTTTTTTAAATAAAATCTGTAGTCAGAACATAAATCTAATCTTGAACAAATCTACAAAGTTACTTGTTGCTGCAACAAAAGCTCATAGAAAATATTTAGGCATTGGGTAAATGGCCTTCCACAGCCATTGAGCTAGAGAAGGTATTTGCAAGAGAAGATACACTTGTTCCTATAGGTGTTTACTACCAAGTGTAAGTTAGGCCTGAAGCATAATATAATACAGTAATAAAATAATAATAAAGTAAGTAATAAAGCATAAGCCTTAAAAACCATTTAATGAAACAATACTTTTTAAAAGGGACTCCTACTGTTTTCATTGCAGGAAATTGGAACAGAACTAACCTAATAGAGGAAAGTAATGTAATGAATATGGAAAACATTTAATCCCAGTCATCGTAATCATACTCGTCACTCCAATACTGACTCGTTTGCTTAACGATGACAGGAGTTATTACTAACGGGGCCGAATTCTGGCCGTCCGCATTAACACCTGGGCTGAAGAAAGGGAAAAGCTTCTCAGTGAAGGCACACCCTGTGAAAGCATAGATCTCAACACTGTCCTCCACATCATAAAAGGCAACGTGACCCTCTTCATAATTAACAAACACGCCAATCTTCTGGGGCTTCTTCCTGAGCTTCAGCATCATGGCACATCCTGTGTTAGCAATATATTCATTTCCCTTTCTGAGCCCAATGCTCCAGAATCCCATCAATGGACACAACCTGATGTTCATCTTCCCTTTAATAGACTCATATGCTACCCCTAAACCCCAATCAGTCTTGCCTTTAACCTGGACTTCATAGTAAAACTTTTTTGCATTCAAACCCTCCTTTGCCAAGACATTGAGCATAAAATCAAACCTCTGTGGTATGTGGGGGACTGGAATGTTCAATCTTCCACCTTCCAACGTTACCTCCTTGCCATCTTCAGACACGGCCAGATCACGATGTGCAGTGTCAGGGTCTAGAAAAACCTTCACAGAAAACCGCTGCATCTCCGGCAGGTCTGGATCACACAGCATGCGCACCTCCTTCATCACCGACGTCTGCAGTTGATCCACAGCTTCCTCTACCTTGCTGTGATCAAAATCGATGCTCTCCATGTCCCAGACCTTGGTCAGTGGAGGTGGCGTGATGTGGACCTGTTGGACACTTTGGAGGAATTGGAAGCCATCCGTGTTGGGCAAGAGCTGCCCGAGCTGTTGGAGCTCAGAGTCTTTCTGTGTCAGCTGCACAAGTTCATCCTCTATCTCCTTCACAAAGCCTTCGGCAC
The DNA here is from genome assembly GCA_036785325.1 of Urophycis tenuis. Taxonomy (NCBI): domain Eukaryota; kingdom Metazoa; phylum Chordata; class Actinopteri; order Gadiformes; family Phycidae; genus Urophycis; species Urophycis tenuis. The sequence continues at coordinate 31,465 of JAXIVH010000016.1, read as the reverse complement.
GTGCCTCTGCTACGTACTGCTTTTCCTCGATGACTTCAGTGAGGTGTTCAAAACTTCTCCTGATGTATTTTATCAGTCTATTCATTAGCCTCCAGTTGTCTGACGTGACGCTCTTTGCATTTGTTTTGCCGTTCTCCACTAAGGTTTGCAAATCAACAATTTTTTGCTGTCGCTTTTGGATCATCTTAGAAACCTCATTTTCGGACACTCCCATCTGACCCACCACTGTTTTCATCCCCACCTCAAACGTCACTGCTTTGTGGGTTTTGTGGTCTCCATCAAGACAGTCAGAACACAGAAACATTTTGTCGTTGTTGCAGAAAAGCTCCAAAGGCTTATGATGCATTTTGCAAATCCTGCCTTCCAAATCATGCACCGGCTGGATCAGCTTGTGTATCTTTAGTGCTGGAATTGTCTGATGACGCTGCAGATGTGTGGCACAGTACGAGGTAAGACAGACAAGGCATGACTTAATGGCCGGGGTTGTGTTCTTTGCCCCACAGGGATTACATCGGACGTACGCTATTACTGATGTGTCGACATCCGGATCCCTAAACTTTTCAGCCACTGATGCAACCACCATATTGACGCAAAGCGGAGGTGTTTTCACAAATGTCTCATTACACGTTGGGCAACGGCATAGATTATTGACTTTCCAGAATTTTGTTATGCAACTTCGGCAGAAGCTGTGGCCACAGGGAACTGCCACAGGATCCGTGAACACTTCCTGACAAATCACGCAGAGAAGGTATTCGTCTGTTATGAGCCTACTTGACGAAGCCATATCTAGAAGATAAGAAGATGGTCATAGTGAGGAAACTACTTTGACCAAGTTGTATAGACACATAAACATAGATAAAGTAAGTATAAGTATAAGATAAACTAACATTAATGCTCATTTCGTTTTGACACTGAAGCCATTCATAGAAAAACGTGAAAACATACCCATTTGTGTTGTAAATGTGGAGCAATCAGGCAATGAAGACAATGCTGGGCACACAAGCTATGTTGAGAACTGGACTCTGGACTCTTTGGTTTCATTTCCTGCAATGTGTTGACTCTCTCAATAGAAGCGAAACTGCCCACACACGCATGCGTACTGACACACACACACACACACACACACACACAGCCACACCCACACACAGCTGCCTCGTCATGAAGGGGAAGGGAAGGGAAAGGCTGCAGTGACATCACATATCCTGTTGATTTGACTAGGCCCACAAGTGGGCTGGTTGACAACTAGCCGTTGTTAATTCGTCATTTATAGTGTGGAATTTTCAATAAACCTGATCAGGTTATACGATCAAAACTATCCATTCGAAACTAACCATTCTAGACTCACAGAGACCCAGCAAAAGCAAACACAGATCACCTGCAAAGAGTGCACAGAAAACAAACAAACACGAGACGTGCACTACATATCTTCAAAGTTGTCTGTAAGCTGGAAAACAACATGCAGCATCTTGGTACCCAGACAAAGGAAAGAGTCCAGCAAACAACACGGATCAAGCCATCTTACATGATTTTCTGATCAGTGTTGGCTAAACAGTGTGTCAGTCAAGCAGACCAGCGCAATGTTCGCTGTTGGCCAACCATGTGAGATGATGTTGCGTCTTTGTCATGCGAATCAAACCAATAGCAGAGGTGTCTGAATTCTGACGTACAGCCAACACAATGTTGATTCTACACACACACACGTGTCCACACCAACGGTAATCAGAATCTCTGACTACATGTCAATTTCGATTTTGACTGTGGCTCACGATACCACAAGAACGTGTGATGCAACAGACGCAACAACATCTCTCCCTCGCTCATAGAAGAGCGAGGGACTTCCGGTGTCATTGCGTTGTGACACTACGATGTGCAAGAGTCACACCAAATGACGATGCCAGGGAGTCTGAGAGGACCTGTTGTACAGGTGGATACAGTCGTGAAATAGTATGTGTGATCTACAGACATCCTCGGTGTGATGGGACTGGTGTGAAACTGAAGCGTCCTTTTTTCTTTTAAATGTGCGGTTGCGTTCGGATTCCGCAGTTTAGTAAATCAATTCATAGTAACGCACCGCATTAAACGTTCAGTAATGGTAACGGCATTGTAACGACGGAAACAGTAATTAACAAACACTGATTGTCAGCGCACAAAATCATTGTCATTGCAGGTATCTTGTAGCCTGGCTGACGCGTCCACATCTCGATGAGATGGTGGTCTGGGAACTAGGTGTGCATTTTCTCGTATTTGAGATGTGGTTTACAAATGCCTAGAGCCGTTTATTGGGCGCTACGAATGTCTATCAAATGGCGTCTGGTTCTTCCCATGCTGCTTTGCGCGCGATTCATAGCCAATTGTATCTTTCAACGCCAAACGTTGCTCTTTTTTAAAAGTAAACTTGCGTTCTAAGCTACTTAATACACTTTCTAAGGCTGCATCGAACGGTAACATTGTGTCCGCTGCCATGTTGGATTAACACGCTACAAGCTTCGGTGTCGCGCATAGACGTCGTCATCGTCTTGCTGCCCCCCCCGTTCTGTGATTGGTGGTTCTGTGATTCCCTAACTCAGGCAAAAATAAGGGCGGTGGTTTCCAGGCTGTCTTTGCAGTGAGAATTAAATCGCGCGCAAAGCAGCATGGGAATTCCCAGGCTAGGTATCTTGTTGATTTCACACAATGCACTAAAGGCATGAGACATGTGGATAAAGTACATGCTGAACATGAAATCACTTTTTTTAAGACATCATTTTACAAATGTTGGCTGTGCTGCTGACATCATCTTTGCCTAATCACTTTGCTCTATTGTCTTTGTTCTGAAGGCACTCAAGCAATTCAATGTAGGGCGGCAGTAGCTCAGAGCGGGTGGATATAGCGGGTCGTCCACTAACCACAGGGTCAGTGGTTTGATCCCCTTGATCCCCCTCCTCCAACTGTCCACATGTCAAACCCTCACAAATGTACTGATTGTAAGTCGTTATGGACAAAAGCGTCTGCCAAATGCCCCCTTTACCCTTTAAATGTGTGCAATTCATAGTGGTTGAAGTTTGAATGAGTTGAATGAGTGAAAGCCAATTGAGGGGTTTTAAATGCACATTTTATATTCAAATATTTAATCAAAGTAGATAGTTACCATCACAATGTTCATACACATGCATTCAATTAATTTAACAAAAAGGAAATAATATTAAAAGCAGATAACAATACAAATATATATATTCATTCATAGAATCATTGGACTCTATTATCACTATATTGTGGCAAGATGAAGGAACGACTCAAACGGAGGCAGTTGAAGTTCTTTATTAATCAATTGCCAACACAAGAATGAATGAAAGAGAAAGCGCGCCAAAACACCAAAGGGCACAAACCTCGCCTCCTACCCGTAAACCTTCTGGGTGAGAGACACAAACACGTGACATACAGTATAGGTATATCGACAGACCTGTGAACGCCACAATATCACTATTTGTAATGTTCATTAAACATTTAATGGTAAAAACAGGAGACATTTGATCATGAATCATGAACAGGTCATTTTAACATGAATCACTAGTCATCTTTGATTGCTATGTCGTGTTTAAAATCAACAGCAGAACAATTCCATGAAGACCCTGACAATCACCTGTTATTTCTTTGATTGTGTTCAATCTTATTTTGTTGGTTTGAGATTCGTTTGAGAAAGAGAAACAGCCACTAGATACTTTTTTTTTTTAATAAAATCTGTAGTCAGAACATAAATCTAATCTTGAACTAATCTACAAAGTTACTTGTTTCTGCAACAAAAGCTCATAGAAAATATTTAGGCATTGGGTAAATGGCCTTCCACAGCCATTGAGCTAGAGAAAGTATTTGCAAGAGAAGATACACTTGTTCCTATAGGTGTTTACTACCAAGTGTAAGTTAGGCTTGAAGCATAATATAATACAGTAATAAAATAATAATAAAGTAAGTAATAAAGCATAAGCCTTAAAAAACCATTTAATGGAACAATACTTCTTAAAAGGGACTCCTACTGTTTTCATTGCAGGAAATTAGAACAGAACTAACCTAATAGAGGAAAGTAATGTACTGAATATGGAAAACATTTATTCCCAGTCATCGTAATCACACTCATCGTCACTCCAATAGTGATTGGTTTGCTTAACGATGACAGGAGTTATCACTAACGGGGCTGAATTCCTACTGTCCGCATTAACACCTGGGTTGAAGAAAGGGAAAAGCTTCTCAGTGAAGGCACACCCTGTGAAAGCATAGATCTCAACACTGTCCTCCACGTCATAAAAGGCAACGTGACCCTTATCATAATTAACAAACACTCCGATCTTCTGGGGCTTCTTCTTGAGTTTCAGCACCACCTCGGCTCCTGTGTTGGCAGTATATATAGTACCATTTATGAGTGAAATGCTCCAGTATCCATTCCATGGATTCCACCTGATGTTCCCGTTCATTTTAATAGACCCATCTGCTACCCCTAAAACCCACTGAGTCTTGCCTTCAACCTGGACTTCATAGTAAAACGTTTTTGCATCGAAACCCTCCTTTGCAAAGACATTGAGCATATCATCAAACCTTCTTGGTTTGTGGGGGACTGGAGTGTTCAATATTCCACCATCCAACGTTACCTCCTTGCCATCTTTAGACAGGGCCAGATCACGATGTGCACTGTCAGGGTCTAGAACAACCTTCACAGAAAACCGCTGCATTGCCGGCAGGTCTGGATCACACAGCATGCGCACCTCCTTCATCACCGACGTCTGCAGTTGACCCACAGCTTCCTCGACCTTGCTGTGATCACAATCGATGCTCTCCGTGTCCCAGTCCTTGGTCAGTGGAGGTGGTGTGATGTGGACCTGTTGGACACTTTGGAGGAATTGGAAGCCATCTGTGTTGGGCCAGAGCTGCTCGAGCTGTTGGAGCTCAGAGTCTTTCTGTGTCAGCTGCACAAGTTCATCCTCTATCTCCTTCACAAAGCCTTCGGCACGTGCCTCTGCTACGCGCTGCTTTTCCTCAACGACTTCGTTGAGGTGTTCAAAACTTCTCCTGATGTATCTTATCAGTCCATTTATTAGCCTCCAGTTGTCTGACATGACGCTCTTTGCATTTGTTTTGCCGTTCTTCACTAAGGTTTGCAAATCAACAATTTTTTGCTGTCGCTTTTGGATCATCTTAGAAACCTCATTTTTGGACACTCCCATCAGACTCACCACTGTTTTCATCCCCACCTCAAACGTCACTGCTTTATGGGTTTTGTGGTCACCATCAAGACAGTCAGAACACAGAAACATTTTGTCGTTGTTGCAGAAAAGCTCCAAAGGCTTATGATGCATTTTGCAAATCCTGCCTTCCAAATCATGCACCGGCTGGATCAGCTTGTGCATCTTTAGTGCTGGAATTGTCTGATGACGCTGCAGATGTGTGGCACAGTACGAGGTAAGACAGACAAGGCATGACTTAATGGCCGGGGTTGTGTTCTTTGCTCCACAGGGATTACATCGGACGTACGCTACTCCTGATGTGTCGACATCCGGATCCCTAAACTTTTCAGCCACTGATGCAATCACCGTGTTGACGCAAAGTGGAGGTGTTTTCACAAATGTCTCATTACACGTTGGGCAACGGCATAGATTATTGACTTTCCAGAATTTTGTTATGCAACTTCGGCAAAAGCTGTGGCCACAGGGAACTGCCACAGGATCCGTGAACACTTCCAGACAAATCGCGCAGAGAAGGTCTTCGTCTGTTATGAGGCTACTTGACGAAGCCATATCTAGAAGATAAGAAGATGGTCATAGTGAGGAAACTACTTTGACCGAGTTGTATAGACACATAGAAACATAGATAAAGTAAGTATAAGTATGAACTAACATTAATGCTCATTTCGTTTTGACAATGAAGCCATTCATATAAAAACGTGAAAACATACCCATTTGTGTTGTCAATGTGGAGCAATCAGGCAATGAACACAATGCTGGGCACACAAGCTATGTTGAGAACTGGACTCTGGACTCCTTGGTGTCATTTCCTGCAATGTGTTGACTCTCTCAATAGAAGCAAAACTGCCCACGCACGCATGCATACTGACACACACACACACACACACACAGCTGCCTCGTCATGAACAGCTCCTGAATACGTAGCTCAGTTTATTTCCAGGAAAGGGAGAGGCTGCAGTGACATCACATATCCTGTTGATTTGAATCAGCCCGCAAGTGGGCCGGTTGACAACTAGCCGTTGTTCATTCGTCATTTATAGTGTGGAATTTTCAATAAACCTGATCAGGTTATACGATCAAAACTATCCATTCGAAACTAACCATCCTAGGCTCACAGAGACCCAGCAAGAGAAAACACAGATCACCTGCAAAGAGTGCACAGAAAACAAACACGAGACGTGCACTACATACATTCAAAGTTGTCTGGAAGATGGAAAACAACATGCAGCATGGTAATCTTGGTACCCAGACAAAGGAAAGTCCAGCAAACAAAACTGATCAAGCCATTGTAGCAGGTAGACTGTCTACTTGCTCTGTTCTCTCTGGCCTGCCTCAGTTAAAGAGGGGGTGGGGCTTGGGCCCAATTACTTAATTGGTGCCAGTGCAGCCTATTTAAGAGCTTGTCACAAGCAGCTTTGTAGGTTTTACTGGCAGGGCCATGTTTTGAACACCAGAGCCTACCATCAGGTATGTCGCGACCCCTTTGTTTTGTCAGTTGTCATTTTGTGTGTAGTTTAATTTATTTTCTGTTTATTTACTGTAGCACTCTGGCTGGGTGCCCTTCCTGTTAGCACCAGGGCATGGATACTGTGGCCTACCTACAAGTGTAGGTAAGGTATGAGTTTCATTGCCATTGACCATCCTTGGCAAGTTGCAGTTTTAATGTTTTTGTTTGTTTCTATAGGGAGCCCGGCCTGCTCCTCTGGGTGCTAATGTGGGTCGTGCTGCTGTTTTGCTTTGTCTTATCTTGTCTTGGTTTTGTGTTTTGTAATTTTTCTTTGTTCATTTAAATATACTGAGGTGGCCAGGAGGGGGGGGGGGGCTAGTTGCCTAGTGGTAGTTAGCCATAATTTTACATGTGTGGTCGTTCTGTTTTTTTTGCTTGCTGTGGCTTTGCTGTGTCAGATGCATGACTTTAAAAATGTTTGAATTCCTGTGTGTTAGCGTGGACTTCGAAGCACTCGTCCCATTAGCTTGCCTCCCTCGGGTAACCCTCTCCAGCTACCTGTTAAAACAATGAACATTTGTCATCTTATTCTTTGTTCGTTTTATGTTCTGCTGCCAGATACCTTTTCTTTGGTTTTCTGATTATTAAAGATTTCTTTGAATGGGATTCATGTCTCCAGTGCTTATTAGTGCTTGCTAATGTCTTAAAGAGGCATTAGGCCCCAGGGTGGCGTTGTCAGGCTACTGTTATGGGTTTTTTTGGGCCTTCCACTTACCACTCGGCTACACCATCTTACATGATTTTCTGATCAGTATTGGCTAAACAGTGTGTCAGTCAAGCGGACCAGCGCAATGTTCGCTGTTGGCCAACCATGTGAGACGATGTTGCGTCTTTGTCATGCGAATCAAACCAATAGCAGAGGTGTCTGAATTGTGACGTACAGCCAAAAGAATGCTGATTCTAACTGTGACGGGATCACGAGGGTGGAAGGATTGCGACAACGCCACCTGGGGGAAGTTAGTTCCCAGGAAATTATCAAATGATTAGCTAAGATCACTCAGATTCGAATAATTCCACAGGGCAAGAGACGGTGTACAAAAGAAGACACTTTATTTATACAATAGGGTTTGACCAACAATTCAATATTATTTTCCTTCAAATTACCCTGGCCATCAAGCAATAAATGAAGGGGACAGGGCGGGGGCTTACCGGACGGCAGGGGGACAAACCATTGTAGTAGTATGACATGCCACTATTTCAGAAGGCAGGTGAGCCTGCTGCCTTGCACCCTATCAGGCTCGTTGGCCAATCGGTGCACGAGGCGAAGGGATAAAAGGAGGCTGTGCCCGTCTCTCGCACTCTCACTTCCTGGCTCGAAGGCCCGCCCACTACCTGGTCGTGCACTTCCTTCTCCGCTCCCGTCGCAGTGAACCCTTTGGGTTGAGGTGGTTGCTGTCCTGCTTTATTTAGCATCGATGATTAAAGAACACAGCGGACCCTGAACGCATCACCCGAAAACTAGCAGAGGCTCCGCTTGCCATAGCTCCGAGCGGACCCTCCTCGCTCCCCTCGAGTGTACGGGTGCTGATCGGGACCAGCTAAACTCTCCGGACACTTAAGCTAAGTGCAGGAACACTGCTGCTTCGCCGGCCTCTTTGTGTGTGGTGGCTGTTTCATCGGCGACTCTCCGCGGTTTGGCCGCTTGCACGGACTATTTCCGGCTGCGCTTGATACTCCTGCTTCCCTGTGCTGCCGCATGCCACTCTGCTGCTACCGCTGTTTCGTTGACTGTCTCCCGCAAGTAACTGTTGGGCTCCTGGGTTGCCGGGGACCGGTTTTTCCCTCTCAATAACCTACAGTACTGGCAATAGCCCGGTCGGATCGGCCGTGTGTGCTGGGTGTGAGTGTGGATGTGTGGACTGGGACAGCTTGAACGCTATACCTGGTAGCTGGGCGTGTGTGTGTGGGGGGGGTTTAGCGGGTCAGGCCATCTTATTTGTTTTCTTTTTTTTGTCTTTTCCTTTTGAATTTCTCCATTAATCCTAATTGTCATTAAATAATTAAACTGATTTGTTGATTTAGTATCTCTGGCCAGAGACTCTTTTTCTATGTTTCCATTTTGGTTTTCTTTGTTTATTTGACGTAATTTTGTATAGATTGAATCCATTTGATTCTTTTTGCCATTTAATTTTGTGGATTTCTAGTCTTAAGTTGTGTAGTAATATTTCTTTTTTTGGTTTAACTGTTGCATGCATTTTAGCTATTGGTGTTGTTGTGTATTTCGAGTGTTTTTTTGCAATCGACTAATCGTGCCCCTTCCCCCCTCTAGTTGCTGAGAGCCAGCGGTGGTGGTGGTGGTGTCCCGGGTGTCGGCTCCCCTTTGTGTGCTGTGGTCCTGGTTGCAGGTGTTCTTTGCCGTTGCACTTCACCATTTCCCCGTGTGTGTGCCACGTACGAGTGGGGTATTTATTTATTTTGGATTCCCTTCCCCCTGGTTACCCCACACCTCCGTCTGGCCTCAGTGGTTATAGAGGGGCTAGCAATCTAGTCTTTTGAAATGCTATATAGCAATCGATATGTCCATAAAATAAATAATTGTTTGTCAACTTGTGAACCACGTCTCCTGCCCTTCCTAAGTGTAACGCACCTGTGTGTCTTGTGATCTATCTTTAGAAATTCCCTGGGTGAAACTCCCAGGGTGGCGTTGTCGGTTTTCGTTCTAAGGTTAACAAATTCAGATCCTTTGGAGAATCCAAGTAACCCTCGTATCGCCACACCAAGATAGAGGGTTCCGCAAATAAAAACACCCGTGGCACCGCACTCTCACTGCAAGGGGAAATAGTGAAAAAGGAAAACACCACCACCACGGAAGAACTGCCGCCGATAGCCTGCCGCACCTGTCCAACAGAAACAAAGGTTAAAAACAGGGCAAAGAAACCACAGTAAAACAAAAAACAAAACAAATTGCTGGCACTTAAACCAAAACAAATAACCAAAAACAATAACCAAACCGAGGGCAATGACAGAAATAAGCCAGTCAATGAAATGAATGAAAATACGCCCAGATCGAACACTCCCGATAGGCTACACGTTGCGCAATATGCGCGGCCGATACGAGCGCTCGCAACGCGAGCCAGATCCAGCAGAGATGCAGACGGAGTAGTGAGAGCCAAAGCAGCAGAATTCTACGGAGTGCTGGTCCGGGATGACAGCGATCTACCAAGCCACTCGATGAAGCCACAGCCCGGGAAGCTGGGGAGGTATACAGCCCCGCACCACGAGCCGCACAGCACAGTGCGGACACGGACACACACACACACCCCAAAGGACCCCCAGCAGGGCACAGCACGGCCCCACAGACCAACAGTCAGCCGAGCCGATAGGCGATGGACGAAGAGCCCACAGCGTCCACACCAACAAGCCGTATCCCGGACAGATCCCATCCGGCGAGTGCGCTCCACAACAATCAACCGCACTGAGTGTAGCGGGATTGAGATGCCTTGATGGCCACGCGCACAGGCCACGGACACCAAGGAGCAAAGCGGAAGAGGAAGAGGAAACAAACGGCTCCTATTTATAGGGGCAGCGTACCACCAGGTGCTCACGGCACACCCAACTTGGCACAGTGCCATGGAGTGGCAAGGAGGGGGATAGCCTGTCACATAACGATATACAGCAAGGTAGGCTGCAGGGAGAGGGCCTGCTCACGGCAATGGAGTAAAGGTAGAGAGAGAGTTTTTGCTCTCAGTTTTCAGATGAGTCGAGACTAAACATGTTCGTCAACAACCTTTTTTTCCATCACTAAGATGAGACGATTACGAGACTATACCAATGTCCAAAAACGCTGATTAAGACGTGCATTATTGTTGACGAAAAAAGATAAAATAAAATAAAATAATAAAATAAAATAAAAAGAAAAAAACTCTTCATTTTCATCTACAATCATCTCTACTTTTTCATCATGAGATAGAATATTTAGCTCTTACAATTTTTTTTTTTTTTTTAAACCTACCCTCATATGTTGTACATCTTGGCACTTTAATCGCTCTTTGTAACTTGGCACTTAGTCAGAGATGTTGTATACTAGCAATGGTTAACCTAGCAATTGAAATGCTTGAAACTTGTTCTGGTGACTTTCTTACTGAATTAGCAGCAATGAAATGTTTCACCTTCTTATGACAAATGTACTCTTTGTATGTCGCTTTGGATAAAAGCATCTGCTAAATGCCCTAAATGTAAATGTAAATATAGTGCACATATTTTTGTGCTGTTGGCCGTCAGAATAGAAATGGCCAAAAATAATATATATATATATATATATATATATATATATATATATATATACATACATATTTGGTCACGTTCCATTACTTCCATCTCCTAAAAAAACTAAACAGGGACATTCGTAACCCATTTAAATAGCATACTGGGCGCATTTTTCTGTTGTTCTATCGTCTGTGCCACGCTAATTTCAGGTTAACTAATTGTAGATGAGTAATTCACAAATTCTCAGTGGGAAACGAGCCAAGTGTTAGCGACCATCACGGAGATCAGTATGCAACCAAACCAAAATGCTTGTCGGCGAGTTGATATCATCATTCAGTTTCTAGAGAGATTTTCCTGATTTCTGATAGTGATTGGAAAACTCTGGATCATCTGAAAGATCTCTGTTGGACACATTTTCAGTAGGTCTACCTTGTTTTCATCTCCATCCCAACCGTAAATGCCTTGCAAGCTTAGTGGTCTTCTTAAAACAGGCCTCACACAGCAACATTTTGTCATCCTTGCAGATAAGGTCCAAAGGATGGCAACTGTTTTTTACCCTGCTTTCCAACTACTCCACCGGCTGGATCAGCATGTGTCTCATTAATGTAGAGATTCTCTGGTGAAGCTCCAGATGTGTGGCACAGTGTGAGGTAAGACACAAGAGGCATTGCTCCACAGCTGGGGTTGTGAGCTTTGGCCCCACATAGAGGCTGTAAGAGAACATATGCTTTTCCTGCTATGTCAGGTTGACATGGCGCCGTGAATTTCTTAGTCACTGAAGCAATTATCGGGTGGACTGGAAGCAAAGGCACCGTAATAAATGTCTTGCTTCACACGATGCAACGTCATGCTATGTTATTGGTTTTCCAGAATTTCGTCATGCAATTTAGGCAAACGGTGTGGCCCCAGGGAAGAGTCATAGGATAAGTGAACACATGAAGACAAATAGAACAGAGAAAGTGTTCACATGACACTAAACTACTTGAAGAAGCCATATATAGTATATAGTGAAAGTAAAAACATTGAGAAAAATACTGATCCCAGCTCACTTAGCTAACTTTCTACCCAGGTTAAAGGGACATGATGGGGTCAGACCAAGATGGCTGACATGTCATTGACTGTCAGTGGCCCAGCAATATCCACTTATCATGGTATGTCACTAGGTGAGCAATTTAATTTTTGTTATGTGTGTATTTATACACAAGAAGGACACCATGGCAAAAACATGTTTGGAAAGCCCAAATATCAGCCGGGATTTAGAGAGTTCCATGGTTGCAACAATTCATGCATGTGCGCAATAGCTTCCTAAAGCATTAAGCCATATTTGCTGTGTGATTTCACTATTGATGGTGCTTTGAAAATTTTCATATTGTGTTCAATATGAAATATGACCCTGATGGCTCATTTAGAGGATACATTTGCAAATGATTATTTGGGGAAGATAAAACCAATTGATGTGGAATACCAGTTGTTTCGATTAATTTGTACACATGCATAGTTATTTTATTGCCACAAATCTTCAACAGCCATCAATTGGAAAGCCAAGTTAATTAATAACTTCAACATTGTGGCCCACCTGAACGATTCAGGTGCTCTAACTGCTAACTACAGTAACATTCTCTCTGGCCCTCAAAACAACGCAGACACTGATCAACGGTGACTGACAGGTTTGTAATTTACAAAGGATGGCCACCCCTTATTTCACTGTCGACAGGCAATTGCCCTTAATACTGTGTGATACTATAATGAGTAGAGCTCACTTCTTACCACATTGTGGCAATAATCTCAACATGTCAGCTTATCATTTATTTTACACAATACAATTCATAGCAGCAACTGCATATTTCGGTGTACATCTTTTTACCTTCAACTTCTAAGAAAATGGTGTGTAAAAGTGTCGTTCAATTCATTCAAGTGTGTAGCAGTATAAACAGTGAATGGGAGTCTATGGCGAGTTTGTTCTCTTGGGTGCATCATCAGCAACTCCAGTGTGCAAGGTTAAATCAAGGGTCGAGTCGAAGCCTGGCCTCAAGAGGAAACTGCATGACAATTGGCTGTGTCATAGTTAGCCTGGATAGGGCTTGTACACCGTGACGTCACATAGGAAGCATTTGAACGTTGTGTACTGATTCGTCCTGAAATCATTTGTCATTATTTGGAGACATTGTTGTGTTTGGAAATGCCACAGCATTTCTCATGCAAGTCATGGCATTTGATTTGCCTGGGTTACGGTATGATTATGTTTATTTAAGATTTTATTTTCATACAAATCTCAAATGGCCGAGTATCGCCAAGAAGAAGTCCCATGAAGCATTCTGCTGTGCAAGCCCTTTTGTCTCCTGAAAGCAAAGTAAAGGGTCCGCACACTGGGTATGAGCCCTTTTTCTGTCCCCCATTTTGAAACTAGCATGAATATAAAAGTATAGTTGTTCCCTTGAAACCATGTGAGTGCCTCCATCAAGCAAAAACATTGGGCCTTGTCAGTATCACACTATGGTTCTACCAATTTGATCCACATTAACCTTGTTCAACTGTTTAAGTCATTCTAGTCATCTACGACGGAGCCTTTGTATGGACGATGTTAGGTTCACCAGTGGGAGAGCCCGAAAATTAACTCCAACAGCTACACCTGAGTTTACCCCGCTCTCACACTTCTACTAAGTCGTCGCATCGAATGGGGGATAGCTACTGAACCATATAATGTAATAATCTCCTTACAGATCAAATAGAAAAGAAATGGGACTCTTTCAGATGTGTATTTTTTGAACAATGGGATGAAGCAGCAGAGGTGTCGCTCACTGCCGTCCTCAGTAGAATCTTAAGATCTGTCAAAATGATTCAAAACAACCAAGCCAACTTCACTGTCAGCAGCCTGAGAGCCGAGACGGGACAGGACAGGACAGGCCAAGGCAGAAGCAAGCAATGTGTTCCTGTGGACTCCATCCCACCTCACCCATACACATACATGTTCGCAGACACACACACACACACACACGCAAGCACGCACAAAGACAAATACGATAAATTCTATCAAACCCAGGTCTTGATTCGGATACAATGAACCGAGATTGTGTGTGGCTTCCTTTTACATCCAATCACAGGGCGTCTGTACGTGTGCACCCAGACTCTAGAGAAGCGGGCGCTGTTGTGGACACGTGCACGCCTCCCAACTGCCGATGACATTCCAAATCTGATCCTCAACCCTGTTGAGCCTCGTCTCGCCTCAAGCCCCGCCTCGAAGGTCCAACACTTTGAAAAAGGCATTTTGGATACAGGCTGGGAAATCCTTTTCATTCTAGGTGAGGGATGAGTGAAAAAGACCCCCCCCCCCCCCCCCCCCCCCACACACACACACACACACACACACACTCTCTCCGCCTTCCCCCCCCCCCCCCCCCCCCTCTTGTCGACGTGACCCACGGCGATGGGTTCACCTAAGGATGAGAGGGAGTAGGGGATTTCACCCCCCCTCCCCCACACTACCCCCGAACTCATTCCAGCTTTGAGCCATAGCTTTCCCCTTCCCCTCCGTGTCTGTTCCTTGACCCCCCCGATAGGCTGTGAATGTAAGCGTCGGCGACTCCTCGCCCCGCGCCCATGAATATGCGATCAGAGGAGCCGGCCGTGCCGGAGGGCGCGGGCCCAGCCTCTGTTTCAGTTAAATGCCTCATGTTCCCCGCCTGCCCGTCCAGGCCCCCGTGTCGCGGGGGCCACACACACGACGGCCCGTCGCTCTGTGATGTTAGCCTCCACTTACAGGCACAATTAATGCGTTTGGAGCTCCGGAATTTGCCAACAAATAATGCATTCAGAGCGACACTCCAGGCCTCAAGAATTCAGGTTGTTTTTGCGCAATGTGCCCGAAAAATGACCTTTATATCTTAAGTGATATTCCAGACAAATTAAAATAAAAAAACGTCCAGTCAACATATAAACATTGTGGTAACAAGTGCGGAGGAGAGGGTTCTCCCCAAGCCCACCATTTGTTTACTACTCTGAAACAAGTGGGCTGTGTTATTTCAGGCCCAGAGACATAATCGCTTGTGTGTGTGTGTGTGTGTGTGTGTGGTGTGTGTGTGTGTGTGTAGTGCGCGGTGTGGGGGGGAGTTGAAGACAAATTATTAGCCATCAGATGTGTTTCTCCCCTCCCTCTTCCTCCGAGCAGAACATGGCCGCCACAGGAGATATGAAACCAACTCGAAACTGTCACCCTGCAGCTCATTTGGTCCCGGAGACTCGCTGCTGAGGATGAGAATTCCCTCCCTAATTGGCTGTCCCTCACATTCTCAGCAGCACTCCTAGATAACCAGGGCCATTCATAGATAATGATGTATTTTTGACATTTTGTTCCAACCGTCTCGCGATGTAACAATTCTAGATCATGAATGTGTTTCTAAATTTGACTTTTTTCTTGGGTTGAACCGCTGGATTCCACGCTGTTTGCCGCCAGCGACAGAGGAGCGTGACTTGAGCCAGTGTGCTCCGAGAACCAACCCCCACTTTTCCTGTTGTCATCAATTCACATTTCATGTTTACGTTTTCTGTTCGGGCAGGAGGGTCACACCAGGTCTACGTGTGTGTGTGTGTGTGTGTGGGTGTGTGGAAGGGGGGGGGGGGGGGGGGGGGGGGGGGGGGGGGGGGGGGGGGGGGGGGGGGGGGGGGGGGGGTGGGCGTTGGTCTGAACAACAGCGACAACGCTAGGACTGAAATGCACACTTAAGGCCAATTCAGAGTGTGGCAGTGGCTTCATGCAATTGAACACCCGCGGTAAAGGTCTGGACCTCATCCTCAGACCCATCAAATCACCTGGCTCTGCTCCAAAAGCAACACAGCCGTCTGGGCAGGGGTTTCATCTTTATTTTATCTCCGGTTTTACTCATTAAGAAGGAAGAGAGGACCGTTGGATGTGCACGGCTATCCGATACGGCCGCAGAAAAACCAGAAGAAAGGCCGCGCTCTCTTCCCTGAAAGCTTTGGCTAACCTGTTGAATTATTTATGCCCCGCGATGCGCTCGCGCTCTGACTGTGACACGAAGGTTTGTCCCCAAGCTGAGTGATAGGAGGCCAAGGATGATTGAATATTTTTCGCGCCGTTGTGACGGTCAGAAATAAACGTGTGGGTTTAAATGCAGGTTGGCTTTTTCCGTTCTCCGAGCCACCTGACACCACTCGTCTTTACCCGCTTCTCTGATTTGAAAGCGTATAGATTTTTATATAAACCACATTTACACATCACCTGCTACTTACACATAATAGAATGTCATTATTAATATAGATAATTCTAAAACTAAATTCTAAATCCACTAATGACTGGAATTGAAATGTTGGGAGACTGGGGTAATAATGCTTTGTCAAGACATAAGTCTTTCAATACTATGCAAATGAAAAAACAAACACCCCACCCATCATCAATGATCCATCCATTCAGCCATCACCCATCCATCCATTCAGCCATCACCCATCCATCCATCTATTCAGCTATCACCCATCCATCCATTCAGCCATCACCCATCCATCCATTCAGCCATCACCCATCTATCCACTCAGCCATCATCCATCCATTCAGCCATCACCCACCCATCCATCCATTCAGTCATCACCCATCCATCCATCCAGTCACCCATCACCCACCTATCCATTCAGCATCACCCATCCATCCATTCAGCCATCACCCATCTATCCACTCAGCCATCATCCATCCATGCAGCATCACCCACCCATCCATCCATCCAGTCAGCCATCACCCACCTATCCATTCAGCCATCACCCATCCATCCAGTCAGCCATCACCCACCCATCCATTCAGCCATCACCCATCCATCTCTTCAGCATCACCCATCCATCCATCCATCCATCCAGTCAGCCATCACCCACCCATCCATTCAGGCATCACCCATCTATCCATCCACTCAGCCATCACCCATCCATCCATTCTTCCCTCACCCATCCATCCATTCAGCCATCACCCATCTATCCATCCACTCAGCCATCACCCATTCATCCATTCATCCGTCACCCACCCATCCATTCAGCCATCAGCCATCCATCCACTCAGCCATCACCCATCCATCCAGCCATCCATCCTGCATGACCACGAATTAGCAGACATTCTCTCACATTCTCGCATGCCTGGCGGCTCCCCTCTCGGCGGCGTTTCCCCTCAGCGCCTGCCATGTCTGCTGACCCGCGGCTGCAGCCTCCCACTGGCTGTCACCGTTAGGCTTTAGACAAGGCATACAACACCCCCCCCCCCCCCCCCCCCCCCCCCCACACACACACACACACACACACACATTATAACACTGTGGTGACACCGGCCACCTCGTCCTGGCCGTAACCACCCATCGTAAAGCTTTTACTGTTTGGGTACCGTTCATGGCAGATTAATGATGGGAAATCTGTTTTCTGCATTATGTTGAAATGACTTAAAAAAAAAGAGATGGATGGATAAATGGAGACTGACGTCAGTACCGTGTCCCTGGCCTCACATTTTTGGCCGTTACTGTACCAAGAGGAATGCAAAGCCATAGCCAAGCATACTACAGACGCACACATACACACACACACACACAAACACACACACACACACACACACACACACACACACACACACACACACACACACACACACACAGATACATACCTACAGTACACACTTCTCCTCAGCCTCCATGCATTTCATTCACTGATAGTGGTACGTCGCTATTGATTGGGGACCACAGCAGGATCTTCACAATTCCATTCAGATGCGTCATTTCTGTACACTTTTGCTAAACGCACCTTTTGATGCAAGGCAGGGAATGTCGCCGCCGAGTTCACCGCGTTCGTCGCGTTGCGTTTCTTCGTGCCCCGTCTCAAGCGCGGTCCGTTCCTGATCCTGATCTCAGGTGGTCCACAGTGTCCTCCAGTGGTTCCCTCTGTGGTCGCCAGCAGTCCGCCATCTTAACACTGCAAGGGAGGGCATTGGGGGGGCTGAGGGGGGGGGGGGGGGGGGGGGCAGGGTTGTTCAGGTCTCCACACCATTCCATTTGACTGTGATTAATGCAATAAAGGCTCAGTTCACACCTCACCAAGAGAGAGCCATCCTCCACCCAGCTTTACTCCACCTCTACCTCCTCATCCTCATCCTCCACCTCCTCCACCTCTCTGACCCTTTCCCCCGTCACCTACTCTGCGGATTGGTTTAGCCACAGGGTGGGTGTGTGCTCAGTGAGTCATGCTGCCCTAAAGCTCCAGAGGTCAACTCGCCATCATCCCACCACCATAACTCCTCCAAGGCCATCAGTGGCTTAATCCTGCAACAGCAATCTTTCTTTCATTCTTGCTTTATTGCTTTCTTTTCCTTTTTTTTCTTCCTTTTCGTCGGGGGGGGGGGGGGGGGGCTTGAGTTCTTACATGTCTGTTTGTTTTAAAGCAACAACGAAAAAAAAAAAAAAAACACTCAATTTCAGAAAGCAGAGCGTAAGGTGACAAAGACTTCTTTCTTGGCGTCAGTCTGGCCGTGTCAGCAGTCCGGCTGGCCGAGTCCCCGTGGCCGCTCTGTCTCCCCATGTGTGTCCGTCTGTCTGTGGCTTGTTGTCAGCGGAGCCTTTGTGAGGCGACGCGTTCCCTTCCACGCTCGCCCGAATGCTGCGGGTGGTCTTGGCGGGTGATGGGGGTGGGGGGGCGGATCCCAGAGGATTTCTATCCATCTGACCCCTGTGTGGTGCCCTTCATCCACCCCTCCCGGTTCAACACCATCACACACAATTTAATCGAAGTATTTTCGGGGGCAACCAGGTCAGGGGGTCCTGGATCCCACCCGTTCCTTCTCCACCTTGCGTCGATGTGTTGGCTTCTGCAAACACACAACGTGTGTGAAATCCGATTTGATGAAGAGAAAATGACGGGGGGGGGGTGTAATCAAAACACAAATAATGACAATCAATGAATGGCTCCCTGGCATCTGAGCATGGACACTACTAGCACAGCAAACACGCAGCAAACCTTTTAGATGTTAGCATCTTCAGTCCATTCAGCCTCCTCCTAAACGCCCCCCTCCCTCCCCCAAGGTAATTCCTTCCTTTATTCCTTTCTAGGAAGAAAAGAAGAATAGGGAGTAATTTCAACACAAAAAAAATGGCTGTGATGCTTTCACCTGCTGCCTGTCTTTGTCCCTGTGTCTAATGGTGGACAGGGTGGTATAGTGGAGGGATAGTCCGCGGACTCCCAGCGAGATGCCTAACTCCCGCCTGTTCCTTAATTACTCGTATTTTAATTTACTCAAAGTCTGAACAAAAGCGTCTGTGAGCTGTGAGATCAGTAATTATAATAATAGGGTCTCGTACCGAAATTGTATTCAAATGATTTGGAAGTTGGTTTTTCTGAGAGATCCTTTATGGAGTTCTCGCGCTAAGCTTTCAGGGGCCTTTACGTATTGAATGCAAAAACGCTCTGTAGGCTTTTACTGTCAGTTATGACTCACTCAATCTCCATTGCTATCCATTTCTCCTTGACTCATGAGGACACATATCCATTCTGATTGAGAAATGCAATCATCCCCTTGGCATGGCCTCCCTGCCAGCAATGAATTATTTATTCTGGTCCAATACTCCATCCCCTCTCTCTTACATTATGGAGAGTTCATCTCACCCTGCTTAAAAGTTTGAGTGGCATGTACACATGTTTACGTTCTTAAGCTTTAAGTTTTAATCTCAGTAAAGACTTGACCTCAAAAAAGTGTTGATGTACCTTCACTGGAAGTATGTGGCTCTCGCATTAAATATGTATTTTATGTCAAATGAACATGGAGAGATGTGCGTTGGATTAACATAAATATACTAATTACTAACAAGCATAATTAGTTCATTGGTATGATGTATGACTTGTATTCAGCATGTGTATGTATATCAGAATTTTTGTCAGACATAGCAAAATACATCATTACATACAATCATTATCTTACTAATTGCTAAAGTCCAAACTTATTTTGATCTTGTGGGTTTCTTTTATTAAATCATGCATGGCACTTGCATAATCAGTTTCACAGAATAAAGCTGGAGGAATTTAGAGAGAAGCCTTCCATTTCATCCACCCACCTTCTACTTGCCCATTTTATCATATCCTTCATTTACAACACAAAGATACTCAACAATCTCATTCACCATGTTGCTTTTTCTTCCACGGCTCTATTCAACCTCCACAAGGTCAACCATTAATACATTAGCAACACACGCACAGACTGCTGTCTGTGTGTGTGTGTGTGTGTGTGTGTGTGTGTGTGTGTGTGTGTGTGTTGGTGCAGTCATGATGGACAAAAGTTGCTGACCAAGGTTTTTCTTTCACAGCAGAGTCGCCAGGTGTATCACTCTGTCCTGGCTGACAATGACGGACGGTTGGGAACAATTTTCTCTGGACTATGGGGAGCAGTGACCCCTGTAGCATGGGTCTGCGGCCCTCTCGAGGCTGTGGTGCGGTTCCGCACAGACTGTGTTGTCGTGTCCCTCCGTCGTGCGTGATGACACGTGGCAGGTCATGAGATGCCTGTCTCTTTTGATGAGCAGCTGAGCGTTACAATCTGACATCGGGGACCAGATGCTGGCATTTACGCTTTCCTATAGACCTTGGGTTTCCTGGCATTAAGATGAACAAAGGTGTGAAGGAATTATCACAGGGGGGGGGCGGGGTGTGAAGGGAATCAATCATTTGTTGGCTACAATGGAAACTAGTTATAGGAATGTATCAATTATCTGAGACATTTCTTTTAATGCTTACTCTAGAGAGAGAGAGAGCTAATTGAGGTTGTCAGAAATCTGCCCTGTGCTTGTCACATGCTTCAGACGAGAGCTGGGGAAAGTGGCAATCTCAGTGGTTCTTTGCTCACTGTATTCCTAGCATTCTCATGGCTTATACATGTTTTCCATGAGAGTGGTAATGGGTGGGGTACAATGGTTGTCACTATGGTGGTGACAATGGTGACTTTGATGACAGTCCTGGTTGTGACCATGAGGTGAGGGTGGTGACATAGCGGTGGTGAGGGTGGTGACATAGTGGTGGTGAGGGCGGTGACATAGTAGTGGTGGGGACTTAGTGGTGGTGTGGGGGGTTGACATAGTGGTGGTGGTGAGGGTGGTGCCATAGTGGTGCTGGTGGTGAGGGTGGTGACCATAGTAATGGTAAGGGTGGTGACATAGTGGTGGTGAGGGTTGTGGCATAGTGGGGATGAGGGTGGTGACATAGTTGTCATGAGGGTGGTGACATAGTGGTGTTGAGGGTGGTGACATAGTGGTGGTGAGGGTGGGGTCATAGTAGTGGTGAGGGTGGTGACATAGTGGTGGTGAGGGTGGTGACCAGTGGTGGTGTGGGCGGCGACATAGTGGTGGTGAGGGTGGTGACATAGTGGTGGTGAGGGTTGTGGCATAGTGGTGAGGGTGGTGACATAGTGGTGGTGAGGGTGGTGACATAGTAGTGGTGAGGGTGGTGACCATAGTGGTGGTGCGGGGTGGTGACATAGTGGTGGTGAGGGTGGTGACATAGTGGTGGTGAGGGTTGTGGCATAGTGGTGAGGGTGGTGACATAGTGGTGGTGAGGGTGGTGACATAGTAGTGGTGAGGGTTGTGGCATAGTGGTGGTGACCATAGTGGTGGTGAGGGTGGTGACAAAGTGGTGGTCATGATGGTGATAATTGTCCTAGGTTCTACCCAATGTGCGCCTTTGTTTTGTCGGCTAGGAGTTTTTTTTTCCTAGCGCTAGTTAAATGGCCACTTACTCTGCATTGCTTATTGTTTACTTCCAATATTTTGTTTCATTTTTCTTTTTTTTTTTCATAATGTTTCTGTTTATTTTTTCTGTTATTATTATAATTATTTCCAAATTGCTGCAGTTTATGGTACATTTTTGTGTCTAATCAAAGCTCTTTTATAAGTGCTACAATTCTATTCTTTGTTGGAGTAAACAAATTAATTTCAAAATATCTAAAGATTTAAAATGTAACTGTGCAATTGAGTTTGTTCTCTCCAACTTTGTTTGCTTTTTTCTCTTACTGTTTCTCTTTCTGTCACACAAACACACACACACACACACACACACACACACACGCACACACACACACACGCACGCACTCACGCACACACACACTACACAACAACACTACAGCTGTAGGCCTTTCATCAACTGTAGATAATGTGTCCCTGGGGTGGAATTTAAACTGTCAGGGGAAGAGATGCAAACCTGCCACTGTTGGGTATAAATCTGTTTGGTTTGAAAAGCGCCATCGACCCCTTCCCCCGTCCCTGCAGTCAACACGCTGCACCACCAGTGGTTACTGTGGATTCAATGGGATTCAGAGCTGTGAGGACGGCCTGCTCAGATAAGCTCCCCGCTGTCGGCTCACCGAGCTCTTGACTTATTTGCGCAGAAGCTCAATTAGGCGGTCGGCTGCCAACCATTAAGAGAAGTCTGAGGTGACGGAGTGCTATTTCGGAAACTTTCAGTGCCCTCGGGTGTTGTCATCCCGCGGCATCTTTGTTCTGGGAAATATGTAAATGTTGCTGTATCACAATTCAACCAGAGTTATTCTATTATATAATATATAAAACAGCGTGGGGGGGGGGGGGGTCTCGGTCTGGAGCCAGGTAGCAGTATCTCCTTCATGACTCATGCTGCGACTCTCACATTCTGCTGACACTGCTGAAACTCGAGGGGTGGTGTTGGTGGTGGTGGTGGTGGTGGTGGTCGGGGGTGGGTGGGGGGGGGGGGGTTCATCTCTTTTTATTTCCAGGAACAGCTCACACTTTTGGCAGATTTGGCAGATGTTTTTTCCGCGGGAGATCCTCAAGTTTTTTGATGTGTTTGACATAAAAACCGCCCAGGCGAGCCCCGCGGTGTGGCGGTGATGCTCATGTTTAACATAAAGGGCCTTCCTGACACCGCCGTCTCAGTGTCTATCACAGCTCCCACCCCCCCCCCCCCCCCCCAAGTAACTCAATCCCGCAGCACTCCCCCTCCCCTTGTTCGCTGCTCTCCACTTAAAAGCCCCGACGGCGAATCTTCGCTGGGGCAAACGGTGTTCGTTTCCCCGTGCCGCAACAGAAGATGGCCGCGCGATGTGCTAATTGGTTTCTGGTGGAGGAATGGCATCCCTGTGTTTATTGTCTGGCTGATGGGTTTACGGTCAGGGCCATTAGCGGTTGAGCCAGGGGGGGGGGGGTTCTGGAAGCACAGCAGCCCTTCGGCGGCTGAGTGATGGAGTCTGTCGACCGTATGGACAGAGGTCTCGGGTTCTCTCGCCGGCCCCCGCGCGATGCCCGTGACACATGATGCCAGGCTCTGCCCCGGCCCTTCGTGAGAAACACAAGCTTTCGATTGCAGCATTTCCGCGTGCTTATGGTGCTGGCACTGCTGGCTAGGCTCTGCTCTGCTCTCTCTCTCTCTCTCTCTCTCTCTCTCTCTCTCTCTCTCTCTCTCTCTCTCTCTCAATTGAACTCCAGGTTGTGGCAAATCAATATCCAAGGGCGAATCCTATTTCCTTCATCGTTTTTTTTCAGGTTTTTTTGGTCTTGCTTTCAAAGCTCAAGGGAACTCTGGAGGAAACACAGAGACGAATGTTTCGTCTGTAGTGAATGGAGCAAATCCAAGCCGATCTCGTCTGGTTGTGAAGTTTTTGCGGCGGAACAAGATCATCACAATAGAGTGAACCAACTCTGTCAAGGTCCTGATCACCATCCGTTCACTAATCATTATGTTCGCCCTAACTCCTGTCAGGTAATACAGGAGTGTGTGCCGTGCCTCAGCTAATGTCCCCTGTTTCAAGGCTCGGCGTGATTCACAGTGCCGTCACCCTTGGTTTATCAACAGCACACACCTCGGGTGAACGGGGCGCTTCGAAAATACAACGTTGAGTCCTCGCCGCATCACAACGCTATTCCACGAGGCGAACGATGCAAAATTCCACGAGGCTTACAATGCCTTTTTTTGTGTTGCAAATTAGAGGATTTCTTTTCATGCAAACACTGGGAAGTCAGTACTGTCTCTTGCAGCTCATCATGGCCTTCAACCACGTGCCTCATTACATGCATCTATCTGTTCCCCCACCTTGTTTGACCACTACATACATTACATACTACATACTACATAATACATTGACATGTATATCACAGTTTAAGTGAGTAACAACTCACATATTAACAGTTTGACAAACCTTTTGAGGTTATTTGCACAAAGGGTTAGGTTGTTATGTTTAGGAAGTGGATGCATGCAGTATTCTACTGATGGGTGTTTTCAATATTATCATTAGTATTACTATTATCATCCTTATTGGAAGCGCTGTTGTCATGACACGTGCAGTCTTTCTGACTTTAGATCATGTGTATTATCTGAAACACCAAACCACTCTCAAAGTAGTTTCCGCTCCTGAAAAATACTACATTGATTCTTTGGGCGTTTGTGTAAAGGTTTATGTTCCCTGACTTAATAGGCCTGTTTCTAATACTAGACAGCTCTGTGAAGACGAGTGTGCTGGCTGCGTGTGACTGTACACCGCGCTTTGCTCTTGAAATGAATTAGAGCCCTTCACACGGGAAGAAGGCAGCGTCCTGTGAATGTGCTGTCAGAGAAACCCGGGGGATTAGTGGCCTGTGTTTGCTGTGTCTCTTCTGACACGAAACACGGAAACGCTACCGGCTTGTCTTAGTTTGTCGTTTTTGCTAAGTGACATTATTTTGTGATTAAATAAATTCCATAGTACTGACGGTACTTGTCCTGCCATATTGATTTCCACAAGTCACATTATGGCACCTTGTCACCTCAGAGTTCATTCATGTTGTGGTTAAGAGCCTAATTTGTTCTACGCCGAGACAGTATGTTTAACTTCACTGTCAGGTGTTCTGGGAAAGACAAATTATATTTTATTCGCCCGCGAAAGCTTCTCAAGATTTGACTTCATGTAAATAATTGAAAAGCTCTTTTCTTTTATCATAATATGTGCATAATGAAACACATAAGGCCTACCCTTCTGAAATTATTTCCGAAATGGCCATTTGAAGCTACAGTACTCCCATAATGGATTACAGAAATATTAAATGTCCTCAGAAAATTTAGTGATACTCTTCATGTGTTGAATATAAGAAATGTGGCATTCCTATGCTGTGAGAAAAACACTGTCACCGTTTCTACGAAAATCATTACAAAGAAAAAAAAAATTTGTCTAATTCAGGGTTTGTGTGATTGTCAACCTAATTAATGGCTTTACATTTTTAAATTGAACACTTGGAAACTTAATTTGGGGAGACATATCAATTGAAGCCTCTGTCTAGTAATTAAGGCCTGTTACCAAAGCTGTGTTGAGTAATTAAAGTTAATGTGAAGAGAGAGAGAGAGAGAGAGAGACAGAGAGAGAGAGAGATAGAGACAGAGCGAGAGAGAGAGAGAGAGAGAGAGAGAGAGAGAGTTTGTGATGAGTGGATAAACAGCCAGCATCTGGAAGACTGTGCCACTCCACCACTAGCCTCAATGGTTCTTCAGCAAACTCCATGGCAACAATCTTTTCTCCCAGTGTGAAACTTCCTCGATGGATAAGAGTGAGGCACAAGAAATCCATGATGTTTCATTGACGGTCTTGGGGCATTGTTTGGCCCAAGGTTTGGCCTGTGAAAGGTGAAATACAAACGACAAGGTGCTAGTTATTGCTCAAGGACACACTGTAATAATCCATGTGCTTGCCCATCAAGTGTGCACAGAGAGTTTGGTGGATGTGCACTGTAGCCAGTTCTGATGGCGATCCTCCACTGCCATGGTTGGGGGTTTGATTGCCGCCAGGGCAACCCTCGCTAAGCAACCTAGCACTTACGCTACTGCTAGTACTACAAAGAAAGAGGCTTTGGATAACAGTGTGGTACTGCCTGGTTCATTTGCCACTGGGAACTCCACTGCAAAGAAACACACACACTCACACTGTAGCGGCCTTTCTTTATTTTGTTTTTGACAGCCGTCATTATTTCTGCCTGCATTTCAACAGCATTTCATCTAATTAACGTTTCACATGGCCTTGAAAGATATATTGACTGTAATTGGTTTCCACAGTCGTGTGCTCTCTTTTTGGCTCGGTTCACACTGCAAGTCCTTGGCACTCACTTTCGGATCTAGTGCTCTGATTTCGTTCTTTTTGTTTGGCTGTTTGGATGTTATTTTTAAATGTGGCCAACGTCGGGTTACGTTGTGTGCGGCTCACGGTCCGAAATGGAACAAACACGTCACACATCCGAAAGCCAACATGGAGACCAATGAAGCAATTGTTTTCATTCAATCTATCGTGACATAAATGTTGGAATAAAGTTGCTTTGCAAAACATCTGACCTGTATCAGGTTTAGGACCACGCAGAAACGAGGCCCAGATCAGACTTGAGAAGATAGGTTTGAGACCACTTTTGTTTGCAGTGTGAACAATGTGTTGAATGGCTGTTTAGCTCACCTTTGACTCTCTAATTTATCCTCTGCCTGGTTGGATACACGGGGTTCATGTCATTACATTTTCTGAGTCACTTTACTCGGCTACATAATGGATGGGGCTCTACTGTGTTGCACGTACTGTTTTCTTAAATATGCTGCTTCTTAATCTTCTTAATTGTGGTATTTTGACAGGGAATCTTGCATATGGTTTCCTTGTAGAAGTATCTTGACTTTTATTCCTGTACTAAATGCAATATCTCATCATACAGTTCTAACAGCTCAAGTCAAAGGTGTAGTTGAACTACTTTCAATAGCCGTGAGATTAGGTCATCACAGAGATCGACTCAGGTGAATGATAAATTGATTGACCTACTCTCCAGTATGGATATTGATATAAGCAGTATTAAATGCCAATAAAAAGTGATCAATGATTGCGCTGACTCATCACCTGTTTGTGTGTCTCGTGAATGGCCCAAAGTAAGCTCACCTTTAGCGCCATTTTTTGTTTTTGCTCTTACATTCTTTTTTTTTACAAAGCCTAACCAAAGATGTTGTCATGTTGCTGTCGACAGAAACCATTAAACACCTAAATCAGCCGCCATATGACTTTCGCCTGAAACGTGTGTGTGACCAGCGACTGTGTGTGTGTGAGTGTGTGTTGTTGTGGCTGTTGTTCTCTTCATTCTGCCTCGCAGTCACAAACATGTCGAACGAAGAGAAATGGAATCGCAGAATTATTTCAAGGACAGACAAGCGCTCCGGAACAGCCACGCGGCTCGTTTCTTTCTACATGTTTTTGGACAACACTTCGACTGGTAGGCAACCGGCGGCCTCTCAGCAGACAAACAGAGCTTGTAGCTTGTGGCCGTTGGCCATTACACGGGGGGAGCTGATTCATAGTGTGCCTTTAAAAACAGAAGAAAGACATGGCATTGTCAAACACATCAGGCACAAATATAATAGACCTTTTCTCTGTTGCCATAGTACATGGAAATATAAAAGGCAAGAAAGAAAACAACTCAAGATGTATGTGTGTGTGTGTGTGTGTGTGTGTGTGTGTGTGTGTGTGTGTGTGTGTGTGTGTGTGTGTGTGTGTGTGTTGTGTGTGTGTGTGTGTGTTTGTGTATTTGTTTGTCTGTGGTACATTTACATGTGTGCTAAACAAACAAATCATATAGATGATCAGGTAGAGGAATACAGCATCACTCATACATGTATGAGGGGCATAACAATACAATGAATACACTGTTCAGGGGGAAGCAGGATAGAAACAGAGGCCTCTCAGAATTGCATTGAACGTTATGGTTAGAAGGTTATGCATTGAAATGTTCCAGACAAGCCATGATGGGAATGGATGAAGTGGCTCTCTCTAATCTGAGTGGAAATAAATTGCTTGTGATTCGACTGATCCTTGTGTGTGTGTGTGTGTGTGTGTGTGTGTGTGTGTGTGTGTGTGTGTGTGTGTGTGTGTGTGTATGTGTGTGTGTGTGTGTGTGTGTGTGTGTGCGTGTGCGTTTGTGTGCGCGCACTCATGGGAGAGCATCTGTGTTTCAAGTGAATGTGATGGGTGAGAACCAGGATATATTTAGTGCAGAGGCAGGTGTGGAACCGTGGCTGCTTTATCTGTTTATCCATCTCCACACTATAGTCCCTGTCGCATGATTAAGACACACACACACACGCTCACAATCAACACACGCACAATGGAACGTGCTCACAATTAAGGAATGCACAGTCCTCATCACACAAGAATATTTGATGTGATTCAATATTTAACATCTGATGAAGGCGGCCTTAATTACTTATCAGGTATCATCCTTGATTTGTTTGGCACTTTGTGTTTTTTGGGATGGATTGGACGGCGAGTCAGATTATGAAACCTTCGAAAATAAAGCAGGTGAGATGATTCACTTGTATGATCATCACACCTTACAGGCCTCATACGACTGATGATGATTGATATGATGATTCCCATGAGTGAAATAAATAACTAATAACTAATGAATAACTAATCTAGTCTGCCAAATTTCCCCAAAGCACACATAACTTTGCATATAAAAAAAAAGACCAAGTATTATTCAGCCATTTTGATTCATCCATCTTTTCAAAGGACTTATTTTGCATTTCCACAAACTGGATTTTCGGTTTGTCCAAACACCTTGAGTATTTAGACGTTACGTAATAACCCCTGTCACATTAATTACAAAACGCTTGAGCACAAAACAAATCAGGCCAAACTAATAGGATTTTATTTGTGGATATCTTGGCCGGTTCAAAATTGCTTTTTCTCTCTCCCCCCCCCCCATTCCTCCTTCGCTCTCCCTTTGTCTCACCCCTCGCGGGGCCCCGGGGCTCTCGGACTAATCTGTGTATCGCCGCGTCCCGACAGACGAGAGAGACAAAGCGATTCGCTCTCTCTGTGCGAGGAACAAACAACCCCATCATCCAGGGCAACCGCGGGGCCTGAGACACAAGAGCTCGTCTCGGGACGACGGAGGCAAAGGAATCCGGAGGCGACGGCGGCTGGCAGTTTGTTCACCGGCCGCCAAAGCGCTCCGCTTTACAGACGCCTTCATCCGTGTCGCCCTTGAGAGATGACGTCTTTACCCCCCCCCGGTG
>JAXIVH010001599.1:0-19251 GCA_036785325.1 Urophycis tenuis | reverse complement strand
ATGCTTCGTTTGTTGTGCGAGGGAGGAGACAGGGGTGGTGGGTGTTGGGGGGGTGGGGTGGGGGTGTTGGGGGGGGGGGGGGGCTACCGTTTGTTGTCTGAGGGGGTACGTCTGGTGGCCGCGCCCCGCGCCGCCACGTCCACAATAATGGCCTCAGAGAGAACGTGTTTCATTCAGCTGATTATCCCGACCCCGGCCCCCCCCCCCCCCCCCCCCCGCCACTGGCTGCCTCGCCGCAGCCATGTGTGAAGCCAGCGTCGCTCACAGGGGCCCCCCCCCCCCACCGGCAATTGAGATTGGTCACACTTGTCTCCCAGGATTTCTGGCCCGTGGTGTCATATTTAAGGAATGGAAATGCGCCTTTTTTTTGTTCCCCCTTCGATAACGACCGCGTGGACGCGTGGGTTTGGAATGGCGTGCGCACGTGTGTGTGTGTGTGTGTGTGTGTGTGTGTGTGCACGCCTTGCATTGTCGACGGCGTCGAACGACCGAGAACCTCATGTGAGGATGAATTGAACGAGTGACTAATAGGAATCGGTGTGCGTGACATGCTCTGCTCCGGGGGGGGGGGCCTGAGGTTCTCAGGGGCTTCAGGCGAGTGCGTCCGTTTGACAGGCCAACAAGAAACCAAAAAAAAGGAAAACAGCCGCCAGGGTGATCGCGTTGTGGGTGAACCTAGGTAGCTCCTGAGCAACCTTCAAAGTCGCCCGGGGTGGCCGTGCTGCAGGCATGAAGAAGAAAAAGAAGAAGAAGAAGAAGAAGAAGAAGAAGAAGAAGAAGAAGAAGAAGAAGAAGAAGAAGACGTAGAAGAAGGGCATTTAGCAGACCTTTCATCCAAAGTGACTTACAATGAGTACATTTGTGAGGTTTGACATGTGGACAATAGGAGGTTGGAATCGAACTGCCAACCCTCCGGTTAGTGGTCAATGTACCCATT
Organism: Urophycis tenuis; assembly: GCA_036785325.1. Classification (NCBI taxonomy): domain Eukaryota; kingdom Metazoa; phylum Chordata; class Actinopteri; order Gadiformes; family Phycidae; genus Urophycis; species Urophycis tenuis. The sequence continues at coordinate 18,314 of JAXIVH010001599.1, read as the reverse complement.
GTGCTATTCCGATGTATGACAGAAGCGTCTGGTCTTGGGGCGTCTTGGCCTCTTTTGTTGAAGTCATTGCGGGGTTCACTGGACAGGGCCGATCGCGCGCCAGGGGGAGGGGGGGGGCGGGGGGGTCACTCATGACAAGGTCCATCACGCAGAAGAAGACGAGTGTCTGCCTGGTCTCCAAACTCCAAACAACGTAAAAAATAACCACATGCGAGAAGCCATGTTCCAGAAATGGAACGGTCCCCCTTGAAAATCCGCCATCCGAGATGTTTGCTCGGTTCCCCAACAAGGATTATCTGTTATTTGTAGATGGTTGGAGCTAAATAAATAATTGAGCATGAAGTCGTGAGGCAGCTGTCCTCCCGTGTTGTCGTGGGTGGGTGTCACGGCTGCTCCCCCTCTCCCCTGGTTTCCCTGGCGCCGGCGTCTTGCGTCCTCTCCTTGGCTGGAGGCAGGGCACCCGCTGTCAATGCCGGTCGCAACACCTTTCAGACAGCAGGGTCTGGACACCCCCCCCCCCGGGTGGGTGCAGGTGGTTGACCTGCTGGGGCTCTGTGACACGTTGTGGCGTGCCTCTCAGACCGCGTCCCACTCACACGGCGGCCGTCGCTCGCCGGAGCGCACCGCGATTATGTCTGGGGCTTTGGTCTGCGATTTTAAACCATCTCCCATCTCCCCACCTTCTAAACTTTAAATCATGTGAGAGGGGGGAGCCGCTGTTTGAGATGAGGTACCCGCACCTTTAATTTTTCCTTAAATGTCCTGAAGGGAGACGCAGAGGTATCTGCACATTGGCATTTGCCTGTTTTATGTGCAGAGCCCCCGACTCAGGGTGGTTTAATTCATCACCGGGGGGTCCAGAAGGGGGACTGAGCTGGGTTAGCGTTTGCTTTCCGCTAGCCACTTTTCGTTGACTCGCAGAATTACTTTCCAAGGATTTACAGCGCGCTCCGTGCAGTATAATTCAAAACAAGTGCCAGTAACAACACGAGATTCTGGTCTGTCCCACAGATAACAGACAATTCGGCACTATTTCCGACGCGGTGATTATTGGACCTACCTGTGATGCCAGCTGCTAGCTGGCTGGGTAATGTACGTGTAGAGTCATCTGTCAGTGGCGCATCACAAGTAGAAGTAAAACGACTTTGGGTAAAATGGCGAGTTATCACAGATATCACAGCGTCTCCCTTCAACTCCTACTTACATTATAATTATTATTATTATTATCACTGTTTTAGCACAGGGTAACTGGCTGCTGCAACAATCATATAGTGCTGACACTCCATGCCTATACATAGCTGTGGCCACATGCTTGGAACTCTGTGTTTGTGCAAATTAATGCTCAGTGAGAAAGTTACAAATCTGTCCGCGCAGAGATTTTATGGGATGTCAAACAACACAAACAACAGAACCACAGCGGTTTTCTGTTCATACACGCGCACGTCAACGCGCTCAGAGCCCACGCCCCGTCAACTTCCTTAACAGACCAAATACGGTTCTACGAACGCCCATAATTACGTGGATTCAGAAACTTGTTTGTGGCATTAATCTATAATACCAAGGAAATGTCTGAAGTGGCACAAAAAAAAAGATAGATCGCTCCAATGACATTTTTATGTTGGCCTGTTCAGCTGCGGTGTACAGGAAACAAACGCAGCTCAGGAGTCAGGTAGACAAAGTCCTCCCAGACCCCCCCCCCAGGCTCCCAGATCACACGGCTAAAGGCGGGCTGGATTATCCCTGACCTGCCTGTTATTCCCATTGTCTGTTTACTCAAAAGTGGCCATTATCATAATGCATTTCACATGCGCCGTCTCCCTGTCTTCTGTTCCACGTCGGTTGTGGCCGTGTCACGCTTACTCCCAACACTGCCCACAACGTGGTGGGCAGGACATATGTATGTTTGTGTCACACGTCTGCTCTAGGGAACGAGAGGCTAGCGAGAAGCTACGTCCCGCGCCATCTTGTGAGACAGCAGCACCCCGGGAACAACGGAGACCTCTCGATACGGAACGTTCACCCAGAGGGTTCGAGGCGGTCAGTGCATCGACTTCACATCCCCCCCCCCCCCCCCCCCCCCCGCTTACGCGTGGAAACCCGAAGACCACCGCCACCACCACCGTTTCATTCGTTCCACCTGACCCCAAATCCGTCTTCTGTCCCAGCTACGATATATAGACCTCTTCCTTAATCACCTGGCTTACAGATACCTCTGGAAGCGTGATGCGACCTGGAGTTTGTTGCTGTTTGGCTAATTTATGAGATGCGGGCCCACTCAGTAAAAAAAAAAAACACACACACTTTTGCTTTAAGAATAAAAACAAGCAATTAGTGTTCTGCATTCGGCACGCACCACACATTTATTCAAATGGGGCCGACAAGAAAATCTATATATTTTTTTTCCATGGATTCAATCTAGTGTAAAATAAACTCCTCCTGAAAGACACACACCGTAAACGCGAATACAGTGAGCGCTAATGCGAAGGAACGCCGTCCGCAGGAAGGAACTCGCTGGCTTGATGGCAGTTCTTCAGACACACGGCTGTGATAGTAAGATCAGGCTCAAAGCTTCGGGTGACATTGAAAGCTGCGTCTGCTTGATCTGGCGTAGTGGTCCCTCTTTTAAAGAAAAAAAATCCCCCGGCGTAGATTTCAATGGATTTCGTCGCACGCTTCTTAAAGAAATCGACAATTACCAAAGAAACGCAAAGTTTGGCGGTCATTACCAACTTACGAAGAAGAAGAAAAAAAAAAAAGGATCCTCAATTTTCCTTTTCTTCATGTTTCTCCACTGTGCCATCATCTCATCTGACCTGTGGCCTTGTGACGTCATGGCGATAAAAGACGACATATGAATAAAGTATACTCGACACATCAAGCGACTTCCTTCAGAGAGGAACCAGGAGAACAATAGAGAGGAGATCCCCCCCCCCCCCCCCCATACAGACACAACACTCCTCTACCTCTCTGTTGACTGGAAACCTGCTATTCCCTCTCTGTCTGCTGTGGGGCTCTGTCGTACAGCAAATCCCATCACAAGCTCTCACTCCCTTCTCCTCCTCCCTCTCTCTCTCTCTCTCCTCTCTCTCTCTCTCTCTCTGTCCCTCTTTCTCTCTCTATCACTCCTGTTGTCATTCTCTCTCTCTCTCTCCCCTTCTCCTCCTCTCTCTCTCTCTCTATCACTCCTGTTGTCATTCTCTCTCTCTCTCTCTCACACACACACACACTCTCTCTTGTTGTCTGTCAACCACTCCGCTACTTATTCCTCTTCTTGCTTTCCTTCTTCTTCTTCTTCTTCTTCTTCTTCTTCTTCTTCTTCTTCTTCTCTATCCTATTCTGTCCAAACACGCCGTCTCTGTCCGACGTCCGTCTTCTGTCCTGGACCATGAGGGAGGAAAGGCTCTCTCTCTCTCTCTCTCTCTCTCTCTCTCTCTGTGTGTCGCCCCCCCCCCCCCAGCGCCTGACATGTCACACTTTACGGCCGTTCTTCTTGGATCAAAAATCACCGAAGCCCGCGCTATGAAATATCACGCTGCCGGGTATTATTTTGATTCACGGCGACTGCTGTAAATCATCCCAAACAATGTCGTTTTTTTTTGTGGGGGGGTGGGGGGGTGGCGAGAGTTTTCCTCCGGCGAAAAATAATTCATTCATATGCTGCAGTGATTGCCCTGCTGTAAATTTTTAGTGGACAAACGATGTCACGGACTTGACCAGCCATGTTAATGGCGCATTAGAAGGGGGAGAGAGAGATAGAGGGAGAGAGAGAGAGAGAGAGAGAGAGATTCATTTGCAAAAAAAAAAAAAAGAATCCCTGCGTCGCCCTTCAGCCGCACGCCCCAAGGTGCCCCCACCATCGCGCAAAAACATCCACGCCACGCCTCCACGCCACGCCACCACGGCACGCCCACGCCACGGCGTGCCCCGGGAAGCCTTAAGTATTAATTACCTTAATAACTACAAAGGATGGCGTCTCCGTCGGGGTCAGCCTATCGCGTTGCAGCGGGCCGGTGGAATTAGCGCGGGGGGGGGGGGGGGGTCTCCCCCGCTAATCCCCCGCTTATTCTCCACAACATCAACTCCGGGCGCGTCTCAGCGGCGCCGCCCGGCCCCCGGGTGTTAATTACACAGAGTTCAGCGTGGCGTGGACGCGGGCGGCGGAGGCCATTTGTTTTCCCCGCGACGTTAGCGGTGAAACACATTAATCAGTGAGTGTGCGCCGCGGTGTAATAAACACGTAGTAGGTGAACCGGGGGGGGGGGGGCCGGCAGGTCTCATGTGCGTGGGTGAGGGGGGTGGGGGTGGGGGGTGCTGGGGGGGGGACCCCCAGGTTTCAAGGTTGTTGTGCCGTCCGCTCGACAGAGAGGCTGCGGTGAATACACAGGACAGAGACATGCGTGGGGGTGGGGGTCCTGTGTGCATTCAAAACACACACACACACACACACACACACACACACACACACACACACATATACACACACGCGTAGGCAAGGGATGACGCACACACATACATATACACACACACACATACATATACACACACACACACACACACACACACATATACACACACGCGTAGGCAAGGGATGACGCACACACACATACATATACACACACACACATACATATACACACACACACACACACACACACACACACACACACACACTCGCACACACATATCCACACACACACGTAGGCAAGGGATGATGCACACACACAGACATATACACACACACACACATACACACACACACACACACATACACACACTCGCACACACACACACACACACACACACACACACACACTCGCACACACATATCCACACACACACGTAGGCAAGGGATGACGCACACACACAGACAAACATGGACACACACAGGATTAATCTGCTCAGACACACACCCTCTTCTCCCAAAGGTACAGTTGGGAACCACAAACTGACAAAATTGCATACACACATAGATGAACGTGCAAAAGAGTTGCGCACCCACACACACACACACACACACACACACACACACACACACACACACACACACACACACACACACACACACACACACACACAAATACCCGGCCGCCCATAAACGCACACACACAGAGATCTAATTAAAACCATTGTTGTAAATAGATCTGATTCCATTTCAGTGTGGTTATCGCTCCTTCATGGATAAGTAATGAGCTGGATCATGGAGAAGGAGAAAAACCTCCAGTTCCACAGCTCCTCGGTCCGGAGACTGAGGCTCCACGGCAACAGGGACCCCCCCCCCCCCCTCCCCCCCCCCGCTGCTACCCAATGGGAAACCAACGTGTGTTTACACCATATCACATTTAAATATTGGTTGAATCGAAGGTGTCAGCGCAGAATCGATCAGGACCGAGGGGAAGCCTGTCGCCATGGCCCAGCACTCGCTCTTTCTTTCACTATTCATGTCACCGTTTCTGTAGCAATTAGGCTGTGCGTGCCAGGAGGAAAATGGATGATTATGGGAACAACAGAGTCAAAGAGGAGACACAAAAGAATAGAGAAAGCGAGAGAGAGAGAGAGAGAGAGAGAGAGAGAGAGAGAGAGGAGAGAGAGAGAGAGAGGAGAGAGAGAGAGAGAGAGAGAGAGAGAGAGAGAGAGAGAGAGAGAGAGAGAGAGAGAGAGAGAGAGAGAGAGAGAGATCTAGTGTGTGTGTGTGTGTGTGTGAGAGAGAGAAAGAGCCAGAGAGAGTCCCATTAAGGCAAATAGTACAGCGGTTAAGCCCTCAAATCATGGGGAATTGTGCACTTTTTGAAAGAAACATGAAACTTCTACCATAGTGAGGTTATACCATGAGGTTTATTTTCAGATTTGGAGGGAAGTCAAATTTGACCTCTGAGGCCCGGGAGAGGTCAAATCCAAGATGGCCGCCAATAATATTCAAAAGTGCCTCACGTTGGAACCAAACACAGTAGAAAAACACTTAAGGTGTCATTTCCCACTAACTTTTGGGTGTCCATTCTGTATCTGATACCTTTGAAATCACCAGAATTCAAGAAAATGCATTTATGTAAAGGTCAAGCTAAAAAAAACCATCAAAATATTCATTTTTTATGTACCCCAATTCATTTCTTTGCTGTCTCCTAACCTCAACCTACAACATTAAGAGAAATGTGAGGTGTGCCCTTGAGCTTGAGGACACTGCTCTGTTGGTCAAGCTTGCAGAGGGTGACATGATTTCCATTGAGGCCAAGTACGATCACCACTGTCTGTCTTCATTGTACAACAGAGCCAGGCAGGCTGCATCTAAACGAAATGATGGAGATGATTCTTGTCTACATGGCATAGCCTTTGCACAGTTAGTGGCATATCTGGAAGACCTGAACAGTGATGAGAACAGTGCCCCTGTCTTCAAATTAACAGACATTGCTCAGTTGTACAAGACCAGGCTGGAACAACTTGGTCTTACTGTAGGTGAACGGATTCACACCACCAGACTGAAAGAACGACTGCTTTCTGAGCTTCCACATCTGAGGGCACATTGACGCGGAAGAGACACACTCCTTTTTGGGGCGCCAGTAGCTCAGTGGGTAGAGCGGGTCATCCACCAGTCGTAGGGTCGGCGGTTCGATTCCCTCCTCCAACTGTCTGCCTGTCGTAGTGTCATGAGGACGACACTGAACCCCAACTTGCTCCCCGGGCGCTGAACATAGCAGCCCACTGCTCCTATGTAATATAGGATGGGTCAAATGCAGAGAACCAATCCCCTCCCACCCTTCCCTTTTGGGGCAGCCGCGGCCTACTGGTTAGGTCTTCGGACTTGTAACCAGAGCGTCGCTGGTTTGAACCCCGACCAGTACGAACGGCTGAAGTGCCCTTGAGCAAGGCACCTTACCCCTCACTGCTCCCCGAGCGCCGCTGTTGCAGGCAGCTCACTGCATCGGGTTTAAGTGTGTGCTTTACCTCACTGTGTGCCTCACCATCACTGTGTTTTGAGTGTTTCGCTAATTCACGATTGGATTAAATGCAGAGACCAAATTTCCCTCACGGGATCAAAAGAGTAATTCTTCTTATTCTTCTTCTTCCTGAGTTTTGAGAAGGACATTGGACCAGCTTTCATGATAGCCTGTCAAACTGACAGTGATGCCATGCACTTAATGCGAGCAGCACAAGTAGCGCGCAAAGAGATCCTTAATTCATCTTTCTCTTTTGACGGGTCATTCAAAGAAAACTGCCAGCAGAGGGCTGTGCCACCATCTCTCTTGGCCTTCATCAACATGGTACTTGATGGTACAAACATTGAGCATCAGTCCACCACAAAACCTACCCTAACAATCTCCCAATTGATAGTCTTTAACAGTAAGAAGCAGGCATGGAACATGGATTCACCAAGCTCAGCACATACAAGGCACACCAGAGAAACTCCACTCCCTCTATATCTGTCCCTCAAGATCCATGCAGTTACACAAAGTAGGGGGCTAATTGACACAATGTTCAATCTGGGATTGTGTGTTTCCTATGACAGGCTGCTGCAAATCACATCGGACATTGCCAATGGTGTCTGCCAGCAATTTAGGATGGAGGATGTTGTGTGCCCAACAAAGTTGCGCCATGGACTGCTTCCACCAAGTCAGTGACACCTCTGCCAACAGCCTACACATTTGTGCCACCAGCTACCCTCCAGAAAAAGGAATTCAGCGTGCCACCTGTACAAGGTCCTGTGAGACCTTCCACCCTCCTGGTTTCTACAGCCGCCACATAGGATGAGTATGCATGGCTCAGAAAAGTCAAGACAGCTGTTGAAACATCTACCATTGATTGCATGATATCATGGTTTGCCTACCACACTGATATTCATCAAGCTGTCATCCCTCCTGCTGCAATCAACGCATTATTGCCTCTCTTTCTTGACAATGCACATTCAGTAGCAATGATTCGGCACTCTATGGAAATCATCAAAAGAGCAGTTCAACATGTGAACCCTGGTCAGATTCCTGTCCTTGCTGCTGACCAACCACTGTATGCTCTCGCTAAACAAATACAGTGGTCCTGGCCAGACACTTATGGAGAAGATCGCTTTGTGATCATGTTTGGTGGTCTACACATTGGTTTAATATACACCCTCTGGTGCAACCTAGACACATCATCAGTGATGTAACCTGAGGTCATAGGGTGTTTCGGGTCTCTCAACATCAGACACCCTCGCCCAGGCGACCCAGCCGGGGGTGATCAGACCCCGGCTTGTGTCTAGGTAGCTTGTGTGGCCCAAGGATCACCCCTCCTGATCCACAGCCATCTTGATGCCTTCTCAGCAGCATCAGTGATGTTCTTGATGGCTTTCTTGCTGTGCAGTCCCCTTATTCCCAACAACTTGAGGGCCCTGCAGAGTGACTGGCCTGCGAAACCTCGGCAACCAACCTCAATGGGACTACAACGAGTCTTCCATCCGTTGCGCCGGCATTCGCCTGCCAGCTCCTCATACTTGGCCCTCTTCCTCTCAAATGCCTCCTCCATCCGGTCTTCCCAGGGCACAGTCAACTCCAGCAGTATCACCTGCCTTGTTGATTCTGACATAAGAACCAAGTCCGGCCTAAGTGTGGTCACTGCGATGGTCTCTGGGAATTTAAGCTGTTTCCCCAAGTCCACCTTCAGCTGCCAGTCCCTAGCTGTTGTCAGGAGCCCCCCTGTTTGGCCTGGGCGTTGTTGAGGCTTCTCACCGGATTTAACAAAGGTGATTGAATGCCTAGCTGGCTGTTGCTGCTTGCTGAGTGAGATCCCCGAGCAGATGGTATCTGCTATCACCTTCAGCACCTGGTCGTGGCGCCAACGATAGCGCCCCTCGCCCAGGGCTTTCGGGCAACAGCTTAGGATGTGCTCCAGTGATCCTCTCCTCTGACACAAAGGGCAAGCAGGTGTTTCTGCCAGGCCCCAACAGAAGAGGTTGGAAGGGCTGGGGAGGACGTCGTAGACTGACTGGATCAAAAACTTTATACGGAATGGCTCTGCCTTCCAAAGCTCTGACCAAGAAATCTTCCTATCCAGTGTCTGCTCCCATCTAGTCCACGCCCCCTGTTGTCTCATCCCGACCATCTTGCTTGAGCGGGTCTCCTCCAGCCCTGCTCGAACCTCTTCCTGGATAAGCTGCCGCCTCTCCTTCCCCCGGGCCTTGTTGTACCGAGGCCCTGGGTTGCTCCCAAGCCCTGCCCGGCCTGTCGCCACTGTTCCCACCAGAACACCGTGGCGCAGCCGCGCCTCAGCTTGCTCGACCGTCTCCTGGGCTCTCCACTTCCGCCCAGTCCGCACTTCAATCCCCGCTAAGGAGACTTTGGTGTCACTCGAGTCTCTGTACAGCAGCACCTCTCTCGCACGGGTAACCATGAACTCCTCCGACAGACTACTGAAGGGAAGTCGCAGCTTGTTCTTATGCCCATACAAGGCTATGCTGCTGAGGCTTCTTGGTAGGCCCAACCACCTGCGAAGGAAGCTACTTACCTTACGCTCGAAGCCCTCAACGGTCGTTAGTGGGACATCGTAGACCAGTAGTGGCCAGAGGAGGCGTGGCAGGATGCCATGCTGATATATCCATGCTTTATACTTACCTGGCAGCCCTGACTTATCCACCGCCACTAGCCAGTTACCCAGTTCTCTGCTGGTCGCCTTGAGCGCTGCTTTGTCCCTCAGGGTGCCATCAAAGATCTTCCCCAGGCTCTTCACTGGCTCCTCTGAAACCGATGGAATCTGGACACCTCCCAGCGAGAACCGGAACTTGTCTGTAACCTTCCCCTTCTTCACCACCAGGGAACGGGACTTAGCAGGCTTAAAGCCCATACGCGCCCAGTTAATGAGCCGCTCAAGGCCTTGGAGAACCCACCTACAACCTGGAACTGATGTTGTAGTAACTGTCAGGTCATCCATAAAAGCTCTGATGGGAGGCTGCCGCACACCTGACTTGGTGAACGGTCCTCTGCACTCCACCTCCGCTGACTTAACAAGCATGTTCATGGCCAAGGCAAACAAAATCACTGAGACTGTACACCCAGTGATTATGCCTTTCTCCAGCCGATGTGATGCTGATGTTACTGTCCCCGAGGTGACTCTTAAACTGAAAGAGTTGTAATAGTCCAGTATGAGGTCCCTGATCTTGCCTGGAACATGATGCCGGTCAAGCGAGGTCTCCACCAGTTTGTGGGGAATTGACCCGTAAGCATTAGACAGGTCAAGCCACAAAACTGCCAGGTTCCCATTGCCCTCCCGGCCTCCCGGATGAGCTGAGTAACAACTCCCGTGTGCTCAATGCACCCTGGTACCCTTGGGACCCCCCCCCTTCTGCACAGAGGTGTCGATGTATGCATTCTTCAGGAAGAACTCTGTCATGCGCCGGGCAACAATGCTGAAGAACACCTTGCCCTCCACACTCAGGAGTGAGATGTTTCTAAACTGCTCGATGGTGCGAGAGTTCTCTTCCTTCGGAATCCATACACCCTCTGCATGCCTCCACTGCTGAGCCACCTTCCCCCTCCTCCAGATGACCCTAAGGATCTTCCAGAGTCGCTGCACGAGCCTGGGGCACCTCTTGTAGACAACATATGGTACTCCACTGGGACCTGGAGCTGAGTTGGATCTAGCTGCTCTGACTATGTCCTCAACTTCTCTCAGGGTTGGCTCCTTGGTATTAAATGCTGAAGTGGGTTCTGGTGGTGTAATCAAAAAGCTGCAGGGTCCAAGATCCTGCTCCCTTGCGCTGTCGCTGTAAGTTGCCCTGAGGTACTTGTCAACCTCTTCTTGAGAGCAGGCCAATTGTCCACCTCGCTTCTGCCCAAGGATCTTCTTGGTGAAGTTGAAAGGGCCTGAAATGAAGGCTGCACGCTTCTTGGCTCTCTCCTTCCCCCTCTTCCTGTGCCATTCAGCACGACGGAGTGTCGTGAGATTCCTCCTTACGATGTTGCGGAGCTCTGCTATACTTACCTTCTCTTCCTCTCTTGCCTGCTTGTACTGCCGTCCTAGCAGTCTAAGCTCTTGCCGTAACTGGCTGATCTTCTTCTGCCGTCGGTTTGGCTCCCCTGCACCGCTGATCGGGTGGTGCTCCTTGGTGCCAAACCTTTCGGCGGCGATGCTGACAATCATTGCACTCATTGTGCGCAATTTCTGGTCAGCATCTCCCCTGGCTGTGGCTTCGAGAATCTGATCAACATCCGCATCGAACTGGCACCACTCCTTCACCATGTTGGCCGAAGGCCACTTAACCCGACGGTGTTCTGACTGCATGACTTGGGGTAGGGCTTGTGGGGCGTGGAGGGTCTGGGCACTGTGGGGTGACTCCGGGCCGGGCTCCTCCTGCGTCTCACCAGGCACTGGTCCTGTGCGTTGCACCACTTGCCTCCCAGTCAAGCATTTCATCTTGGTCTGGTGGATCTTAAGACCACGCGGGTTTTTGCAGACTTTACCACATAAGCAAACTGCACTCATAGTCGTAATTCCGTTAGCTTGGCACATTGAAATGGCCATGTTGAAGTTGCTGGGAGACTGGCTAGAAGGCAGTGGCTGGACCAATGTGCTGGTCCAGACTGACATTGCAAGTTCTGGAACAGCCAATATCTGATGATAAAGATGTCATGCCACCTTTCAGTCTATCTTTTGAGGAGTGGTGCATTCAGCAAGCAAAGGCCAGTGTTCACTTTGACTACTGGCATGAGACCCTGTCATTGCAGCTTCTCGTTCTGCGGTACATCAGGTCCATTCGTGAAGGCAACTTTCAGCTGTACGTTGAATCCCTGACACAGATCATGCCCTGGATGTTCGCCCTGGATCACACACACTACAGCAGATGGCTTCCTGTACACATCCGTGATATGATGACTCTTGCGGACAGACACCCAGCAGTCCTAGCAGAATTCAGGTCCGGACATATCCATTTGACTGGGGCTGGACAAATGAAACCACTGGGTGGCAGCCACTCTGGACCACTCTCCATGAAGCAGCAAAGTCTTGCCATGAGCTGATCCGCTGTAACTGCCAGAAAGGGTGCACTGGACGATGCTCGTGTGTCAAAGCTGCACTTAAATGTACAGATCTCTGTTTTTGTTCTGGGGACTGTTAAGATTTTTTGATCATTGCATCATGCGATCCTGACATAAAAGGACCTAGTGTTGTCTGTTAGCCACTTATCCATCCCTTGATGATTTTTTTGTTTTGTAAAGCAACCTTAGGTTCTATGAAAGGTGCTATATAAACCAGTTAAAAAATGAATTATTAAAAAGTTAAATAATAAATTAATAAATTAAGTTAATTATAATAATAATTACTATTATTGGCATTATTATTGGCATCATTATTGTCATCACAATTACTGTTATTATTTTGGAAATAAACAACCATTTTGCACCGTTCACCTCCCTATGTCTGCATGATTTGACCTCCATATTGATCTAAATGCACTTTCTTGAATTCTGGTTGTTTCAAAGGTATCAGATACAGAATGGGCACCCAAAAGTTAGTGGGAAATGACACCTTAAGTGTTTTTCTACTGTGTTTGGTTCCAACGTGAGGCACTTTTGAATATTATTGGCGGCCATCTTGGATTTGACCTCTCCCGGGCCTCAGAGGTCAAATCTGACTTCCCTCCAAATCTGAAAATTAACCTCATGGTATAACCTAACTATGGTAGAAGTTTCATGTTTCTTTCAAAAAGTGCACAATTTTCATGGTTATCCGCTGTACTAAAAGGACTTTTTTGTCTTTGGCCTCAGCAACCTTGGGAATGGGCCGTGCCAAGATTGATTGCAACGAATTTGCCGCCAAACCAACGACGGCCGAGTTGCTGGGAAAATAGGAAAATAAAGCAGGACAAACGCCTGCCGTCTGTCGGACGACCCCCCTCTCCATCTGTCTGTCTTTCAGAGAATCTGTCTGTCTCTATGTCTATTTGTCTGTCTGATGACTTGTCTGTGTGTGGTCGTCTACCTGCCTACAGGTTTCTGCTCGTCCGCGTGTCTGTCCATCTGTCCGTCAACCTTTCTGTCTGTCCTTCCCTCTGTCCATCTGTCTCTCTGTCCATCTGTCTCCCCGGCCATCTGCCTCTCCATCCCTCTCTCTGTCCTTCTGTATCTCTCTCTCTCTCTCTGTCTGTTCATCTCTCCATCCAGCTGTCTCTCGTGTCCATCTGTCTCTCTGTCCAGCTATCTACTTGTCCATCTGTCTCTCTGTCCATCTGTCTCTCTTTCCATGTGTCTCTCTCTCTGTGTCTCTGTCCGTCTGGCTCTCTGTCAGTCCATCCCTCTGTCTCTCTCTGTCGCTCTGTCTCTCCGTCCGTCTGTCCATCTGTCTGTTCGAGGAGATAAAGTCTTCTCTCTCTCTCTCTGCCGCGGGCGTGTCTTCCTCCCGTGCCCGTCGCAGCGCCGGGGCCACTCTGATCAGAACCTTATCGGCGCCACCGCGGCCTAATCCCTGTGTTTGCGGCGAGTCTTAACCGGATCGCTGCGGCTCCAATCAGAGGAGCTCCGCGCCGGACACACGGGAGCCCGCCACGCTCCTCCGGAATGCACACACGTGTGTGCACGCGCTCCTCGGCCGCGGCCAGGAGGGGAGCCACGGCGAGCCCGGGACCATGACGGCCTTGTGATGAACTGTGTGTGTGTGTGTGTGTGTGTGTGGGGGGGTGGGGGGTGGGGGGGGGGGGGGTGTCTGAAGCCACTGATAGGACACAGTAAGTGGCACACACACACGCACGCACACGCGCGCATGCATGCATGCACACACACACACACGCATGCACACACACACTCACACACGCAGGCACACATACACACGCGCACACACACACACGCACGCACGTACACACACACACACACACACACACACACACACACACACACACACACACACACACACACACACACACACACTCTGTGCTCTGTGTGTGGAGAGTCAGCAGCATTTTTTTCAATTTCTTTCTGGATTTTTTTCTGGTTTCCCCGTAATCATAAAGTTGATCACTAACTAAACCACCAATTTTGAATCGGTCAATTCAAGTCAATATCATTGACTTGGGCCCTTAATCAATCACAGTTACAGCCTCAGAGGGCTTCTCAGGCCTTATATTATGACACCCTCAGAGTGGCCATAATAAAAACAATATTGTGGCGTTTTTTTCATGGAGAATCTACGCAACACATTGTTATATTGTTTGGAGCGATGATATCACGTTATGTTTCATGCCTGGGGTTCCTGTGTGTATTTGTGTGTGTGTGTGTGTGTGTGTGTGTGTGTCTGCTGTGTGTGTGTGTGTGTGTGTCTGCTGTGTGTGTGTGTGTGTGCGTGCGTGCGTGCGTGTGTGTGTGTGTATGTGTGTGCTTTAGTCTTCGTCAAACCACAATGTCGCCACCTGTTGGCTGGCTGAAGGTATGGTTTCTTGAGTTGCCGTGCGTCCGGTAGAGGGGTAAAACTTTGCTTGCTGTGGCTCTCTGATCCCCGAGAGACTTCCCCATGTTAATAAAGGAGAGCTCCTGCAGAGCACCACTGCTTTAACCCAATGTTTTATGTATGAGGCAGAAGGAGAACGCCACTAAAAACGAGGGATCATCTACGCACACATAAGCGCCAGAATCCAATCTCAACTCCATTAGCGCCGGACAAATCCTATACAGCGAGAGGGGCTCTCCATGTGTTTCCATGAGGGAGCTCAGAAAGCCATTATGGAAATGAAAGAGGACAAATCAGATGATATAGATCACTGCGTAACGTAGGAAATAAAATTCACATAGGAGTGTACTTTATAGTGTCGGGCTCAACAAAAAAAAGAAAAAAAAAAGAACGGGATGAATGATGACTTCTTAGAAACTTCGACGGCGCGGATGGAAATCCACCTCATTGCAGTGCCATACGTCTCGCTAAACATCTCGCCAGCACACAGCACTGGTTTGATTGTTGGTTGAGTTGAGGAGATTAGCGCTGTGAAGAAAGTCCCCTCCCTCTCGCTCATTTCTTTAAGGAGGAAACGGTTCCATTACTGTGACTCAAAAGTGCAGAACCCCCCGATCAAAACAGGTGCACAGCTACAAGGTACCTCCAGACATAAAGTACTATGGGGAGACCACCTTGTCCAAAAGAATGTAACCACGACATACTGTACCTTCTGCCAAAATGTACTCAGCTACCAAAATACCCCCTTGGTCAAAAAAGTACTTAAACACAAAATACCTTGTGTCAAAAAGTACTTTTCCAAAATACCCTTTGGCAATAAAGTTCTTATTCATAATTCCCCCGAACAAAAAGTTGTCCAATATAGGTAGTCCCGCTCAATAAGTACTGAACTACAAAAAAAGGCCTTGTCAAAAAGTAATTAACAATGATAAATCCCTTTTCCATGGCACTATGCTGGTATTGTAGAACCTTCAGAGATCGGTCGGTATCCAAACACAGATTGAATTCGTCAGAAAAACTGCAGTATAAGTTTTAGTGTGTGTGTGAGATAAATCTGCCCTCTTGGTCCATGAAGCCCGACCAGCCGGCCAGCTTGAGTGTGTGTGTGTGTTTATGACTGTTTCATAAAACATCTAACCTGGTGCACACGTGAAAGGAGGCCAGTGGTTTTGTCCCGCGTAACAGTAAACCAGTTCTCTGTTTAAAACTTCGGCATTGCTGGTCTCCAACTTCTCCGAATCAATTCATGCCCGGCCTTACCCACTCGTTATTCTCTTCTGTTGTCTCTGTAAACTTTATAAACCAAGTGAAATCTATTTAGCTTGCTGGCCAGACATCAGGCAACTGAACCGGCTGCATAGGCCAAACGCCTTTTATATTTATTTGAACTGGTTGGCCTCAAAGAAACACATAAGATACCAGAATGAACGAGTGAAATAGGATATTCGTCTCTCAAACATCAGCCACTGAAACATTTAGCACTTGGCCAAAATACAAAGCGGCTACTTGAGGGGGAAAAAACACTACAGAACTAGTAACATATACGGGCTTCAGAGGCTGGCATGCGGTTTTAACTGGCTTTCAGATCACGCTCCCACGCCCCTCTCTGTCTCTGCAGGGCATGCAACTCATTCTAAAGTACGCTGGAAGTCACCGCTATCGGCAGAGGTTACAGGGAGGCGTTATTTGTCTCCGATGTTTTTTTTTTCCGTTGCGTTCGCAGCCACCCCCTTGGAGTGCTGCTCTATCACTGTAGATACAGATCCCCACAAACAATCTCCACCATGCTAATTGAGGTAATTAAAGGGGAGTTCGGCATCCAGACGAAGCAGATGCAGGTGGCTGGGCATTATTCACACCCCCACCACCCCCCCCCCCCCCCCACACACACACACACACACACACACCCACACCCCACACCCCCGCCCCCCTTTGCCCTTGGAGATAACCCTCTCAATCCTCCTCATCCGGCCCCAACATGACACACCAAGGTAAAGTTTGCCTGTTTCTCCTGTTGCCGGGATGCCACCGGGCAGGATGCTGCTGTCTTTCCCTCAGCGGTGCTGCTGTTGTTGTTGTCGGTGTGATTTTTCCATGGTGGGGGAAACACGGCGGAGTGCTGGGCTCGCCTGGAAACACATGCAGGTAATTCACGATGTGTGTTTTATTGGGACATTTACGAGAATAGAAATCAAAACAAATGTTCCTCCATCCACCCATCGCACACACAGAGAGTCCTCTGTGCACCACCTCGCCAACTTAATATGACATGCACACACACACAAGCCCCCCCCCCACACACACACACACATACACAAGCACTCAACCACACACTTACACACACTGACACCCACACACACACACACACACACACACACACACACACACACACACACAATGTCTTCCAAATTACCAAGACTTTTAGGAAATGCAAATACCCGCTTGCTAAATGTCAGTACTAGGTGGCGATGGAGACGGGGGTGTGACATCATCAGCACGGGCCTTGTTTATGTCAGACAGTGATTAGATTAATACTCATTAGAGAATATTTGTGTCTACCCCCTTCCTGTCCCTCCTGGGCACCGCGGCAACAGGAACCATGGCAATTAAAAACGGTAAGCTGTCATCCTCCATCATTGTGGAGGCCATTTTAGACGCCTCGCAAAAACACACACGCACACATGCGCGCACACACACGCACCACACACACACACACACACACACACACACACACACACACACACACACACACACACACACAAACACAGGCACGCATCGTAGGCACGGAGAAGCGCGCGCGTACACACATACACAGACACACAGATGAATGAATGAATGAATGACATGAGGTGATGAGGAGCCAAACTGACGGGAATAGACATACCGTAGATACACACTGACAACTCATACCTGGAGTTGTGTGTGTGTGTGTGTGTGTGTGTAAACATTGATTCTGTGTCCACTCCAGTAGTCTTGACCAGGGCATTTCTCTATCGTTCATGTGTTCCTATCTAATACATAAGACATGGCTTCTCTTCCTGCATTGCTTTCCAACGCAAGGCAAGGCAAGGCAACGTGATTGTCAGCCTCATACATTCACCCGCAGTTTCATTGGAAGAAACAAGTCCTCGAACCGTCATCACTCCATTGTGAGCGCCTTACTTTGACATGATTAAAACTATGTTGTACGTCTGGTACGAGGCGCGGCGCGCAGCATGCAGAGGGGGGGGGGACTGTGTATACAATCTATAAATAGATCCCCCCGGCGCACTATATGTGTGTGTGTGTGAGAGACTCTCATTATGTCTTGTTCTACACTCACAGAGATGCTTGTTAAAAATAATGATCTGATGACTGCGATAATTAGGGCCCTGCAAAGTCACCCCGGCTAAGTCCACTCTCATCATTATAATTGAATATTTCCGAGTCACGTTTGGAATCATTTGGACGGGGTTTTGGTGCTCCATTAAGCTATGGGTTTTGATCATTGGGATAAAAGGTGCTTAACATTTTTTCCTCCGAGTGCTCGGGCCTAAAGGGACAAACTTCAGAGGTTCTGTCGCTCAAAACACGGGGCGACGGAAGGCTTTGTGCTCTGTCAAAAAAAGGAGTCTTTAATTATGGCTGCTGCGAGTCCTCCTCCTCCTCCTCCTCCTCCTCCTCCTCCTCCCGCATCCACTTCCTCCACCCCCAGATCAGGAGGAAGAGCGCCCATGTAGTCAGCAGCATGGGTGGATGTGAAACCGCTCCTGGCTGGTGTTATATCCTGAGCGCGTGTAAATAAATAAAGTGAAATGCAACTGCGTTTTATTTGAGCCTTTCCGTCTGTGGCGCGCACACACACTCTCGCTCGCTCTCTCTCTCTCTCTCTCTCTCTCTCTCTCTCTCTCTCTCTCTCTCTCTCTCTCTCTCTCTCTCTCTCT
>JAXIVH010001598.1:0-19257 GCA_036785325.1 Urophycis tenuis | reverse complement strand
TCAAAGTTGTCTGGCTTAATGCATTGCGATCGTTCTCCAAACTCTTGTCTTGAGGCGGACTCTGGGCTCGGGGGTGTTGTGTTTCATGGTCCTTTCCAGGGGAGTACAGGAGGAAGAAGGAGAAGAAGAAGAAGAAGAAGAAGAAGAAGAGGAAGAAAAAAACCAAAACAAGCATGCACACGTCAGCCATTTGAATTCAAACGCCTGTAAACATATTCACATTTATTTTATTTAACGGGTGACTGTGAATGCAAATATGTTAGGTTGAGTGCAGCCAACAACTGGATTTAACAGTGCACCACTAAACTGGCATTCTACTGCGATCCATCTGCTGTAAATAACATTAAGAAATGTCCGGATAATGATTTTGCCCAATGCCTTCTGTTTTTTCGCCTCTCCACCCCCCCCCCCCCCCCCCCACCACCACCACCTCCACCTCCTCCACCCTCCACCCCCCCCCACCCACCTCCTCCAGCCCCATGTATAGCAGACCCTCCGCGTCTTCTATCATAAATTACACTGCAAAGTGAATTACACTTGCCTCTCACCTTAGCGGGCCCGGTTTGATGAATCCTAAGGCACAACACAGCGTCTCAACAAATCTTCATCACCACCGTGCCTTCCGCTGTCTCTTCGCCGGCTAAACCTCTCCAAATCATTTTCATTGCCGCGCTATTAAAATGTGTAATTCACACCTGACAAGGATGTGATACATAGTTACATACGCAGCGGCCTCCTCCGCGTCTCCCACTGCCTCAACCTTCCTTCTCTCTTTCTCTAATTCTTGTTTTCTCCTTTCTCCCCCCCCCCCCCCCCCCCCCCCACCCCCCCCACCCCCAGCCCCCACCCCCCTTCTCTCATTTTATCTGTCTCTCTATCATGTACCCACCCACCCACCCACCCACCCACCCCCCGTACAGCAAATCTAACAACTTTATAGGTGACAGGTCATGCAGATTTCCCAGAAGCCAGTGGGGGGTTGCAAACATCAATTCCGGCGAATGGCGTTTTGCTGTCACACCTGATGACATAATGACCGGTGGGGAACTAATAAACAGCTTCATTCACGTGAAGCTATTGCTCCTTTTCATAACTGTTCCGTAATACACCGCGCACGGTCGCCATTCCCCTCTATCTTCCCCCCCGTGCATTCTTCTTCTTGGGCCCACTCTCTTATCTGTCACAATTTCATCCCTCTGCACCACCTCACCCTTCCCCGCCGGAGTGACCCATAAATCACTGCTTCTGTTGTCTAACGCTTTCCATTTTCCCAGAACACCGGGCAGCTGGTGCAGAAATTGGGTCAGGCATAATCTGTCGGGCAGCAGAGCTTCCCTGGCTGTGACTCTGCTATAGGTAATGTAGCCATTAGCGGCGGCGATAGCGTGGATGGAGGTGGCGGGAGATCCATTGTACGCGATGTGACATCCAAGGAAAGCTGGCATATGTCTGGGTGTCCACAGGCACACCACACGCACACGCGTGTGTACACACACGCGGGGGGGGGGGGGGGGGGGGGGGGGTTCTGTTGGCGTGTGTGTGTGTGTCTGTGTGACAGAGAGAGGGAGGGTGGGAGAGAGAGAGAGAGAGAGAGAGAGAGAGAGAGAGAGAGAGAGAGAGAGAGAGAGAGAGAGAGAGAGAGAGAGAGAGAGGGAGAGATATTGAGCGTGTATATATAATATGCATGTAAGTGCATGTGCATTTGACTGTAGCTAATCACGCTTATAGGATTTCAAACACCCGCTGCATGCAGTTGTTGGTTTTTTTTCTTCCTATAAATGGCCAGGTTCCAAAGAAAATGCATTATTAATGATAAATCGCCCAAATATTTAAGTATGTCTATGTTTTTTTTTTTAAATAATGTTGTACTTTATGGCCTCCACAAAATGCCGACAAGAGTGTTGAACTTTGACAGTGGTGTCTCTTTATCGGGTTTCCACTTCCAAGGCCCGGTGCTTGAGATCCTGATATGTGCAGACTTCAAATGACTGCAGAATCCTACCCAGGGGCACGGTTGGCCTGCGATGCTGTTCATTATAATTTCTCCATTGCCGGCAAAGGGTTTTAGTTAACTCTGTGTCATACCATAATTAACTGGGCCGTTCAGGTGCTGTAATCCATTTTTTATGAATAGTTTTTTAAACTAATGGAATAATTCTATTTGTTTTATTTGCAGACACACTGCGGTCGATTGAACCAACAAGAACATGATCCGAGCAATGCCCAGGTGTCCAAGTAGGTGCGGATATGATCTCGTCTCTGAACAGTATGGAAATGTACACGAGAAATAGATAGAGTGGTATCCAGGTTTAAACTTAAGTTCACACTGCGTTGAATTTCCTATCTGGGAACATGCGATTAAAAAAAGTGTAGTGTCAACTGTATTATTAGAATTTGTTTCATATATATGTGAACGTCGTTTAACGTGTGTGTGCGTCAGGGGCTGCTTGTGCTTTGAAACGCCAGCAGTCACGTCACTGTCACGTTACCGCGTGTGGTTCCTCATCGCTGGTTACTCACTACTAGTTTTTGTTTCGCCTCCGACGGCTTGCACTTGAGAAATCTACATATGACTGGGTTGCCTGAGGTCAGAGCGATGCCCTTCCTCGACTCTGAAAACAGACTATACAGACTATATTATGTATAATTGCCTGAAGTACCGTCACTTGTTCAAGGAAATGTCAACACTGGAAATTGGGTGGAAGTCCTCACATGTAAATTAAACCATATTCAAGAATTCAAAATAAAAACCAAACAAACCAGCGTGTAACTGATATAGAAAATTTATGAATGAGAAGATTATTTTGAAGTTCTAAATTACAGTAAAAACATTGGGTTTTGCCCACATGGAAGTATAGGTAACAATAAACGTTTGTCATTTAATTTGGTGACTGACAGGTTTTTGTTATCTGATGACCAACCAATCATATGTAAATATAGATAAAACTGTGAAATACATTCAGATAGTTTTTTTTGGTATAATGTCCAATCCTTGTTCCCTTATAGTGATATGAATACGTTACTCACGTTATAAAATCCTATTAATTAAGTAAAGGGGAAGCAGGGAAATAAAATAAAATACAAAACCATTATAATTCTAATTATACACATGGTGTATTTTATACATGGGCAAGCGTGCTGCTTCTTGTTTGACACACAGTCGTAGCATTATAAGAATATCCTCGACAAGTAAAGTGATATAATATACATAAGGGATATGTCAAGATGTGTATAAGAGTTGTTATGTTGTATCAATTTATGATTTTTTTTATGTCGACTGGATTAATGTTTCTTTTGTGTGTGGACTGCTATCACGTGTGTCCAGTCAGTATTCAATCTTATTGTATAGATTGTATAAGGGTAACGCTGGCAGGTTGCTTCCCGGGTAATAGAGTGGCGTCGGGAAAGCGATGGACCTCGGGACCGGAACCCGCAGTAAGGAGTTATCTCTGAAAACGAGCGGCATCCCAACCAGTGTCTGTGCCGAGGCGTGGGCCATGTTGGCCGCCTCCAGTTCCGCAGAGAGCTGCCGCTTCCACTTGTTCCTCCGGTTCTGGAACCACGTCTTCACCTGCGTCTCCGTCAGCTGCAGACTGGAGGCCAAACACGCACGCTCCGAGCTGCTCAAGTAGCGTTTCATGTCAAAGGTGGACTCCAGCTGGTACACCTGACTGCGCGAGAAAACCGTTCGAGTCTTCTTCTTCGCCGAGTTGCCGCTCTGCTTGTCCCCGCCGTCGGCCTGCCTCTCCTCGGATAAAGGGGACATTTGGTTGCATGGTCTCTCCTGCTCCTCTTTATAATCCTGCAGCGGGTTCTGTGACAGGTGGTGCGGCCGCCGCGCGGTGCCGTCAGCGACAGAGAGCAGTCTTTTTGGCGCACCTAAACAGGATATTGAGCAGGGCAATGTCAGGGTGTTAAACGAAAATACTCTCACTATAGCCTCACTTACAGTGACAGGTCCATATAAGCCGACAATGGACCAGACAATAGCAATAATTGGAATTGGATCACACTTGCATGTTGTGCAGGTTATTCATTTGTTAAAAAAAAAAAAAAATGGATGGGTTGAAGTCTTTTTTTTTCGCATCACACAAGCTCGCACACACACACACACACGCGCGCGCACACACACGGGCGCGCGCATACGCACGCACGCGCGTGCGTGCACACCCACGTGCAAGACAAAATATAGTCTGCATTATCTGTACGAGAGATTATTCAGAATGATCTTTGACTTGTTAAATCGACCGCTAAAAGCCTTTTTAAAATAAACAATTTAATTTAAGTATGCTTAGTGGCCATGAGCCTATTAATTAAAGCATGCGGGCTATTTTTTTACCACTCATTTCAGACGACATGTAGACTAGTGGAGTAATTTTGAAAACATGTTTAATCAATTAGCAGACTAAATTAAATGGGATACGAGAGGAAACAAAGGGGCTAATTGTGTGACCTCTTCACTCTTCTCTGCTGCAGAGATGATACACAGACAATCAAGTGGCTCGGGGGCTTATGAAAGCTCATACAAACACAAATGCAACATATGTATTTGTCAAACAGTTTCAATTTGGAAAACAGACGAGACCCGTTTTGAAAAAAGACAGTTTGACACTGCTCTGTCGTAGGCCCATATCAATAATAATAATGCTGTTATATTTACTGTCCATTTCAATTGTACGACACGACTTCGCGATCGGTTTAGAATTATAAAATCTATATGAGGAAATAATGTATTATACTCGCATGATGCACAATATATATCGCCCCCCACCCCCCGTAAGTGAGATGCTTTCTGTTTGTGGAGGACCATCCATTGGCAAAATCAAAAAGAAACCCACTTCTACTCATGCTCATAAAAATGAACACAATTTATAAAGCAATGACCGCTCACCTAAACACGAGAAGTTGTGGGGTTGATGCTGACTGCAGGGCTCACTGTGGCCGGTATCCGAGCAAAAACAATCCGCGGAGTCTTCCCCGGCGCTGCACTCGTCTTCAGAGGACACGGACAGAGAGCGCCTCCGCGGCGGCGGCAGACCCTTGGAGAGATCCTTGGTCCCGGTGGTGCGCGCCGATTCGGACGTGGTTTTTGTTGCCCAAAATTGACTGGATGGTGAAGCTGGAAATCGGCCCCGAAGAGCACTTGTTTCCGCTGTCTTCTGTGTTACTCATCCTCGCCTCATAACAGAACGAGTAACTGGGACTAAATCGGTCTTTTCGCTGCGCGCCCACTCTACGGTTGTTAGTATCGATTCCTGTGATGCTGCATCGGATGTGTAAAATGCGCTACCTTTATAAAGAATAAAATGATACGGGCGACGGTATTAAAGTGAGGCAAGTCGAGTTGTTTTTCTGGGAGCTCAAACATAAGTGTATTCTTGATCCACCTCCACGAGCTCTGGAGCATAGGAGGTATTGTTGCGTTACCTCATTTGCATGTAGGTAAGCTGCTCGCCGGCCAATCACACGCTGAAACTAAGCCCGCAAAATTCAAAGTCTTGTCAAGGTGGATGAGGAAAGTTCCTGGGAAGAATTGGCTGTTCGAGCGTCTGTGAGCTTTCTGCTTTTGAAGACGACAATCTGTTATATATTTTATTAAATTAATTTTAAAGTTAAAATATTTTTTTATCATTAAAATTGTTTTTTTTATATATATATAAACGATTTTACCCTTTTTTTTCTTCTTCTTTCAGCCAAGTTCAGTCGCACGCGTTTTGACGAACATTAATACTGAAGTGTGACGTTACTCCAGTTTTGAACTGCTATGGCTTTCCTGTTTTTTTTCTTCGGATCCGACATCATTTAAGCACGTCATAAATTATATTCAGATTTCTATGCGTAATAAAATGACTATGTTTTGATTTAGTCAGTGCCCTTTAAATAGAAGCGTGTACAATTAAATATTTTTGGAGGATATAGCCTATAGCTTTTTAATATTAAATAAAACATCATCCTTTTGATAGAATGCTTCTTAAAACAAGTCATATGTTTAATTTAAATCGGTCACCTCCACGTTGAACCTAACTACATATGACTAACCTGTCAATTAGAGAGTGACCTCATCCATCTAAATGTCTTACACGCTTATTCTGTTATGGTAAATTTGGCGGGGTCATACGGTATTCACTCTGGGACACAAGAGCCTAACAATTCTTTTCCCTGAAAATAATAAACTCATTCCGCGTCCATTATCTGCGTTTAAGAATTAATTTGATCATTAGTGACCTAATCTGCCTTGTGATGCTGCCTTGATTGGAGGCTGGCTAATTGATTGACTAATTGATTGGAGGCGTGTGTGTGTGTGTGTGTGTGTGTGTGTGTGTGTGTGTGTGTGTGTGTGTGTGTGTGTGTGTGTGTGTGTGTGTGTGCGTGTGTGTGTGTAGGGGGTGTTTATGTGTAGGGGGGGGGTCAGGGTTCCCATCATAGCCTACCACCCCGCCCCTCCCCTTCCCTCCTTACGTCTGCCAGGGACAGCTGCGGGGCCCGGGTTGGCGGTTCGACCGCATTATCCCACTTTACGGCTTTCCAAGGGACCTGAGACACATTACAAATGGTCAGCTTTAATCATCATGGTGTCAGTGTCCTTCTCCGTCTCTAGCACCCAAGTGAGCACATTATTAGAAGATAATGACAACTATCCCCCTTTTTTCCTCTATTTGACCTGATATGAATGTGGAACTACGCTGATCAACATGCTAAAATCGACGACCGTGACTGCGATGACGCAATTTTTAGTGATCACCATTTCGCGTAAGAATTGCTGATACATTTGGGCAAGCAGCTGTCAAATAATCTATGCAACATGTGCTCATTGAGTCGCCATTTAAAGAGGAAATATATGTGGCCAGACTGCGGCGCGTGTTGGATTTATGGTGGCTACATATAAGGCGTGAAATCTGAAATGACAGTTAAATGGGGATATTTTATATTCCACACTTTTTTAAACAAAGGCTTTTGTCAAAAGCCCCACCTCTGCCAGCCTTCCCTTTCAGAGTTAAATTACTCAACATTCTGTTTTGAGCTGAAACACAACTGAGATATCGGACTATTATTGTACCTTGCACTGTGAAAACGAATCGAATGGTTTGTTTTGAGCCATGCAGCCTTTATGGCGTTCTGGGTCCAGCGTGATTTCCTATATTACTATGGAAATGTTCTTTCTTTGTCCATGTTTTCCACATTTTTTTCTCTAAATCATTGGGAAACGCAGTGAACGGCAAGGTATAGGGCCTAAGATCGTGCTTCATCACATTGATAGGCCTACCCGGTGTTTGGCAGATCTAC
Source organism: Urophycis tenuis (assembly GCA_036785325.1). NCBI lineage: Eukaryota > Metazoa > Chordata > Actinopteri > Gadiformes > Phycidae > Urophycis > Urophycis tenuis. Next base: position 11,973 of record JAXIVH010001598.1, on the reverse strand, counting down.
CGCAATAACAGAACAAGATCTTTACCAGGGCGAAGGTCTTGGAGAAGACAGATGAAGTTATGTGGAGCTTTGATCCAGGAATCAAGCTTCGATAAATATCACACAAAGACCCTTTACACGCTTGTATTATGATATATGATGTGTCCAGCTCTAGAATAAGGAAATTACCAGAGAAAATTATATCAATAAATTTTCTAAGTATAAACGTTGATTATGTTTCGATTTTCATTCAAGAAAGCAGGGCCTACGCATTTTCCACCGCGCCCTCCTGTGTGTGTGTGTGTGTGTGTGTGTGTGTGTGTGTGTGTGTGTGTGTGTGTGTGTGTGTGTGTGTGTGTGTGTGTGTGTGTGTGTGTCTGTGTGTACGTGTGTGTGTTTGAGAGAGGCAGAGAGAAATAGCAAGAGCGAGAAAGAGATCGAGTCTGAGTTTTAAGCGCAAGCAGAGCGCACAGGCCCTGGAGGTGTACAATTTATGTAATCTGAGTGTGGAAATGAACTGGGTAATTTATTGGAAAACAGAAAGTCAAGAAGATTGGATCAGTATAGCCTTTCCAAGGGCTCCTATCCATCAAGTTCCAATTAACAACCTAACCATTGAGTTTTAATGGCTTTCCAATCTACTGCCCTGATAGACTCATCAATTCCTTTGGGAGAAATTAAGAAAATCGACCGCCCCTCGGCGTTTCACTGTCATTCTTCACAGCAACTATATGTCAAATTAAAAACACAATTAAAATTTAAACTGTTCCAATCAGACGGTGCCCCGCAACCTATGTTTCACTTAATAGAACTTTGATGAAAATCTGATGCTCTCATTCAATCAGCAGAGCAAATGAGTTGGGATAAAGAAGATTTCCCCTTTCACGCAGTGTCAAAAGAGTTTGTTGTTCGAAGTGTTTGGAAGCGTCATTTGTGAGGACAAGCGCGTTCTCCAGAGAGCGGTCGCATCGATTCCTGTTTGTTTTACACGTTATTTTACATTATTGGGTCAAAGGTGGCACGTGACGACCCTATCATCCGGAAGGTATCAACAAACTGCTTTAAAAAAGACTAGTTCTATAGGGTGCATGCCAATCAGCAAGTCTCAATGCACTTGTGCACAACATCGTTGTGCTGCAACGGAGACGGTCTATACTGTTAAGCAAGGCACTCATGCGCATTTGGCTCAAAATCTGCACTAAACATAGGAATTGAGTGGATTTATAATCACCCACTCAACTTTGAAATTTGATGTAATATGCTGCGGTTCTCGTCGCGGTCACGTAGGCTACATTTACCCCCCCCCCCCCCCCCCCTCCTCCCATCCAGTTTCATCAAATATGCTTAACATGAAGAAGCAGCACTAAAATGGAAAATTATCGAGTGGTCGGTCTATTTGTTTTTCTTCGATTTGCGCGCAAATCAAGGTCATACGCTCGGCAAAAATGACTACTGCTGAAAATGCACGTTGCCCTTACTTGAAGCCACGTGCTACAGACGCGTGCGGGTCGATACAAGGCAGAGAAATAATGCCACAGTAATCTATTAATTCGCCATAATGGGGCGTCCGCGTTGCGTTTGCATAGAGGAACGTCGATATGTGGGTCATTTGATGAAATCTGAATGAACCCTTTTGTTTTGTGTTGAGGTTATCTTGGTGTAGTCAACCGATAAGCTTCCAATAAATGAATTAGGCTGCAGTTAAATAAAAATAAATTAAAAATGCCAATTTACTAAATGTAAGCTCTTATGGACTTGTAGGGGCCACTTTGACGTCATTTCTAGTGACGTATATGACGTAGGCTATTCAATAGGTTTAAATAGGCTTAAATAGGCAATATGTTATATTGTAGCCGTTGATTTCTTTCATAATTAATATCCTAGTCTAGGCCTATAATAAGTAGACTAAGATGTTATCAGATGTATCTTCTTAACTGTAAATCAAGGCAGGTTAGTTGTGACGTCTCTCCTGGTTATTATCATTATATACATATAAATTGTTTTATGTGGATAACCTGCGTTTCACGTGCATTTGTTATTGCTATTATTATTATAAAGTCCGACTAATAATACTGTTATTAAGTTATTAAGAAGTTGCTGTTGATTATGAGCATTATTGTACGATACAAGCCAACTGTCAATTTAGGCGACATATAAACGTTGATCTGTATGAATCTTCATGACGGGCTATGTGCTCTTATTTTGACAAACTATAATCATTAGGGCCTCCTACTATTAACTTTTTTACACATCCTTACTTTGGCTGAGCCACAGTTTATATTTTCCTGGCATTCTTTAGACCTCGTATTTTAGGCCAAATAAAGTGTATCTCTAAAAACATCATTACAACTAATTCGGTTCATCTCTCTCTCTCTCTCTCTCTCTCTCTCTCTCTCTCTCTCTCTCTCTCTCTCTCTCTCTCTCTCTCTCTCTCTCTCTCTCTCTCTCTCTCTCTCTCTCTCTCTCTCTCTCTCTCTCGCTCTCTCTCTCTCTCGCTCTCTCTCTCTGCCCTGACTCCGACAATCAAACCTATGTATTCTTTCTCTTTTTTCAATAAAAGATTCTTTTCTCGTTTTTGGATCAGGGTCCTGGTGAATACAAATGCATTATGAAGCTGAAAAATGCCAATAATATATGGGTAACTACAATGATGACCTCCCCGCTTCACCACAACGTCACAACAACTTGTTGCCTGCACAGACCCACAACATTTGATGTACACAAAAAATAAACTGTTAAAGCATAATCTAGGATCGTTACATCTAACTGCTGTTTTGTTTTTAGTAAAAAACGTTAACCGCTTAACACGTCCACTACGAAGCGAAGTGTTCAAATGTTTTGCGTGTGTGTGTGTGTGTGTGTGTGTGTGTGTGTGCGCGCGCGCGCGCGCGTGCGCGTGTGTCTCATGTCATTTATAGCCATCACTTCCTTGGAAATAATGTTTGTGAAGCCTGAGCTGATTACATGTACATTGTACAACGGTAAAATATTTTGAAGAAGAAAAAAAGAAAAAGAACATAAATAATAATAATAATAATAATAATAATAATGATAATAATAATAATAATAATAATAATAATAATAATAATAATAATAATATGCAACAGCAGATTTCTGTAAACCATACGGAATAATATCAATTTATTTCACAACAATTCAGCAATACAATATCAAAATGTTCTTCTTACTGTACAAGGCAATTGGTAGCTCCCCTACCCAACTAATTAAATAAACATTTACATTTATACACCGATGGTTTTCTTAAAAACAAACAAAGGAAAGGAAATAAAATGAATAGAAAAATAAACATAAAAACACACAATATGGCATGTGATCTCATGTGTGCTTTGAAGACGTCCTCAGCCGCCGCACGCACGTCTAGGTGAATATCGTAGCCTGCTATTAAGAGTGTCTTGATTGTCCTCGTCAAGCGCTTCCATCATAAAGATTAAAATGTTACAAACATGGTCCCGTCCAAAATGTTTATCAAAAGAAATAAAACACGTCCCGCATGAGGCTCAGCTGAAAGCGCTCGGTTCGGTTATTGCACATTGTCCAATTCTCAGTTTGCGAATCTAAATCATGTAAAATAGATTAGGCCCAAAGGATATTTTTGTCTTGAAAACAAAAAAAAAGCAAAAGTTCTTCATATGATATTCATATGAGCGTCGGGGGTTTTATTGTTGTTGTTTTTTGGTGGAGTTGTAAAAACAGATTGGAATGAGTAATGCACTCAACAGGCAGTGCTAAATTGACTCCTGCGGTGAATAATAATAATAATAATAATAATAATAATAATAATAATAATAATAATAATAATAATAATAATAATAATGAATGGCCAATATTTGTATGAATGCTGTAGCCTACTATTTTGATTGCCATATAATTATAACCGCGCCCTATAAATTAAAACGGAAAACAGTTCTGAGTGGGCCTATCCCCCTTCGCCTTATTTTTTTTTTCCTCTCTCTTCCACATGATTTTATTTTACTCGTACAAAAATATTACGTCTTATTTTACACTTAGATGGTTTGATAATATCTGATCAGATCATTTTTTTCTTTCTTTATTTTTTCTTTCTCTCTTGCTGTCTTTCACACAGGTCTGAGGAGAGGCACCGATGTCACGATGGGATGCGAGTAGTACACGGGGTGAGGGAAGGTGAGCAGGGGCTGGCTCACGGGCACGTTGCCCCCACCTCCGCCGCTGACGCCGCTCCTGTCGGAGGCCGAGTTCTCGTGGTACAGGATGGGCACGCGCACTATCCTCTGCGCCGCGGCGTGGCTGAGGTTCGCGGCCTCCAGCTCGGCGGCCAATTGCCTCTTCCACTTGTTCCTGCGGTTCTGGAACCATATCTTTACTTGCGTCTCCGTCAGGTGCAGGGACGCCGCCAGGCCGGCGCGCTCCGAGCTGCTCAGGTAGCGCTTCATGTCGAACGTGGACTCGAGCTGGAACACCTGACTCCGGGAGAACACGGTGCGCGTTTTCTTCTTGCGGCACGGCTTCTTGTCCGCGCCGGGCGCGCCGTCGTCCTCGTCCCGCTTCTTCCACTCGTCCGCGCGCTCGTCGTGCTCTTTCTTCGTCTCGTCCGAATCGCTCTCCTCCAAAATGATCTCGTCGCCACTTTTGTTGTCGTCGTCATCGTCGTCGTCTCTGCGGGCGTCCGGGTCTGGCTTGAGCAGCAGGTCCGGTGAGTCTCGGTCCGTGCCGGAGGTCGGCGAGGACTCTCGCGCGGCCGTCTTCTCGGTGACTGCGAAGGCGGACAGTAAGAAAGATCTCTCATGAACTTGGGCTTGGGAGCTGTTTTATCATCCTTAATCGTATAGGCCGTGCGATTTTTCAAACAGCAGGCTACTTTTACTATTCGCGTTCTACACTTTACGTCTCATCCATCCTATATATCTGCTCATATAATAATCACAATATAGGCGACATTAACGTGCAAATAACGACGTCGTAATATACGGGTTGCCTTCATTTAAAAGCCAAATGCAGACATGCTGCACTGCAAATATTGTATAAAGGGCAATTCGGTATAGGCTTATTTAATAAATAATTGTCGTTAACGAAAATAATTGTATCGATATATATCTATATATGTAGTTTGTGGTTTATAATAGGAAACCTACCGTCATGTCGGTGTAGATGAGCGGAGGTCCCGAGGGGAAAGGGGTACCACCAAGCCGAAGCGCGCTCTAGGTAGTGCGCGGGCAGCGCGAACCTTTGTGTGGGCAGCTCGAAACGGGGAAAGTTGAAGTCCCCGACCTGGGAGAACGAAAAGCCGCCTTCCAACGCAGCCTTCGCCGCGGCGAATATGGGCTTTGGTTTGGACGGTTTGCTGTCACAGTTCAACAGATTTTTGATGAAGAACGGAGAGTCCTTCGCAGGGGCGCGCGTCTCTGGCGTCGTTTCGGGCATTTCTTTGGCGACGTGAATGTGGTCTAAATGCCGCTGACCACAGTTAAAAAAAAAAGCACACGCCTGTAGCAGAAATGCTACCTTGCAAATGGTGACCCGGACTAGAAACTGCAGGGTTTTCTGCAAGGTCTAAAGTCTCGATACTTTAAAAACCGATGCGGGGAAAAATGTTAGACGTAAAAAAAAAAATTAAAAAAACATCTAAATATTCATCATCCCGGGCTCTTGCATGGCGTCTTGTTCGGAACGCAACCGTGTCCAGTGTGTCAGACTTGTGTCTGATGCTAATGATGAAATAAAAATGTCATCCAAGTTAAATGCGGAAAGCATAGGCGATTGGGCATGTACAATGGCAAATGGGATTAAGGGAGCGACGGCGGGTTGAGAGAGAGAGGGAGGGAGAGAGAGAGAGAGGAGAGAGAGAGGGAGAGGGAGAGAGAGGCAGAGCGACTGGTGAAGAGAGGAGCGGGGAGAGTGAGTAAAAAAGAACCTACAAGGAAACAAACTTAAGTCCGCCCTCTCCTCACTTGGCGCTCTAGCTGAAGGCAATAAGCGCTCGTCAGTTATTGGTCTTATATAGTCCAATTAGGGAGCAAATGAGCACGGGCTCTGTTGTGCGTACGATGACCCAACAAGTCTACACGCGCGCACACACACACACACACACACACACACACACACACACACACACACACACACACACACACACACACACACACACACACACACACACACACGCACAATTAGACCCAATAGGAGAACACATACAATATACAATCAAATAAATTCATAAAAACACATTACATCGAGTTCGTTTCCCACTATGAGTCCATTGGAATATAAAATACGACTTTTGATTATGTGGGTGTATTTTAGGTAAAGGTCTTTAGGGTGCGTTTGTTTCTTTAATTTCTAGGTGTTATGCATGTTGTATGCACGAATGATTGTCTGTGAATAAGGATGGGTGATAGCCCAACGAAATAGCCGATAACCTAATTTTAATACGAACATAACACGTATTGTGTTCTAAAATGTTAAGTTCGCTATTTCCTATAATAAACAGCCAACAAGCTAATTGTACTTATAATAATAACAGACCTATTGAATTATTTTAATTCAAGACTTTTTCTAGACTACAAACGTCAATATCCATAGTCAATAACGAAAGACAACAAAACATATTGAAATTGATAATACTTTTAGTTAAATTATGTCTCTATAGAATTGCACGTTTGTATGTAGACTGTTTACATATGTATGTAGGCCTATGTATGTATGTGGACATTCATGACAACCTTATTTGTTAAGGTAGGAGGATTATGCCTTGTATACCAATTGTGTTAGTGCATATAGCGATTACTACCATACCATAGATTTTACTAATATTCTAGGCTTGAAAATACGGTATAAAAAAGACCAGAATAAACTGTTCTTAATCTCAACAATAGGATAATTGCATTAACATTTTTAATTCATTGATTTGCCACTTGCGAAGTTGAATCATTTATCCACCCGATTTGGTTGATTTATTTATCACACTGCACTATTTTTAAATGCATTACATATGCTCACTCATTGGTATTAATTGACTCGTTAGGCTAAAACCTGTCTAAAACGGGAAGTAGTGGAACAACGAGAAGACAGCGCTCTCTATGGGCAATAAAGGGGTAAGACACCAAATTTCACAATTTGTGTGTGCGTGTGTGTGTGTGTGTGTGTGTGTGTGTGTGTGTGTGTGTGTGTGTGTGTGTGTGTGTGTGTGTGTGTGTGTGTGTGTGTGCCTGTGCGTGTACGTGCGATTGTTTCTGAGAAAAGAGATAGAAAGGATTGAGATAGAAATATATTTTTGCTTGGTTGAGAGATATATCTTACATTATGGGGAAGAGAGAGGTGGCTTGAGAGCGAGGCGAGGAAGATAGTTTAAAAACGTCTTAACCACCGCCCCCCCATTTTGAAAACAAAATTCCACCCTCAATGAAATGTCTCAAATATAGCAGGTGATAAGGGACGACCTCACAGATCATCACCTCGGACATCCGACACCTTGTTGTTTACGTGGGTATTTCAATACGTATATCCGCGTTTTAATACATCCTTGCTAACTATCAACTGTCATCCCCGTCCACATTCCCATCAGCAAAACATTAGCATGGCCCCGCGATATTAAAGGCCAATAGTGAAAAGTGTCCATTACAAGCTATGCGGATGTATTGGGTGACGTGTGTATATGGTGGGGTTGTACACCTGTGCAAGCATGTGTGACTAATTAGCACGCGTTGTTCTGTTTCGCGGTGCAGCTCGAGTGCCGAGCTCGTGTGACTCTGATGTAATTATAGTCTACGGTTACCGCCGCTCATCGCCACCAAACTGTACCGCACCGCTTTAGGATTCAGGTACAGTGGGCCTACAGTGATATCTCATCAGGGATGGAGGAACTGCTCGCCGTAGCTGAACACTGGCTGGTCCGACGGCAATGCTACGTGTTCTCCCTCTGCGTCTGCGTGTCCTGCTGTTCTCTGAGGACCCCGGGTTGCCAGGTATGAAACAAGTCAGCACACAAACGCAGCGCACTGCAGCCATGTGACGGCAGGCTGGATTGAGCTCCCCCCCCCCCAGGGGCCTCTGGGCCCTGAAGCTCACAGGCAACCCCTCCCTTGGTTAAAGAGATATTTGGACGTGCAGCGGATATTCACTCTCTGAATTAGCGGTGGGATGCTGGGGAAGTAAAGACGTGATAGCCCTGTGTACCACAAGAGACACCGCAAGCTATTAACAAGCTAATCCTCCTCTCTACAGAGCGCTGTTAGGGTCAACATTGTTTTGGTCAACATCAGCCGACAAAATTACAAAGTAGCCTCCCCTGCCCCACGCTTGAACACAATGCGGTTGGATACGTCATGTTAAGACATTCCCAATGGGTATGACATTAAACTTGCTGCTGAGAAGTGCATCCTGTTCGCTGTGCAACAGTAAAAAGCAGGTAGAAACTGTGTGAGCAGCCGAGCAGTGGTGTGGGCGTAACACACATGGAGAATACTGATTAAAACGGATCACCATTCAACTAATTGGATAATTATCAATATCATTAACACGGGTCAAGCTTTGGGTGATATTTCCATGGTGCCATTGCTTTTTTTTTTTTTTTAATTCATCACGGAGGGCCCCTTTCTTGCTCAGGGCCCCTGGGCATGTGAGGGCCCATACAGATCCAGGCTGGCATGGAAGCAAGCAAACCAACTGGACTAAGTGAGACGTACGAGACTCCAGCTGACCTGAAGAGACTTGAAAGAATGGATTCACGACGGATGCCGCATGAACCGGTTTATAATAAACAAACAAATTTGCCAACATTAGCCGATCAACTTAGAGCGCAGGATTCTTTGTCGCTGGTCAACAATAGAATAATTGCGCTTGTCTCAAAATGTAATGTTGCTCTCAGCTCGTCTTGCATCATGTTGGTTCAGTGTCCTCAACCTGGCAACCCACCAGAGCATTGAGTCTGGGGACGGAGGGGGCAGCCAGAGACAAGTCTCTCCAACATTGTGAATTTGGACTGAAGTACACATTTTAAATGCTCCGTCTCAATGTTACATATTGTACACTTGACTTAAAGGGGAGAAAAAAAAGACATTGTATTATTTTGAATATTTATCAAATGACCCTCAAAGTATTGAATACAAAGTTAAAATAAAGCTGTCCATATATAAATTAGTTAACAGATCCAACCACCCACCCATATATCCATCTATTTATTTATGCATTACTTAATCTGTTATTATGTATTTCATCCATGCGTTCACTCATCAATTAATCCATCTATACTGTCATTAAATGTTTAATTCATTAATTCATACATTCTTTAGTTAATCCATGAAATAATCCATTCATCTGATCTCATTCTTCACCTGTATAGGTTACAGCCTCTCAGTGTACTATGGTCTTCAGGTTAGCGGCCCTGCAATACATGGGATCCTACAGAACAGATCTACACTTATAGTCAATAATAATAGATTCCTGTATCAGGAAATAAAAAGCATAATGATATCAATAACTGTGGAATTAACGATGAAACCAGTCCCAGTGGATTCGCATCAGGGAAAACTGGAAAGCCTAAAATCAGATCAATTCTATTTGAAGGCAATTTAAAATAAAATGATGTGCTTGGTTGCTGCATTCAATCAGCATGAAATAACTATATATAAAAATATCTACACATGAAAACAAAAAAAAATACATATATTGTATAATATAGACTTATTAAACAAAACAGCTGTTTAGCATTGCGACTTAGTGACAAAAACAGGTGCATCTGTGCACTACCTCAGCTACAGTGACGTGTGTGTACATTGATTACAAACAGGCAGTAGCTCTTCGCCCCGGTGCCCTGTTGGCTTCTGAATGCTCTATGAGTCTATTTTTGTTGGCCGGTTGCATAGGTGACTCTGACTTTTATATTATTTATTTCAAAGCCCCCCCCCCGATATTGATTATTTCAAAAAGAAAAAATGACAAATGGCCAGCAGCGAATGACACGGTCAGCAGGTTCTATTAGAGGAATGATAGTGTTGCCCGTGGTTTGTTAAAAGGTCCAGTTTAGATACTTTATAGCTTTACATCCATCATTGTCTAATGACCTCTTTGATGAAAAATGTGCACAGGTGACAATGGCTCTGTGCAGCCAGCTTCGCCTTGTAATTGCCCCCATATTAAATATAGATTTTTGTTTTGATATCTTGTGAGAATTCCTTCTTTTTTTCCTCTGGCCGGTCAAAATTGTGATCGAAGACATGGATGTGATATTGGACAAAGCTTGGGTGAAAAGCGCACTGAGGCAGAATACTTGAAGCACCCATGAAATGGTATTGGGTTTGGGGTCGTTTTTTTTTTTTTTTTTCTTCTTCTTCTTCTTCTTTGTTTTCAAATGACGCCTGTTTTATATCTTTGCAATGTTTTGGGTATTAGTGAACTGCCACTTTAGCCACCATTTTCTCGCGGCCGATCCTAGCATGCCAAACCCAGCCAGGGCCTTTCTGTGTGCAGTGTGTACGCCCCCCCCCCCCCCCCCCCCCCCACCTCCTCTCTAATGTGCGTGTCACGCAGCTGATACACACACAGCAGCCGGCTACAACGTGATGCCTGATACCTATGGTGAACGCAAACAACGCTACATGCAGGATTGCATTATAGGTATAGCCAGTGATTCTTAAGTTACATTCAGAAATAGAAGCAGGGCAGGGAAAACACAAACATGAACTCAGATAACGTCAAATGATACAAGTCATGTGATCACGTCCTGCATGCTACTTTGTTATTTGTCTGCCAATGTTTTTGATCAAAACAGCAGCGCTTGGCAGTGCCATACCCCCCGCAACGTGAAACCCGGTCAGACCCTTTGGTATCGGTCCTCAGCTAAAGCATGTCCACCTCGTGAACTTCTCTCACTTTTACTGGCTGCCCGCTCCTGTTGGCTGCATGGACACCATTAAACCAGTGAAGGTCACTGCAATTGCCTGAACTTAAGCATTACATTTACCATGTAAAGAAATTGGTGGCCCCCTCCAATGACCCAGAAACCCTTAATTGGGATTGTGCAGGTATTGATTGGGGAATGGCTCGGGTAAGACTTGAAATACGGCCCCGATTAGGGAGAGAGGCATAGGGAGAGCCGGTAGAATGAAAGCAATAATATCTGGGCTGAAACGCTTTACTGTAGTTGTAAGGATTTTTTACGAGCCTCTGTCTAAACAGAAAATCAATCAAGGCTTCAAACGAACGAGACAGACAGAGGGTAGCTCTGGTATGTCCTCTCATAAACATACTCTAAAGGAAGTAAGAAGGGGCCATTTGTTCAATGAGCAGCAATGTGCATGCAGGTAATGGCCACCCAGTCTCACGTCTAAATGGCATCCAGAAGAGGAATTTCGAAACATGTCACTTCAATTGCGTCGCAATCCGCGAGGGTTACGTGTGGCAGAGTATACTTTATACTTTCTACTTTATCCTTTATCTCTCCTGTGCTCATTTTATCCATCCATCTATCCCTTTATAACTCCTTCTGCTCCTTTAGTGTCCCCAGCAGAGGAGATTACCTCTTTGGGGGTTGAGATGGAAACAGTCATAGGGAGCGATGTAGTTTTACTTCTCCATTATGGCCTGTTTGGGCACGGCCCTTCAAGCGCCAAGGCTCTGTATATACTTCCTGTACCATCCAACAAAAACCGCCCTGAATCGTCAGGCTGCCAAGACTCTTACCTGCCCGCACCAGGTCTCCTTGCATGTGTCATTACAACTGGCTTATCTAGAAGGAAGGGGGGGGGGGTCTGGGTGGGGGAGGGTGAGGGTGAGGGGGGGGGGGAGGGAGGGGGGGTTCTCATCAGTGTCAGTCCTGAGATATAGATATGGGCCGTGTAACAAATGGCCAAATGCACAGGGCAGCGGGCAGACCATCAATAAAGCAATTTCTTGTGTCATAACAGCCACGCTTTTGCTAAAGCCAACCTTTCAAAAACTTTTTCCTCTGCAAATCGCTGCAGCCACGCCATTAGAGTCCTGCCTTGTGAATTTAATGATTTC
>JAXIVH010001597.1:12500-15000 GCA_036785325.1 Urophycis tenuis | reverse complement strand
ACACACACATACACACCCATACACACTGTTTATATGTCGCATGACATACTATGCAGTCACATGTGTATGTGTGTGTGGGTGGGTGTGTGTGTGTGGGTGGGTGTGTGTGTGGGTGTGTGTGTGGGTGGGTGTGTGTGCGGGTGGGTGTGTATGTGTGTGTGGGTGGGTGTGTGTGCAGGTGGGTGTGTGTGCGGGTGGGTGTGTATGTGTGTGTGGGTGGGTGTGTGTGCAGGTGGGTGTGTGTGCGGGTGGGTGTGTATGTGTGTGTGGGTGGGTGTGTGTGCAGGTGGGTGTGTGTGTGGGTGGGTGTGTATGTATGTGTTGGTGGGTGTGTGTGCAGGTGGGTGTGTGGGTGGGTGTGTATGTGTGTGTGGGTGGGTGGGTGTGTGTGCAGGTGGGTGTGTGTGCGGGTGGGTGTGTATGTGTGTGTGGGTGGGTGTGTGTGCAGGTGGGTGTGTGTGCATGTGGGTGTGTATGTCTGTGTGGGTGGGTGTGTGTGCAGGTGGGTGTGTGTGTGGGTGGGTGTGTATGTCTGTGTGGGTGGGTGGGTGTGTGTGCAGGTGTGTGTGTGGGTGGGTGTGTATGTGTGTGTGGGTGTGTGTGTGTGCGGGTGGGTGTGTGTGCGGGTGGGTGTGTGTGCGGGTGGGTGTGTATGTGTGTGTGGGTGGGTGTGTGTGCGGGTGGGTGTGTATGTGTGTGCAGGTGGGTGTGTGTGCGGGTGGGTGTGTATGTGTGTGGGTGGGTGTGTGTGCAGGTGGGTGTGTGTGTGGGTGGGTGTGTGTGCGGGTGGGTGTGTATGTGTGTGTGGGTGGGTGTGTGTGCAGGTGGGTGTGTGTGCGGGTGGGTGTGTATGTGTGTGTGGGTGGGTGTGTGTGCAGGTGGGTGTGTGTGTGGGTGGGTGTGTATGTGTGTGTGGGTGTGTGTGCGGGTGGGTGGGTGTGTGTGCAGGTGGGTGTGTGTGTGGGTGGGTGTGTATGTGTGTGTGGGTGTGTGTGTGTGTGGGTGGGTGTGTGTGCGGGTGGGTGTGTATGTGTGTGTGGGTGGGTGTGTGTGCGGGTGGGTGTGTGTGCGGGTGGGTGTGTATGTGTGTGTGGGTGGGTGGGTGTGTGTGTGGGTGGGTGTGTGTGTGGGTGGGTGTGTGTGTGGGTGGGTGTGTGTGCAGGTGGGTGTGTGTGCAGGTGGGTGTGTATGTGTGTGTGGGTGGGTGTGTGTGCAGGTGGGTGTGTGTGCGTGTGGGTGTGTATGTGTGTGTGTGCGGGTGGGTTTGTGTGCGGGTGGGTGTCTATGTGTGTGTAGGTGGGTGTGTGCGGGTGGGTGTGTATGTGTGTGGGTGTCTGGGTGGGTGTGTGTGCAGGTGTATGTGTGTGTGGGTGGGTGTGTATGTGTGTGTAGGTGGGTGTGTGTGCGGGTGGGTGTGTGTGCGGGTGGGTGTGTATGTGTGTGTGGGTGGGTGTGTGTGTAGGTGGGTGTGTGTGTAGGTGGGTGTGTGTGCAGGTGTATGTGTGTGTGGGTGGGTGTGTATGTGTGTGTGGGTGTGTGTGTGTGTGGGTGTGTGTGTGTGTGCGGGTGGGTGTGTATGTGTGTGGGTGTCTGGGCGGGTGTATGGGTGTGTGTGCGGGTGGGTGTGTATGTGTGTGGGTGTCTGGGCGGGTGTATGGGTGTGTGGGTGTGTGTGCGGGTGGGTGTGTATGTCTGTGTGGGTGGGTGTGTGTGCAGGTGGGTGTGTATGTGTGTGTAGGTGGGTATGTGTGTGGGTGTCTGGGCGGGTGTGTGTCGGTGTGTCGGTGTGACCTGCTTGGTAACAGTGCTGTGGAGTTCCCCTGAGAGTGTGACAGTTCTGAGTGGGCGGAGCCGAGGCAGATGTTCGTACAGGTGAACACACAGCATCAACATCTGGACGGGGTTAGGGTCCGACAGGTCTGCAGGCTGGTGTCACACACCACACAGAAATTAAAACCAAAAGTGCTAAAACAAACACGTAAGTACTAATACAAAAAATAAAAACAATTATAACAATAAAACATGCATTCATTTTAATTTAGGTATGTTATCAGTTATCAAAATGCTCATGAAAATAATCCATAATGTTCCATCTGTGTGTGCACATCTCCAGCAGATATTGATCTACCTGTATGTCTATGTTGAGGCAGAGACTCTCCTACCTGTATGTCTATGTTGAGGCAGAGACTCTCCTACCTGTATGTCTATGTTGAGGCAGAGACTCTCCTACCTGTATGTCTATGTTGAGGCAGAGACTCTCCTACCTGTATGTCTATGTTGAGGCAGAGACTCTCCTACCTGTATGTCTATGTTGAGGCAGAGACTCTCCTACCTGTATGTCTATGTTGAGGCAGAGACTCTCCAACCTGTATGTCTATGTTGAGGCAGAGACTCTCCTACTTGTATGTCTATGTTGAGGCAGAGACTTTCCTACCTGTATGTCTATGTTGAGGCAGAGACTCTCGTACCTGTATGTCTATGTTGAGGCAGAGACTCTCCT
>JAXIVH010001597.1:0-7500 GCA_036785325.1 Urophycis tenuis | reverse complement strand
TCAGTATACCTCTGTAATGTGTGTGTATACCTCTGTAGTGTGGGTGTGTACCTCCGTACAGTGTATGTGTGTGTATACCGCTGTAATGTGGGTGTGTACATCCCTATAGTATATGTGTGTATACCTCTTTAGTGTGGGTGGTTACCTCTGTATCATGTATATCATGTATAGTGTGTGTACCTCCATATAGTGTATGTGTGTGTATACCTCTGTAATGTGGGTGTGTACATCCCTATAGTATATGTGTGTATACCTCTTTAGTGTGGGTGGTTATCTCTGTATCATGTATAGTGTGTGTACCTCCGTACAGTATATGTGTGTGTATACCTCGGTAATGTGGGTGTGTACCTCCATATAGTGTATGTATGTGTATACCTCTGTAATGTAGGTGTGTACCTCTCTATAATGTATAGTGTGTGTGTGTATATCTCTGTAGTGCGTGTGCGTAGTCTTTACAGTGTGTCTACCTCATAGAGCGTGTGTACCTCTTTAGTGTGTGTGTGTGTGTGTGTGAACGTGTGTATCCCCGTAGAGTGTGTGTGTGTGTGTGTGTGTGTGTCTGTGTGTGTGAACGTGTGTATCTCCGTAGAGTGTGTGTGTGTGTGTGTGTGTGTGTGAACGTGTGTATCCCCGTAGAGTGTGTGTGTGTGTGTGTGTGTGTGTGTCTGTGTGTGTGAACGTGTGTATCTCCGTAGAGTGTGTGTGTGTGTGTGTGTGTGTGAACGTGTGTATCCCCGTAGAGTGTGTGTGTGTGTGTGTACCTCCGTAGCGTGTGCGGTATCGTGATGGGGTGTGGCCCATCCGGCCAGCCAAACAGGGTGAACCACCGCTGGGCAGCCAGCAGGACCCCCTGGGAGCAGAACCCGTCCTCAGTGCTGGGCCCCGGGAAGTGGGGGACCAAGCCTGCGTTCGCGAGGTCGCCACCTGAAGACCCTTCCTCCTGCATCCTGCTGGCACAGCTTCCCCCCTCGGCATGACCACCTGGAGAGGAGTCTGGTGGAGCGCATACAGGAACACACACACACACAGGAACATGTGTATACATACAGGAACACACACACACGGGAACATGTGTATACATACAGGAACACACACACACGGGAACATGTGTATACATACAGGAACACATACACACGGGAACATGTGTATACATACAGGAACACAAACACACAGGAACGTGTATACATACAGGAACACACACACACAGGAACGTGTATACAGGAACACACACACACACAGGAACATGTGTATACATACAGGAACACACACACACACAGGAACATGTGTATACATACAGGAACACACACACACAGGAACATGTGTATACATACAGGAACACACAGACACAGGAACATGTGTATACATACAGGAACACACACACACAGGAACATGTGTATACATACAGGAACACACACACACAGGAACGTGTATACAGGAACACACACACACACAGGAACATGTGTATACATACAGGAACACACACACACACAGGAACATGTGTATACATATAGGAACACACACACACAGGAACATGTGTATACATACAGGAACACACACACACACAGGAACATGTGTATACATACAGGAACACACACACACAGGAACATGTGTATACATACAGGAACACACACACACGGGAACATGTGTATACATACAGGAACACACACACACAGGAACATGTGTATACATACAGGAACACACACACACGCAGGAACGTGTATACATACAGGAACACATACACACAGGAACATGTGTATACATACAGGAACACACACACACAGGAACATGTGTATACATACAGGAACACACACACACACAGGAACATGTGTATACATACAGGAACACACACACACACAGGAACATGTGTATACATACAGGAACACACACACACACAGGAACATGTGTATACATACAGGAACACACACACACAGGAACATGTGTATACATACAGGAACACACACACACACACAGGAACATGTGTATACATACAGGAACACACACACACACACAGGAACATGTGTATACATACAGGAACACACACACACACAGGAACATGTGTATACATACAGGAACACACACACACGGGAACATGTGTATACATACAGGAACACACACACACGGGAACATGTGTATACATACAGGAACACACACACACAGGAACGTGTATACAGGAACACACACACATACAGGAACATGTGTATACATACAGGAACACACACACACGGGAACATGTGTATACATACAGGAACACACACACACAGGAACATGTGTATACATACAGGAACACACACACACGGGAACATGTGTATACATACAGGAACACACACACACAGGAACATGTGTACATATACAGGAACACACACACACAGGAACATGTGTATACATACAGGAACACACACACACAGAAACATGTGTATACATACAGGAACACACACACACAGGAACATGTGTATACATACAGGAACACACACACACAGGAACATGTGTATACATACAGGAACACACACACAAAGGAACATGTGTACACATACAGGAACACACACACACAGGAACATGTGTATACATACAGGAACACACACACACAGGAACATGTGTATACAGGAACACACACACACACAGGAACATGTGTATACATACAGGAACACACACACACACAGGAACATGTGTATACATACAGGAACACACACACACACACACAGGAACATGTGTATACATACAGGAACACACACACACACAGGAACATGTGTATACATACAGGAAAACACACACACAGGAACATGTGTATACATACAGGAACACACACACACGGGAACATGTGTATACATACAGGAACACACACACACAGGAACATGTGTATACATACAGGAACACACACACACGGGAACATGTGTATACATACAGGAACACACACACACACAGGAACGTGTATACAGGAACACACACACACACAGGAACATGTGTATACATACAGGAACACACACACACAGGAACATGTGTATACATACAGGAACACACACACACAGGAACATGTGTATACATACAGGAACACACACACACACACAGGAACATGTGTATACATACAGGAACACACACACACAGGAACATGTGTATACATACAGGAACACACACACACAGGAACATGTGTATACATACAGGAACACACACACACACACACAGGAACATGTGTATACATACAGGAACACACACACACAGGAACATGTGTATACATACAGGAACACACACACACACAGGAACATGTGTATACATACAGGAACACACACACACGGGAACATGTGTATACATACAGGAACACACACACACAGGAACATGTGTATACATACAGGAACACACACACACACAGGAACATGTGTATACATACAGGAACACACACACACGGGAACATGTGTATACATACAGGAACACACACACACAGGAACATGTGTATACATACAGGAACACACACAGACAGGAACATGTGTATACATACAGGAACACACACACACAGGAACATGTGTATACATACAGGAACACACACACACACAGGAACATGTGTATACATACAGGAACACACACACACAGGAACATGTGTATACATACAGGAACACACACACACAGGAACATGTGTATACATACAGGAACACACACACACAGGAACATGTGTATACATACAGGAACACACACACACAGGAACATGTGTATACATACAGGAACACACACAGACAGGAACATGTGTATACATACAGGAACACACACACACGGGAATATGTGTATACATACAGGAACACACACACAGGAACATGTGTATACATACAGGAACACACACACACGGGAACATGTGTATACATACAGGAACACACACACACAGGAACATGTGTATACATACAGGAACACACACACACACAGGAACATGTGTATACATACAGGAACACACACACACACAGGAACGTGTATACAGGAACATACACACACACAGGAACATGTGTATACATACAGGAACACACACACACAGGAACATGTGTATACATACAGGAACACACACACACACAGGAACATGTGTATACATACAGGAACACACACACACACAGGAACATGTGTATACATACAGGAACACACACACACACAGGAACATGTGTATACATACAGGAACACACACACACAGGAACATGTGTATACATACAGGAACACACACACACACACAGGAACATGTGTATACATACAGGAACACACACACACACACAGGAACATGTGTATACATACAGGAACACACACACACACAGGAACATGTGTATACATACAGGAACACACACACACGGGAACATGTGTATACATACAGGAACACACACACACGGGAACATGTGTATACATACAGGAACACACACACACAGGAACGTGTATACAGGAACACACACACATACAGGAACATGTGTATACATACAGGAACACACACACACGGGAACATGTGTATACATACAGGAACACACACACACAGGAACATGTGTATACATACAGGAACACACACACACGGGAACATGTGTATACATACAGGAACACACACACACAGGAACATGTGTATACATACAGGAACACACACACACAGAAACATGTGTATACATACAGGAACACACACACACAGGAACATGTGTATACATACAGGAACACACACACACAGAAACATGTGTATACATACAGGAACACACACACACAGGAACATGTGTATACATACAGGAACACACACACAAAGGAACATGTGTACACATACAGGAACACACACACACAGGAACATGTGTATACATACAGGAACACACACACACAGGAACATGTGTATACAGGAACACACACACACACAGGAACATGTGTATACATACAGGAACACACACACACACAGGAACATGTGTATACATACAGGAACACACACACACACACACAGGAACATGTGTATACATACAGGAACACACACACACACAGGAACATGTGTATACATACAGGAAAACACACACACAGGAACATGTGTATACATACAGGAACACACACACACGGGAACATGTGTATACATACAGGAACACACACACACAGGAACATGTGTATACATACAGGAACACACACACACGGGAACATGTGTATACATACAGGAACACACACACACACAGGAACGTGTATACAGGAACACACACACACACAGGAACATGTGTATACATACAGGAACACACACACACAGGAACATGTGTATACATACAGGAACACACACACACAGGAACATGTGTATACATACAGGAACACACACACACACACAGGAACATGTGTATACATACAGGAACACACACACACAGGAACATGTGTATACATACAGGAACACACACACACAGGAACATGTGTATACATACAGGAACACACACACACACACACAGGAACATGTGTATACATACAGGAACACACACACACAGGAACATGTGTATACATACAGGAACACACACACACACAGGAACATGTGTATACATACAGGAACACACACACACGGGAACATGTGTATACATACAGGAACACACACACACAGGAACATGTGTATACATACAGGAACACACACACACACAGGAACATGTGTATACATACAGGAACACACACACACGGGAACATGTGTATACATACAGGAACACACACACACAGGAACATGTGTATACATACAGGAACACACACAGACAGGAACATGTGTATACATACAGGAACACACACACACAGGAACATGTGTATACATACAGGAACACACACACACACAGGAACATGTGTATACATACAGGAACACACACACACAGGAACATGTGTATACATACAGGAACACACACACACAGGAACATGTGTATACATACAGGAACACACACACACAGGAACATGTGTATACATACAGGAACACACACACACAGGAACATGTGTATACATACAGGAACACACACAGACAGGAACATGTGTATACATACAGGAACACACACACACGGGAATATGTGTATACATACAGGAACACACACACAGGAACATGTGTATACATACAGGAACACACACACACGGGAACATGTGTATACATACAGGAACACACACACACAGGAACATGTGTATACATACAGGAACACACACACACACAGGAACATGTGTATACATACAGGAACACACACACACACAGGAACATGTGTATACATACAGGAACACACACACACAGGAACATGTGTATACATACAGGAACACACACACACAGGAACATGTGTATACATACAGGAACACACACACACAGGAACATGTGTATACATACAGGAACACACACACACGGGAACATGTGTATACATACAGGAACACACACAGACAGGAACATGTGTATACATACAGGAACACACACACACAGGAACATGTGTATACATACAGGAACACACAGACACACAGGAACATGTGTATACATACAGGAACACACACACACAGGAACATGTGTATACATACAGGAACACACACACACAGGAACGTGTATACAGGAACACACACACACACAGGAACATGTGTATACATACAAGAACACACACACACACGGGAACATGTGTATACATACAGGAACACACACACACACACACAGGAACGTGTATACAGGAACACACACACACACAGGAACATGTGTATACATACAAGAACACACACACACAGGAACATGTGTATACATACAGGAACACATACACACACAGGAACATGTATATACATACAGGAACACACACACACAGGAACATGTGTATACATACAGGAACACACACACACAGGAACATGTGTATACATACAGGAACACACACACACACACATACAGAGGCAGGAATACACACACACACACCTGAGACGGATGTTCTATTGGGAGTGCCGTATGGAGCGAAGGAGGCGGAAGAGGAAGTGCGGCAGGAGGCAGGACTTGGTGACGGACAGCGCTGAAGGACCGCCTCCACAGGCATCTGGCTGTCCCCAGAGCGAGCATCGGATGATACCCCTTGAAGACAGGTCAGAGCCAATCACAAAGGTGTGTGTGTGTGTGTGTGTGTGCGTACACAGATATGTGTATGTGAGTGCATACATGTATTTATAGATGTATGGATGTATAGATGGATGGATGGATATATATAGATATATAGATGATGGATGTATGTATAGATGTATATATGGATATATATAGATGATATATAGATGGATGTATAGATGGATGTATGTACAGATGTATATATGGATATATAGGTGATATGTATGTCTAGTTGATGGATGTATAGATGACGTATACTGTATGTACAGATGTGTGCATCCTGTTACCAGTCTTGAGCACTATGTGCTGGTCCGAGCGGTGTAGAGCCACGTAGGGCCAGACGGTCAGCAGGCAGCAGTCGGTGGTAGCACACACCTCCAGCTCGAACCTGCAGAGGAGACACCCACAGCCAACCCACGAGTTACTACTAACTACAAGAGTGAGAGCTTAACTCTCCCCTAAAGCGATCA
>JAXIVH010001596.1:17500-19293 GCA_036785325.1 Urophycis tenuis | reverse complement strand
GATTTTCGCATCCTATTGAACGAACTCCTCCCAGGGGATTGGCCCGTTGGGCTCCAAATTTTTGGGGTAGATTCAGGAGATGGGTCTTACCAAAAGTTGTGCTATTTGCGACTCTACCTCAAAGGGCGTGGCCACGGCGTTCCGTCAAAATCGGCCATAATCCATTTTTTGGCTTTTTCCAAGACACCGACTTTAACCGATATGTTTGAAACTCGGTATGGATGTTAACCTGGCCTAGCCCTACAAAAAAGCCTCTTGGACCCATGCCATAAAACCCACCGAAAGTCAGATATTTTCGTTTCAATTTTGCCATTTTCGATTTTCGCGTCCTATTTGAACGAACTCCTCCCAGGGGATTTGTCGCTTGGGCTCCAAATTTTTGGGGTAGATTCAGAACATGATTCTCACCAAAAGTTGTGCTATTTGCGACCCTACCTCAAAGGGCGTGGTCATGGCTTTCCTTCAAATTCGGCCATATTCAATTATGTCGTTTTTATACCCATGTTTGTGAACGAACTCCTCCCATGGAATTTTTCCGTTCTGCTTAAAAATTGGTCAGTGCATTTAAAACGTGGTTCTTAACTAAAGTTGTGCTATTTGCGACCCTACCTCAAAGGGGCGTGGTCATGGCTTCCGTCAAAGTCGGCCATATTCAATTATTTCGTCTTTTATACCCATGTTTGTGAACAAATTCCTCCCAAGCGATTTTTCCGTTCTGCTTCAAAATTGGTCAGTGCATTTGAAACGTGGTTCTTAACTAAAGCTGTGCTATATATGGCTCTACCTCGAAGGGCGTTGCCAGGGTGTGCAGTCAAAGTCGGCCATACCGCACAGTGCGTGGACAGCCACAAACGAGAACCTGTCACGCCATCCTTGAGCAAACGACGACCTGTCACGACTTCATCCATGTGAACGACGAACTGTAACGACGCCATCCACGTGCCGACGAGTCAATTTTTACGGCGAGGTCCCCCCAAATGTCCCGCGGGACATTAACCCAATTTAGATATATATATCAATCAATCAATCTATCTATCTATCTATCTATCTATCTATCTATCTATCTATCTATCTATCTATCTATCTATCTATCTATCTATCTATCTATCTATCTATCTATCTTTATTATTATTATTATTATTATTATTATCGTTATTATTATTATTATTATTATTATTATTATTATTATTATTATTATTATTACTATTGTTATTGTTGTTGTTGTTATTGTTATTATTACTATTATCGTCATTAGGATTATTGAGCAGCGCTCAGAGTATCGCTGAAACGGCGCCATGCTACGTGTCAGCTAGCGCTGGCGCCCAGCGTTGTCTTGGCTACCCCTCGCTATAAATATGGAAGGGTGACAGGTGAGAGGCGACAGCTGTCACCAGGGGGTGGCGGCGGGGCGGTAGGACCTCCGTCACCCATGTGACTGATGACATCAACAACCCAAACAACACCATGATCAGTAACACCCCCCCCCCCCATCGCACCCCACCCCACCCCACCCCCGCCACACACACACATACACACACACACACACACACACACACACATACACACACGCACACACACACACACACACACACACACACACACACATACACACACACACACACCCCTCAACCAATCCTCACCAGTCGGTGCCGGTGGCAACAACATCAGCATCCGCATCCGCATCATCAGCATCATCATGTATTTTTGTACTTGAATTTTTTTACATCCATGCCACACACACACACACACACACACATGCGCACACATCATCACCTGTCAAATAGTTTTTACAT
>JAXIVH010001596.1:0-12500 GCA_036785325.1 Urophycis tenuis | reverse complement strand
GTCTAACCAGAGTAAAGAGTGACACATATAGAGTGAGACATGCGACTCACCCACATCAACATATTGTGCAAGAGTGTCTGATATCATAGTTAGCTTTGCTGACTTTGAGAGGACATGTTTGCAGAGACCCTAATCACACCAGACTCAAGAGTGAGCTGTGAAGAGTGAGACATGCAACTCACCCACATCAACATATTGCACAAGAGTGTCCAATATCAACGTTAGTTTTGCTGACTTTGTGAGGACATGTTTGCAGAGAGCCTAAATCACACCAGACTCAAGAGTGAGCTATGAAGAGTGAGACACACAAGTCTCCCAGCGACAGCATCGTTAGTTTCACTAACTATATCACAGGGGCCGGGGCTAACGCGGGGGGGGGAGTGTCACCTGCTAAACCTGAACAGACACGCCTCACTCCAGTGCAGCCGCCACTGTCTCTGGAGTGAGCTGCTTGCTCCCAGATGCTGATGCTGCGGAGGATTGCTCTGAAGCGCGACGGAGACAGACTCTGAATGGCTTTCAGAGACAGGAAGATTGCCTTGGTGTGTTTCGTTTTAAAATAAGTGTGGAGACGGAGAGAGAGAGCGAGAGACTGAGAGAGAGAGAGAGAGAGAGAGAGAGAGAGAGAGAGAGAGAGAGAGAGAGAGAGAGAGAAAAGGAGAGAGACAGACAGACAGAAAGAGAGAGGGCAAAAGCAAAAAGAGATGGGGACTGTGTGTCTGTGAGAGAGACAGAATGACACATATACGTATGTGTGTGTGTGTGTTTGCGAGTGAGCGAGACAGAGAGAGAGAGAGAGAGAGAGAGAGAAAGGTACACACAGTATTTGTGCGTATATGTGTGTGTGCGTGTGTGTCTGCATGTGTGAAATGGGAACGTGTGTGTGTGGGTGCGTACGTGGGAGAGAGAAAACTAGACATAGTGTGTGTGTGTGTGTGTGTGTCTGTGGTGGTGTGTGTGTGTGTGTGTGTGTGTGTGTGTGTGTGTGTGTGTGTGTGTGTGTGTGTGTGTGTGTGTGTGTGTGTGTGTCTGTGGTGGTGTGAGTGTGTGTGTGAGACCGCCCCCGTACCTGTCCAGGCATGGCGTTCTCACACAGCAAGGTCTCGTAGTCGATGGCGAAGACCGGCGCGTTGTCGTTGATGTCCAGCACGGTGATCAGGGCAAAGCCTTTACCTATCTGTGTGGGGTCCTCTGGAAGACAGAGAGACATAGACACAGAGTCAGAGAGAGAGAGAGAGAGAGAGAGAGAGAGAGAGAGAGAGAGAGAGAGAGAGAGAGAGAGAGAGAGAGCCGGAGAGGCAAAAGGCAAATACAGGATCAGAGAGACAGCATGAGAGAGAGAGAGACGGCGGAATCAGAGAGAGAGATACATAGAGAGTGAGAGATAGATAAAGGCAGAATCAGAGTCATAGAGACAGAATCATAGAGTGAGAGAGATGGAGAGAGAGAAAGAGAGAAAGAGCCATGGAGACAAAATCAGAGACAGAGAGAAAGAGAGAGAGAGCGAGAGAGAGAGAGCAAGAGAGAGACAGTTCTAGTTGTTGGTTCCCCAGTCTCTGAGCTTCTTCTGGGCTCACCCCTCCCTTCTTCCTCCATGGAAGAATATTCTGACATTTCACACCTTAATAATACGTTTTCTGCCCTCCCTCGTACTCACTACTCCCCAACTGGCTGGATGTATTCTGTCTCTCTGTGTAGCTGCAAGACATCTAAAAACCGGGGTCTTTCAAAGATAAAATGCAATTTAAACGTTTATTTATTTATTTATTTATTTTAAGAAAGCTGTTTCACAAACAGAACGGCACAATGCGGTTTTGAACTGATTTTAATGTGACAAGGTTGACTCCTGTCGGTCGGTCAGAACCACACATGGCCAGAACCTCAGGACCTTTCGAATTGGTAGAGTGTTGTGTACACCCACAAAGAACGGTCTCCTGGATTTGAGGCCAAAGTAAAGGCTGACGCAACCAGCACCTTCTGGTCTCTGGCTACCTCGGTGGAAACATCGACTAAATGTTCTCCCAATGAGTTCTTCATAGATCATAGATCTCGACGTGACTGCGTCCATATAGATCTAGACGCGCTAGATGACAGCAGACAGCGTCGTGCGGCACATCAGTAGAACAGCGAGACCCCGTAGATCCAGACGTTCTAGAAGTCTCAGCGAGCGAAGGCGAAGGATGACGCCTCCCTGTCTTTGCGGCCCAACAGGAAGTGGCGTGCGGGTGGGCGGGGCCTCTCTGACTCAGCAGCTCGCTGCCAGACCTGGAGGTCGATGCGCCCGCCCCCGCGCCTGTATTAACATTCCCTGACAGCCCCGCGGAGACCCCCCGCGGAGACCCCGCCGCTGTGATGCTCACGTCACGGCAAGCTGTGCCGCGCGCGCGTGTGTGTGTTTGCGTATGTGTGTCTACCTATATAGGCGTATGTTGGCACGTAGCTATTCGTGTATGCGTCTCTCTCTCGGTGTTTGTGCTCGTCTGTATTAATGTGTGTGCTCACGCAGAAGAGCGTCTGCTTTTTGCCGACGATGCTTATTTTGTTTAGCGTGCGCATCTTTATTTTTGTATGTTTATGTATTTTGTGTGTGTGTGTGTGTATTTGTGTACATGTGTGTCTGTTAATATGTGTGCACCTGTGTGTGTTTGAGTGGGTTGTTGTGTGTGTGTGTGTGTGTGTGTGTGAGCTTCAGTTGTGCTGGTATATAGTGACTCAAACCAGATCCTTGATCGTCCCGCTCTTTGGTCGGCTGCTTCTGTCTGGTTTTTAAAGCATATTGGATTTGAACCTCAATGGCTGTCTTTTGATGTGCAGGTAGAGGCGGGGTTGTAATTTGATTAATCGCACAAAAGATCTATGATTTATGTGTCGGACAATTAGGACTCTGACATTTCGTCTATCTTGCATTTAGCAAAGTCATGATCTGATAACCTGAACTTTCCTGTGAAGTTACATTTCGGTTTCAATGAAGTAGATCTTTATTGGAAATTGTCATCTGACGAAACTGTTGGGGGGTAAAACAATGGTCAATACCACCAGCTGGGGTTCTAGTGCTATTTTCAGACCCGTACCACTGATTTATCTTTTTAACTATTTCAACCTAATGTCAGAAGTGTTCATTTATCATGGAAGAGAGATTGTTTAATTGAAGCAATAGGTCGTTCCATTCCAACTATTCTGCCAATCTTAGTTTTAGTTTCACTTTCTCTTTGAAAGACTTGAGGTTTGAACGACAAGTACAGTTGAAGCACTATGCAGCTGAACTGAGGGGAGCGACTCTGCTCACTGACATTTAAGGGAGAGCCGGCCAGCGCTAAGCTAAAAGCAGACGGGGCACGGCGGTGGCGGCGGCGGCGGCGGCACTCACGGCTCTCGATGGCGAGCAGCGTGAGGTTGTGGACCGAGTTGGCCTCGCGGTCCAGCGGCTTGGCCGTGCTGATAACCCCGCTCAGGGCGTCCACGTTGAAGAACCGCTCCATGTCCGTGTTCCGGTCGATGGAGTACCTGGAGTACACACACACACACACACATACACACACACACACACACAGTTTACATTAGAAGATGGAGATTTCATTGTGTTTATGTTCACCCGTAGCTGCCTGCAAACGCCGCGGCGTTAGCCGTGGTTATAGCTAGTGTGTCAGTTGACGGACCGCTTCGCTCCAAGGCGTCTGACAGAACTGCGAGTGGGTACGGGGGGGCCCTGGTGGGAATCGATCCCGTAACCCTGGCGGTGTTAATGCCTTGCTTCACCCGTTGAGCTAGACAGAATCTCTTATCATATTGGACCATCATCAGATCTGGTGTTATCAGCCAGCCGGTTCATTATGGATAGATGCGCCGCCGTTCCCTGAAACATCGATAATAATTATTTTTGTTATTAACTACAATAATGCCAATAACAACCATCATCATCATCGTCATATACAAAATGATAAAAAGCTTTTTTTTTATTTCTCATTAACATCGGAGACGTGCCAAAACATTTTGAATTATCATTATTTAATGCAGCGAGCAAAAAGACAAGCCGCGGCTGTCCGGTTCTGTCCCAGACGGCACAAGGCGTTTTTAATTTACACCGCGACTCGTATTTCTACCGAAAAAAAAAAAAAAACTCTGATTAGGGCCGACATCGTACTGCACTGTAATTTGACTCTTTGATTGCATTCGTTCTGCGATAATTCTAATTCAAACCCACGTCTCGTAGTATATCGCCAACGCCGATCGCCATCGCAATCACAAAAAGGGGCAATTTACACCCACAATGCTGCAGTAATTAGATTTTCTGGTTAAGATTACCAACAATCCTGATAGAGCCACGGACACCATACAGTACTCCTTTAATTATTATTATTATTATTATTATTATTATTATTAATAATAATAATAATAATAATACATTGAGCTGGGATTTGGATGCGACACACTACAGATTAGCTGTGTGCATGCATCTTAACTCCTAAATGCCAGGGCCGGTGTTTGTGAGGGCCCCCGGGGGGGGGGAAGGGGCCCCCTGCTCTTGTTCAAGATGGCCTTTCGCTTGTGCTAACGCGGCGCTCCTGGGGCCCCCCGGTCGCCATCTGCCAGGGGCCGGCGCGTCTCGCCAGCCGCACAGGACACAGATCCTTCACCGATGATGTGGAGTGGCTGAAGGCGGTTAGTATCCCTGCTTAGCATACACACACGTAGCGCGCGCGCACACGTAGCGTGACCTCTCCTTGGGGTCGTTCCGTCTGTCCGCTTCTGCTTTGAGTTTTATATTACAGTTTAGATTCCTGCTTGTAGCTCGGGAGAACACTCGTGAGAGCTTATGCTGTGGAGCACTTTCCCCAGTGGGGTGACTTTGGTTTTAGTACTGAGAAGCATCCAGCCACAGACAGACACAATGCCGTCTTGGATGCTTGCTTTGCGGTAATGATCGCATCTGGGAGATTTTAACGTTACAATAACTGTAGAAGGATTAAATCGGCTATAAACGTCTAATAAAATGTGCGAAAAATTGGATCCTTTCACTGTAATGTAGCCAATTGCACCAGAATTATAAATATTAATATTTCTTTAACGTTATATGAGGACAGTATAACTCCAATAATGTGGATGTACCCTACAATATTACAAGTCACTAACTCTTGGCTCACAGTTATTGCTAGTTGGCTGAAGGTTATTTATAGTTATAGCTAGTTGGCTTTGAACATTCAATTCAAGCTAAAATATGACGCCATGACGCTGTTTGTGTAAGGTGAGCTCACTATTATAGCCAGCAAATCAGTAGCTAGTCAAAAATGTCATTCAATTCAAACAAAACCCGACCTCACCATGAGGTTTGTTGCAGGTGGCTTACACTTAAAGCCTGTCAGCTCAAACATAAACATAACCGTGACATCCGAGCGTTACCGTATGGCGCTGTTGGTGGAGTCGGGGTCGTGTGCCGAGACCCTGCCGATGGACGTGCCCATTTTGGCGTCCTCCGACACCACCATCTTGATGAGCGGCGTGGAGAAGACGGGCGGCTCGTTGACGTCCTCCACCGTCACCTTGACGACCGCCGTGTCGCTGAACGGCCCGACGCTCAGGAAGTCGGAGTCGATGTGTCGGTTGGTCGCCTCGATGCGCAGGGAGAAGCTGTTCTTCGTCTCGAAGTCCAGAGGCTGGCCACGACAGTGCCGCGCAAAGAGGGAGAGAAGAGAAGAGATAACATATTTTTTACAAAACAAAGTAGGTTGGAGTTGTTTTCTTTCTGAACCGGCAGAGCGTTTCTGATGCATTTTAAACGCGCACACTTATAGTGTGACACCACCACGTGTGGTGCATTTCACGCACAACATTACAAAAGCTCCTACGCAACAACACCGCTAAAACAGACAACCATGCTGTTGCCGTGGGGATAACCCGCCTCCTGCTCGGCCCCGAGCGCGTTCAGCCGCCGCCGCGGCACGCGCGCTTCACCTCCGCTCTAAAGACAGGTGGAGGAGGTTCATCAATCAAAAGGGTTTGACCTTCCAAAACCAAAAAAAAAAAAAAAAAAAAAAAAAAAAAAAACCCTCTTCTTCATTTTCGAGACTGCGGCCTCAACGGCTCCGGCCGCGTCGTCGGCGGTGAATACAAAACAGCGAAGGAGACGGAGCGGTGTGGAAATTCACCCTGACCTCTGGACAAAGCAGGAAATTAAAAGCAATGAAGAGAGGCCAGGGGCTCTGAAGGCCTGGCCGCCATGTGTCTGGACGCGTGCGTGCGCGCGCGCGGGGGGGGGGCGGGCCTTAAAGTACTCTTTCATAACGCTCCGTCACCATCGATCCTCCGCCGCGCCTTGACCGTGTTATTATACGTTTCTAAGAGCGGCAACCAATCGAGGAAAGGACTTTGTGAGAGACCGTCGCGCCTGGCGGGGATGCGGGGGCTGATGCTGAGGCCCCGTCTCTCTACGCCTCCGTCGATGACGTCATCGTCATTGTCGTCGTCCGCGCGTCTACAGGTCCTTGTTGTCGCGCCGCGCGCAGAACAAACAAAGGATCAAAATGTGTTCGTCTTGACAAGCTTGGCCGGTGGCCAACCATGGATTTCACTCCTGACAAAAGGGAGCGGGCGACCGTGTCTCTCCGGGGCCCCAGACACAAACACCAGAGCAAATATATACCAACAGCACTTTGCCCTCAGCCCTGTTCAACCTCCCCCCCCCCCCCCCCACCCGTGAAGGAGAAGGGCTGCAATTCCTGTGCGCGGTGAATCCAGGGGGTTTGGGGTGTGTTTTTATGTTTTGCTCTGCTGCTATTTAGCAGAGGCTTTTATCGAATGCCACTTAGATAGATTTTTGCCAAAAGGGTTGAATTCATGAGCGGGATTGGGGGGGTGAGGATACCATCGTCATCCTCATCTGTTAGTGCAGCTCGCTCGCCCGGGCTCCAGACGAGTCCCTGCACAGAGTGGAACCTGTGCACTGTGTGTGGGTTCCCGCTGTTCCTCTCTTGCTCAAGGACAAGTTAACGTCGGGGGTTCGAACCTTCAACCTGCTATGGCTACGCGGGGCAGACACAGCGATGATGGGTGTTTGTTTGGCCGTAACCGCGGTACCTTGGACGGGTCAAAGGACTTCTCTAGGTTCAGGGTTCTGGAGGTGTGGTTCCTCCACAGTGGTAGGTGGTGGGGGCGGTACCTTTAGCAGCACGATGACTCCCTCTTGGGTTTCCTCGTCGGTGGAGATGCTGAACACCCCGAGGTGCTCCCCGTCCATCAGGCGGTAGTCCATCTCCGCGTTGGCGCCGACGTCCGCGTCCGCCGCCTTGACCCGCGCCACCACGGAGCGCACGGCCAACGACTCCAGCACCGTGTTCTGGTAGTTCTCTGGGGAGGCAGGGGGGGGGAGGCAGGGGGAGGGAGGCAGGGGGGGAGGCAGAGGGGGAGGGAGAGCACATTGCCGGCGGTCCAGACGATCAGTCATTTTGACAAAAATAAAAAGTAGTTGCCGAGCAACCGTGACAATAGTAATGACACATATTAATACGACAAAATAAATAGTCACACGATAATGTTGTTACGATTCATGTTCAGTTCATCATCACTACCATCGTCATCGTCATCATTATCCTCATACATTTCAGTCATGATCATTCTAACTTTATTTTTTTACAGCCCCTACTAACACAGGCGAATAAAACGCACAATAAAAAACAGGGTTAAGCGAGAACGAATGAAACATGACAACATGAGAAGAATGATAGACCGAGCTACCGCAGTAGCAAAAAAAAAAAAAGAAAAGAAAATCATCATTTGAAATTCGAAAAAAAACAAAACAAACTCAACGACCGACGGAAAAAAGGCAGTTTTCCTCGACAGCGCAGCGCCTTAAAAGACAAGCCACCTTCCAGCAGCCGAGACGCGTAATAAGCCACATGTTTTTAATGTCCCGGCGCGTCTGGGTGATAAATTCCCCGGCGAACACAACAGGCAGAGGCGGGAACAGATGCGCGCGGCGTGCTAATGTCACAGCTACGTCTGACAGCCGTGCGCGGGGGGCACTGCGCTAGCGACGCCGCGACGGCTGATTTACGCGGGAGACGGACGCCGCGGTCACAACGCACTTGGTTATCTTATCGTGTACTTATGTTTAATTTATGAGCGGGGGGGGGGACATAACCAGGACAAAACAAACGTTTGAGTAATTACAATTAAACCCGGCGGCCGCGCGGCGGCGATAAAGCCGGAGCCGCGCGGCGCTGACATTAAATCTCTCCGAGAGAAAAAAAAAAGGGCTGTGAGGAATTCAGAGTGGAAAACAAACTCTGTTCTGTTCTGAGGAATCGTGCCGAACAAGAGTGTGAAAAAATAAAAAACCGCCGGGCGTAAAGTGATTTTTCTTTTTTTTTTTGCGCGGAATAAATTATTAAGGTTCGAGTTTTGGCAATTTTGCGGAAGAGGGGCGCGCGCTCCCGGACACGCGTTCGAATCCCCCGCGCACATAACCTTCTAACACTTTGGAATCCTCCACCTTCGGTTTAATTATGTATGTGCGCGGGCTCTTTTATCTCGGCACTTTCTTTCATTCCCTTTTTTTTTTTTTTTTCTTTGGGAAAAGACGTGTTTTCATCTCTTTATCGTTAACCTGAAATGGGTTTAAATTATTTTTTTCGGAGCGTCTTTTTTTCGGAGCATCCGCCATTAGTCTGTGAGATCTAAGCGATAGATGGTCTTTCACCTGGCCAACTGTTTCTGTGGATTCACGGCGGTATCCTCTTGACCGGCTTCTAAAGAACCCCTCGATTTCCCCGGAGGGCAGAACGCTTTCCACGAATAAAATGGCTGCCCCAACATTCTATTACCCCGATTAAAAAAAAAAAAGAGATCCATCCATTGTGTACCACCGGGCTTTTTGTCCAGTTAAACCCGGAGGATTTAAAAGAAGCACTGTTAAGGAGAATAAAAGGAATAGAATCATATTCATAATCATAATCTGCCCAATCACCGTGGCGTGAGCTCATTACCAGACCTTTTCCTGTTTCCCCCTCTCTCTCTCTCTCTCTCTCTCGCTCTCTCTCTCTCTCCCTCGCCCCAATGACTATGCGGTGGCCACCGCCGCGGCCAAATGCTAATCTGCCTCGACATTGTTTGCTGCCGTGTAATCTTTGTAATGGCTTTTTAATTTGCCATGGAATAGAGCCTCTTTACAAGAGGAAAAAAAAAAAAAACAGCTTTGCTCGGCCCCTCCCCCCCCCCCCCCCCCCCCCCCCCCCCCCCCCCCCCCCCCCACTTTTCCTGCCCACCTCCTCTTCCTCCCGTGGACGTGTCACATGACCCACACTCCCGGCCTGCGTTCTGTACCCCCCCGCCACCACCGCAACCCCGTGACCTGTGTAGGGTCATCCACCGTCCTGAACCACCACCCCACCCACCCACCCCCACCCACCCCAGGAGAGGGGGGGCGCCAGATTGACCGGACTCCGGTAGTCGTGCACACCTGCGGGGGGGGGGGGGGGGGGGGGTTATCACGGGGGGCTCCCCCCAGATGCCCTGTGTATCACAGCAGAAGCCCCCGGTGTATCACAGCAGATGCCCCTGTGTATCACAGCAGAAGCCCCCGGTGTATCACAGCAGAAGCCCCCGGTGTATCACAGCAGAAGCCCCCTGTGTATCACAGCAGAAGCCCCCGGTGGCCATTAGACGGCAGGTAGGCTGACAACCAGGAGAGACTGGATGAAAGAAAAAGAAAAAAAAACGGGGGAAGGGAAAACGCCGGGTTGATTGATCCCCGGGTGGAGGGCTGAGAACCAGCACTCAGCTCTGATGAAGAGGAAGAGGAGGAGGAGGAGGAGGAGGAGGAGGAGGACAGCACAGGAACTCCTGAGGAGGCGAGAGAGGTATTGAGATGCAGGGGGGGGAGAGAGCGGGGCTGCGTTGCTTTGCACTTGGCAGCCAATCCAGATTGGATGAGGTAACGAGGGTTATTACAGGGTTTGAAGAGGGGGAGGAGGAGGGAGGGATGGAGGGAGGGAGGGAGAGAGAGAGAGAGAGAGAGAGAGAGAGAGAGAGAGAGAGAGAGAGAGAGAGAGAGAGAGAGAGAGAGAGAGAGAGCGAGAGAGAGAGAGAGAGAGAGCATATTTGGAAGAAAAAGAGAAAGAGAGGTCATCTTGGTGAAAGAGAGAGGGTACATTAGTGAGAGAGAGCGAGAGAGAAAGAGAGAGAGAAAGAGGGTACATTGGTGAGAGAGTGAAAGAGGGTGAGAGAGAGGGTATATTGGTGAGAGGCAGTATATCTTTTTAGAAAGAGAGAGAGAGAAGGTACATTGTGAAAGAGAGATACGAGGGAGTGGGTATGAGTAAGAGAGAGAGAGAGAGAGAGAGAGAGAGAGAGTATATCGATTAAATAGAGAGAAAGAAAGAGAGAGAGACGGATAATACATAGGGAGACAGAGAGAGAGAAAGAGAGGCGATATATCAGTGAGAGGCCCAGTTCTGGTTGTGGAGTGTTCTGATTATGTTTCATAAGTAGCCTTGCGCTGTCATGTGTGTGTTAAGTTGCGGGAGCCGGGGCTAGCCTTTAAATGTTGCAACCTAATAGATATGCCATCAGCCTTTCCACAACACATATTCTGCAATGATTACTTTAACAGCCGCGGGTCCTGCCGTACATTTGTTTTCCAGCTTCAAAAGTATTGATCGGGATTATGGATTGTAACTTTATTTTTTTTATTTAATTCAGTTTAGAGTGTGAACTTTTAGTAAGTATGAATCTTTACCCCATTTGCATAATCGGGAATGCATTCTTAGTTGATGTGATGATAATCTTTTTTGTAAATGTCAACCTCTAATGCGAAACGTGTTCTTAGTTATTAACTGTACCACTTCATAACGGTGACACAGTGTTTTTCAGGGCTACGCTACTCATGCTATGAGATAAGATACGCTAAGGAACACCGCGCTATGCTGTGCTAAGCCACAAAAGTGCATCCCGGGGGCCAATATTGGATATAAATGACATAAAACAAGGTCAAGTTAGTTCGAAACGAACACCAAAACAGACAACTCGTTGACGAACATCGCCATGTTGCGCTGGGCATCGGCAATTGCAACATGTTATCAAATCCACGCCACTCATCGCCATGCTACGCTACGCCACTCTGAGAGACATTCTATGCTACGCTCAGCGCTAGGCTACACAGCTAACGTGCTGGCGGGTGAGCCCGGTCTCTTACTGTGGGGGAAGCGCGGGGGGTTGTCGTTGACGTCCGTGAGGGTCACGGTGACGGAGGTGGTCCCAGAGAGACCCCCCATCTGGCCCACCATGTCCTTGGCCTGGATGACCAGCACGTACTGGTCCCTGGTCTCACGGTCCATGTTGGGCAGGGCCGTCCGGATGATGCCTGCGGGTGGGGACCAGGGGAGGGGAGGGCGGTGGGGAGGGAAGAGGAGATGAGGGGAAGAGAGGGGGAGAGAGAGAGAGAGAGAGGGGGTCAGGGCAGGAACACAAAGGCGTGAAGAGGGAGGGATACAAGAACACACTTCTGAGTAGGTGTCCAAATCTGTGTCTGAGAGAACCTTTGACTGTAATACATGTAATACACGACATGCAAAGGAAAGACACCCCCCATCTCCTCCCTCCCCCATACCACCACCACCACCACCATCACCACCTGCCTCCCCCACGCCGCTTGCTCTGAAATGTTTGCTCCTCTGTCGCCGAGAATAGCCCCCCTCCCCCCCCCCCCCTTGACTCAGAGGCATTGTCGCACCGACGCCGACTACAGAGACCATTGGTTCCGTGTCTGAGTGCCGCCGCCACCGCCGCCGCCGCAGGCCCGTGACGTGAACAGCCGAACGCACCCGGCTCTTATACACCCGTCACTGTCGATCTGCTCCGGGAGAGCGAGGGGGGGACGACAGCGCGCGGCGACAACTCAAGAGGGGGAGGCGGCGCCGCGGTGCCCCGGGAGACGAAACCAAGCGCGCCCGCCACAGAAAAATACATACCTCTTCAGTGATGGGATGCACAGCGCCGGCAGCTGTAGATTGTTATTCATTATGGCGGCCATGTTGGTTTGTGGCAGGGGGAGGGGGGAAGGACCTTGTAGGAGTCTTTGGGGGAAACGGTGAAAGCTCAATCGAAATGCATTATGAGGGCCTTCTGGGTGGGGAGATGGACTATAGAACAGAAAAGTTGGGTGGGTGACTGACCGACGCGTCCTCTATGTGGACCAGGTCTACTAACTAAGGGGAGTAAGGTACTGGTAACTTTGAAACTCTTCCCCCTTCCCCCGACGAAGGCCCTAATCTGATTAATCCGACGGAAAATTAGTACAACAATTAACATGACGCGTTCAAATCCGTTGGAAGCAATCAGCGCTGCTTTCAAAGTTAATGACTTTCCCCGCACAATGAAGTTCACTTATTAAAATTCACTCTACATGGAGTCCTGCAGACCACGGAAGATTAAATATCTCAACAAAACAAAAGCAACACAACTCTGTTGGCGATAATGAAATAACTACAATTATTAATTGGTAAAGATGC
>JAXIVH010001595.1:0-19298 GCA_036785325.1 Urophycis tenuis | reverse complement strand
ACCACTGCAGACACTGCCACAGGGACTGCTTTGTGACTGACGGCAACTGAAGGAAAAAAGAATCCCACCAAACGTAAGGACACTGACTGAGAGGCCTCGCTCCGTTTGCAATATATTTACCAATTCACACACTAGTTTAAAGCACGGTTGCCCACAACATTCAAATTTTTTACCTCACAAACTATTAACAGGAAAAACATTTTTAAAAACAAGACACAAAAAGACCCCAAACAGAGGAGCATCGTGTGGATCCCAGGCAGCTGCGTCTGCAGAGAGGAGGCTGAGGGCGGGGGGGGGGTCAGCTTGGGACCCCAGCATCACGCAGGACAGAGCGGCTGTACGCCAGCCCTACAAACTGTTGAGTATGTGATCCGACAGCCGCTCTCCGAGGTGTGCTGCGTTCAGGTGGGCGAGGAAGGCTCCGGCAACATGGAGACACTGTGGTAGCTCGTCCCACAGAGCTTTCATCTTCCTGTGTGTCAACGTGACCTTTGACCCATCTCTATTTCAGAAATGTCTGCCATTTTTTTTTTTTTTTTTTTCCCATGTGAAGGGAGGGGGGGGCGGGGGGGGGTCATAGATGAGGGCCATTTTTCACACATCGTCTCAGCGCTGGGGGTTTGTATGAACATCAATTTGTTTTGTAAGATCTTTCAGGTCGTGAGATTCCACTCATCACATCAAAGAAGGAAAGATTACAAAAGCGAGAGCGAGCGAGACGCTCTCAGTGTGTGTTGGTAGAATAAGGTGGCTAAAAAATTGACTCTGATTAGATGTAGCCATTTGGATATTGCAGCCCCTGCTAGCCCTCCAGAGAGTAGATGCAACTAGACATCTTCATGACCAAGCAAAAAGGGACCACA
Organism: Urophycis tenuis; assembly: GCA_036785325.1. NCBI lineage: Eukaryota > Metazoa > Chordata > Actinopteri > Gadiformes > Phycidae > Urophycis > Urophycis tenuis. Next base: position 18,435 of record JAXIVH010001595.1, on the reverse strand, counting down.
GAGCCTGCCTCCTGCCCTTCACAAATGAGCTCATTAAAACGTCTACAACGGTTTGTAGCGATGGATGAGCCTGACGTCATGTCACCTAGACACAAGCTTCAGCCTCTTTCATTCATTACCACTACGTCCACCGTGGGTCGTCCTGAATGTCTGATACATAGAACAGTATGTCACCATGTGACTGGTCCCTGAATGTCTGATACATAGAAACAGTATGTCACCATGTGGACTGGTCCTGAATGTCTGATACATAGAACAGTATGTCACCATGTGACTGGTCCTGAATGTCTGATACATAGAACAGTATGTCACCATGTGACTGGTCCTGAATGTCTGATACATAGAAACAGTATGTCACCATGTGGACTGGTCCTGAATGTCTGATACATACAGCAGTATGTGATCATGTGACTTATCCTGAGATCTGATGCCATAGAGCGAGTCATGCCATTGCAACATCACACCACAAAAAACATCATGCAAACTAAAGAACACGATTCTCATTGGCTGTCCACCACTGTCGCTCAGAGAAATTGTAAAATGTTGTTCTGGCGTGAGAGAAACGAGGCTTTTAGATCCATGGGGTTTCATTCAGTCTGTTGGTATTTATAAAAAGAATGTTTCGCAGACCGCTATCGTTGAAAAAATCACCAGCATACGGTCCGTGAACGGTCAGACTCGCACGCCAATCACAAACCTGCCCTGACACGGAGGCTGCCGCGGCGAGAATGGTTTTTATTTAGCATTTTAACATTCAGCTGTGTGAGCTAAATATTACCCCCCCCCCCCCCCCCGCCCGGTGGCCTTGTTTTTTCCCCTAGCTGTACCTCGACTTGGTGATGCTCTCCTGGTTTGACCTCGCTGAGGTGGGGCCCACGCTGCCCCTGGTTGGAGGCCCGAGCGCAGGCTCTCTCCGTCCATGGACGTCCACGCCATCAGGGTGGCCTGCGAGATGGCGAACTGTTTGCAGAATTGCCTGGGGGGGGAGGTGGCAGGGGGGGGAGGGGGGGTGGGGGAGGGATGACGCCACAACCAGCAGGAGCTATCGTGAAGACGTGACCGCCAAGCCCTGTCTATAAATCCGCTGCCGGAAACGTTCATAATAATTCATCCCGGGGGAGCGAGCTGACCTGAGTGGGGCCCGCTCGGGGTTAAATGATTTAGCGGCGAGCGCACGTGCGCACGCGCGCGCGTGTGTGTGTGTGTGGGCATGCGTTGTGTGTGTTGTGTGTCATGTCCGCCGGACGCTGACCTGCGGCGAATCGCGCCTCCTTCTCGCCGTCGCTGAGGTCGCTGTAGGCGTCGTTTCTCCAGCCGCCGCTCGTTCTCCCGCTCCTGGGTGGTGATGCGGGGGCGCGGGAAACGCCCCCCGGCGCCCCACCGTCTGCATGCCCCAGTTTCTGCCACTCGATCATGTGGGGCCCACGCGGCCCTGGGGCCATGGGCTGTGGGCTTCGTCACCCTCTCCTTCATGGAGCGGCTCACGCCTGGGAGGAGGAGGAGGAGGAGCAGGAGGAGGAGGAGGAGGAAGAGGAGGTGAAGAGAGGAGAGGAGAGAGAGAGGAGGACAAAAGAGGAGAAAAGAAGAGAACAGATGAGGAGGAGGAGAGGAGAGAAGGAGACGAGACGAGGAGGAGGAGGAAAGCAAAAGAGGAGGAGAAGAAAGAAAGATGAGGAGAACAGAGGAGAGAAGGAGAAGAGAGAAGGAGGAGAACAGAGGAAAAGCAGATGGAAAGTTATCCAATAGAAGAACGAGTTTGAGCGAAGGACGAGGAAGGGCGACTGAAATGGGGGGGGGGTTGGAGGATTATAACATGAAGAAATGGAAAGGATGACGGGGAGAGAAGAGGAGGCGCAGAGACGCGGAAGGGTCACGCGTGGATTTGGTCGTGATAAGGAGGGGATGAAGATGAGGAGGAGAAGGAGGATGCTGCAAATGGCTTGTGATGCCAGAGTGAACGCCCCACGTTGTCTGGGTGTGCGGAGGCCTGTTAAGGCCCCCTCATGACGACACCAGAGGGTGTGACCGTGTCTAAATGAACCTCCTGAAGACCCCGGCGGAGGGTTCGAATGGCGAGGGCCAAGGATGCTTAATGAGACTGAATGCCGATGGGGGGGGGGGGAGGTGGAGACGAAGGGGGGATGGGGGTGTCAGGTCTGGCAAGAGGAGCGCCTAAGAATGAAGGAGGGTAATTGGGGTGAGGGGGACCCATGTATGGACTAATGAGAAGAATGCTTGGCGACACCCTAGCCCTTCACACTTGTCCTAGGCTGCACTGGCTAAGCAGAAAAATGCTACATTTCTCCTTTGCTGCGTTTCAGAACGCTCGGCTTATCCAGCCACGCGGTATGTACTTTCATTTTGGGGGGCAAAATAAAAAAGAAGTGCCACAATAGCTGGTGCCGGATGATATAATCGTGCAGTGGCGGCACAACTACTCTCAGGCCTTTGCTATTTGATTCCTTCGGATGACGAACGGAAAATGACGTTTATGCATATATTAAAGGGAGAATACATTCTGGGGCACATCCGTAGTAGACGGCGCACACTGCGACAACTGCACTACATCACACGGTACTGCAACACCTGCCACTGCGCTCACATAAACTGCACTGCACAATGAGGAACACTACAAAAAACCCAGACACTCGAATAAAACACGTCATGGCACACGAATGAAGACAGCTGGCAGACTGAAACGACACACGAAGACCACGACATCACAGACAGACCCGTTAAGCGTTGTTCTTGTTTTCACATCCACTGACACGACCACTGTGCACATAGGAACTACACCCTCCACTCACCCCTCGCCTCTTTTTAAGCAACAAGCCCAGTGAAGATGCATTGTGGGTAGTGTAGTTTATGTGTATGTCGGCGGAATTCATTGCCGTTAACATCAATGGCAGCCATTGACGAGGGATATCGTAGTGGGAGGGTGAGGGGTGGGGTGAGGAGGGGAGGGGTGGGGGTGATTCAGGGGAACCCATGTTTGGGTGCCATGTTGACACAAGCCTCACCGCGGGGGGGCGGGTGGGTGGGGGGGGGGTCGAGGCGGGGGCCAACATGGGGACCGTTTACCAGTTCACAGCGACAGACACACACCTGACACACCTGTCAGAGAGGACTTAGCCAGAGCCCCGATCCCATAGGCGTTTGAGTTCCTCTTCAGCCGGGGCAAGATGGATGTGGTGTCTTCCATAGAGAGCTAGAGCAGGAGGTGGGGGAGGAGGAAACACAGAGGAAAGGACAGAGGAGGAGGAGGGGGGGCGGGGGGGTGGAGGGGAGTGTGCGTGTGGGCAAGGGGTGTGGACAGTGCACATCATGACACACCGGACAGTGAGAGTTAAAGAGAGGAGGGTGAGTGAGAGAGAGAGGTGATGTAAGATGCAGGATTAATATGCTTGTCGGGTGATAAGAAACAAAACAACAACAATCAAACAAACAATACCGCCAGAATCTCCCCAGACATTTCCGATTTAATAAAAACCTGCAAATTTGTACGCAAGCGGGAAGTGTCGTTTTCAGACCGGCTCCTAAATCCCAAATGAACTACTATCTGTATCGGCTCACTTACATCATTAAAAGGGACTGTACCATTGAGTCTTGGAGGGGAGGGGTGTGTGGGGGGAAAGAGTGGGTGGGTTGGGGGGCAGGGGGGGGGGGGGGGGAGTGAGTGAACTTAGAGCGTGCAAGATAAACGATAATGATAGAAAGAGGGTTTAAAATAAAAAAGTATATAGAGGGATGAAGGAATGGGCATCACAACACTTACATTGATTCCTTCCCATGAAAAGTCTGACCGTCCATGCTGAGGAAGAAGAAACACAGGAGGAGAGAGAGGGATGGGGGGGGAAACAGGAGAGGAAGGGGCGAGACAGAGTGAGAGAAGAGTGGGAACGACAGAGGATATCGATGACGTGCATGGTAGAGAGAGAGAGGGGGGGGGGGGGGGGGGAGAGAGGAGGAAGGACGAGCAGGGTCGGTATGGGAGATGAGAGATATAGCAAACAGCACGTGCGGGACAGAGGGGGAGAGAACGATGGACAGCGAAAGAGAGACAGACAGAGAGAGAGAGACATAGAGAAAGATGGACAGAGAGAGAGGGCAGAGAGAGACATAGAGAACAATGGACAGAGAGAGAGAGAGAGACAGAGAGAGAGAGAGACATAGAGAAAGATGGACAGAGAGAGAGACATAGAGAAAGATAGAAATAGAGAAAGATGAGAGAGAGAGACATAGAGAAAGTGAGAAAGAGATAGACGAAGGAGGAGGAGGCGGAGAGAACAATGCAGGACAACAGGAGTTCCCAGGTATGGAGGACAGGGAGGCGTCACGGACCAGAACAAGGGAAGGAGAGGGGGGGGGGGGGGGGGGGGAGCAATGGATCAGTCTATCGTTACTAAGACGTGTGCAGCAGAGCCAAGAAAAACACTGTGGATGAGCAGGTTTCTCTCCTCTCTGCCGGCCCCACCCTGACTCCATCCGGGGCTAAGACTCTGTAAGCCAGTCCAAAACTGTGTGTGTGTGTGCGTGTGTGTGCGTGCGTGTGTGTGCGTGTGTGTGTGTGTGTGTGTGTGTGTGTGTGTGTGTGTGTGTGTGTGTGTGTGTGTGTGTGTGTGCGTGTGTGTATGTGTGTGTGTGTGTGTGTGTGTGTGTGTGTGTGTGCGCGTGTGTGTATGTGTGTGTGTGTGTGTGTGCGCACGTGTGTGTGTGTGTGTGTGTGTGTGTGCTTGTCTGTGTGTGTGTGTGTGTGTGTGTGTGTGTGCACATCCAGTCTGCATTCTTGTATGTATGGGGTGAATGCCTGCGACAGGGTAGATAAGAAGTAATCTATGTCTCACCATTCCTCTCTTTCTCTGTTTGGACTGTGGCCGAAACAGACTCTGGGTCTGCCTACGGACCCAATAGCAACAACTTGTATAACCTTGGAGTACACTGCAGATACGAGATCCAAACCCAAACAGAGATCAGCATTACACATGTGCCAGTACAACCACTCCAACGGCCTTCATAAAATGTCCACATCTGGGTACAAGTATTCACACACGTGTTATTTTGCTGTGATACATAATGTATTTTCCTAAGAGACCGTGATACTGGTCTGGGTGATTACAGCATCGTAAGCCACCTCTCTTGGCATCACTAGGTTGCCAGTATAATTTCCTAAAATGACTTCCGTTGTAGCGAGGCTGCCGCAGGGCATTTAGCCTGAGTGCTCTCTCGCCACAGATGTAAACAATACCGTGAGCACTTTCCGCTTCTGTCTCTTAGATATTGCAGTGCTAAGTACATACAAGTATGTACACATATATTCTTCATGCCTTATTGTTGTTATTGTTGCACTGTTGCACTGTTGTTGTTGTTGCTGTTGCGCTCTACGACCTCTCCTCCCTTGCTCTCTCTGTCTCTCTGGGTCTGTTTAATGGGAGATTTAGAGCTGGAGTGCTGCAGCTAATGCCTGTTGAGGCAGGGCCTGCTATGGGCTCTGGCATCGCCAATGTGTGTGGTATGCGTGTGCGTGTATGTGGGGTGTGTATGTGTGTGTGTGTGTGTGTGTGTGTGTGTGTGTGTGTGTGCGTGTACGTGGGTTGTGTATACGTATGTGTGTGTGTGTGTGTGTGTGTGTGTGTGTGTGTGTGTGTGTGTGTGTGTGTGTGTGTGTGTGTGTGTGTGTGTGCGTGTGCGTGACTGTGTGTCTCTTTGTCACGGTTTTCTTCCAAGCCAATGATGGGCATATCAGGGCACAATGTATAAATAAATAATGGATTCGCCCACAGTGCTTTTGGGAGGAAAGTAAAGAGTTTTCTTCATTTGAGACCAAATTGCTTCTTTTCCCACTTGTGTGTCTCCAAAGAACTCTCAGTTGCCAGGAGAGAGGAAAGAGGAGAGAGGAGAGGAGGAGAGATGAGAGAGGAGAGGAAGAGAGGAGAAGGGGAGAGGAGAGAGGAGAGGAGGAGAGAGGAGAGAGGAGAGGAGGAGAGAGGAGAAGAGGAGAGGAGAGAGCAGAGGAGGAGAGAGGAGAGAAGAGAGGAGGAGAGAGGAGAGATGAGAGGAGAGAGGAGGAGAAGAGAAGATATGAGAAGGGGAGAGGAAAGAGAATCTAAGAGGGAGAGGAAAGCAGAAAAGAAGTTAAGAGAAGAGACACAATGATGAGCATGAGAGGAAAGTGCAGTTGAAAATAAGTATTCAAGAAGATGAGTGGCGGAGAGAGCATTACAGGGATAAAAGCATATGAGAGGCAAGGGGATGTCAAGATATCAATCTAATGTTACACTCTATGCCAGCCCTTAGCACTCTGTCACGCAGAGAAGCAGCAGAAGATGGCAGCAGCAGTGACACTTCCAGCTACATCTCACCGGCTTGCCAATGCAGTGGAATTCCAGCGACACGGACAGAATGTCAGCCTATACAGTGGACTACACAGCGCTTGTAGCATGAGGCGCTAGCGCTTTGAGTTGGCGAGCGGCTATTAGCGGGGGGAGATTCGCTAGATTCTTTAAGAAAAAAAGCAGCAGGTCATGTGGTACCTTCCTGGGACACTGGTTTAAGGCGGGGGCAGCCATGTTGGCTCCCCTGAGAGGCCGCAGTGGCGAGTCATTTACCACAGGAGCCGACGAGGGGTCAAAAAGGGTACGACATGGGGAAGACTTACCTGCTCCCCATCCTTCTGGACCGGCACGCCGTCTGCCGCTAGAGACAGAGAGAGAGAGAGAGAGAGAGAGAGAGGGAGGGGGGGAGGGGGAAGAAAAACGATGCAAATTTTAAGTCAGTTCCATGACATTTACACACCAAATCGCATCTTCAACGAATCTTGCTTCACCGATCAAAATAGCCAAGATGTAATCTATCTTAACACCACGGCAACACACAGCCTTATGAACTGGTGGGGAGGGGGGGGGGGGGGGGGGGGGGCTTGTATGATGAAGAGGCCACCTGCAGGACATGCTCTTTGTAGGATTAATGAATGTTAATATCCCACCTCCCCTTCTTCCTGGCTGTCCAAATCCTAATTAAAACATTAGTTTAATTAGGGGGGACCGGGCTTGTAATGGAGTTTAAATACAGCGGCGGTCTCCTGATGCCTTCTCTCGCTATCTGTGCTCCCTGCATGCACCTCTCTGGGGGGGGGGGGTTCACTCCAGCGCCCTGTATCACTGGGAGTATGTGTGTGTGTGTGTGTGTGTGTGCCTGCATGTGCCACACACACACACACACACATCTGGGTATGTGCCGGTGTGAGTCTTCGCGGTATGCCTTCCCTGTGTTGTTGTTTTTTTTGGGGGGGTTTTACTGTGTATCTAACTAATGATGAGTAATAGAATGGACTGTATGCACCCAGCGGCCATGTAGAACGCATTCCGATCTAGCCGTCGCGATTCTTTCCCCCTCAGGGATCGGGAAGGTTTTCCTCCAACCCGACCGGCCGATCTGGCCGATGAAGGTGAACGAGGTCTATTCCACTGCAGCCACTGTGCCACAGGGCTGCTGTGTTGCTGGATGCCCAGCCCCGCCCCCCCCCCCATCATGGCTCTCTCTGACCCACTGACCCAGTCACTCGCGGACAATCAGCTCCACGCTGTCTCCTCGGTTGGACTCGATTCCTGTGTTGCGGCGGTCGGATTGCCGTCATCTCATTGGCTGAGGAAAAGCCTTCCATTTATTCACGTTTACTAATGAATTTCAGTTGGTGCACGATTGACACCCCGCTGATGACTGACGGCTGACACTGCGGGGCGATCGGCTGCTTCTTCAGACGTGGATGGATCACACGCACAGCGCAGCTCTGCACCACAGATTGACACCTCTTTTCAACCATCTTCAGGACAGAGGACGGGGCTCCCAGAGCACACGGAACACATATCTGTCTACGAAATCTACCGGCCAAACAACCCTGGGAACACGTGCACCTGCGAATGTCCACAGGTGACAGCTGATATATGTGTGGGTGCAGCCAGAAGTGCAATGTCACATCTGATCACACTCTCTCTATCGCTCGTGCTCTGCATGTGCTCTCTATCTCTGGCTCTCTCTGGCTTTCTTATTTATGCTCTATTCGCTCCTCTGCCTTTGACTGTTTCTTTCCCTTTTCCCTCTCTCTCTCTCTCTCTCTCTCTCTCTCTCTCTCTCTCTCTCTCTCTCTCTCTCTCTCTCTCTCTCTCTCTCTCTCTCTCATTACGCAACCTCATTTGGCCAATTAGCATCTGAGCAGTCATCACTCTTCCTTTAAGACACAACGCTGCAGGAGTCCCTAGATTGCAACCGCACTTCCAAAGGCACAAGAAACCCTTTTGGGCATCAGTGCAGGAATTGGGTCAGACTGAAAGTCCTGTATAATTTATGGAAATGTCGTCTTGGGAAAACCTACAAGTTGTATTTATTTTTGTGTTTCGTCTCCTATTGGATTGAAGAGAAACACTCTCACACACACACACACAGCCTCAAGCCGCGACATCAGAGCATTCTGCGTTGAGAAGGAGACTTCTACGGTGGAGGACATCGTGGAAAACAGCTCGTTGTTACCTAATCTAACTCAGTGCGTCTCGGCTCGTCCACACCCTGTTATTTCTGCACTGAGGAGGTAGACGGTGCTCTCGGACTCACTCCCCCCCCATCCTCCTCCCAGTAAGTGAATGTGTAAATCTGCTCCTGAGGAGGCTGGATCCCTTGGTGGAGATACAGCAACAACAACAGAGCACATGACCGCCGCTCTGAGCCAGCTCTAGTTCCCCTGGCGCTCTCCATCCTCCTCCGCAAACACACACACACACACACACACACACACGCACGCACATGCACACATATGCACAGACACACCCACACACACGCACACATATGCACAGACACCCACACACACACACACAGTGGCACGGCGCTGGATACCCCCCCTGCAGCCATGGGGGGAGCCAGGCTCAGCTCAGTGGAGGAGAAGGAGTGAGGGAGATGGAGAGAGATGTAGAATGGGAGGCCGTGCGTAACGAACGACCGTGGATCTGCAGCGGCTGCAGATCTGGATCTGCTGGTCGACTCTCCCCCCCCCCACCACCCGCCCACCCACCTCCGCTCCAGCGGTGGAGGTTTGACGGGCGCCCGACAGAACGCCGGGGCCTCAGCCATCTCTCCCTCACTGTCGGTACCCTGCAGTACGGCACGTCACGCGCCACGCCGCCCGTCTCCTGGGTGACAGCTGTGGTCGAGCCGGTTGCCACGACGGGAGCGGGGGTGGGGGGGTTGGGAGAGGATTGGAGGAACAGCACCACTGGTGGGTTGGTGTTGGGTGTGTGTGTGTGTGTGTGTGTGTGTATGTGTGCAGATGCTGGGATACTAGTGAGCTTCTGAGTTGGGCCAGATCCCAGCTGAGCACCAGGGCCCAGCTGGTAGAGGAGGGCCTCTGTGAAAGCTGAGGGGAGGAAGGGGGCCAGGGTGGGGGGGGGGGGGAAGGGTTGAAGAGCATGTCCAAGAACACGATCCACATGCAAACACACAGGCATGAATACAGTACACACACACACACACACACACACACATACCCGCAACACGTGTTAAAGCCATGAGGCCAACATTCCCTGCGCCCTATGGGTGTCTTGTGATCCTGCCCTACAAGCCCTGGTCCTGGAACGAGGGGATACGCCTCATCAATCTGGTTGAGCCATTAGAACTGGCAGCTGTATTCATCCAGCGCAGGTTCAGACCTCTGATGCTCTGATGCTAAGTAGGTTACAGCAGCAGCGCGCCCACTGCGGGTTTTGCTGGAAAGAGGCAGCCTTGTAGCGGTAACCTCGACTTGGCAACCAGCTGTGAGGCTCGACTGCCCGCCCTTACATCTGGACACTCAAAATGAAGTCACGCTAATGATAATCGTGGACGTGTGAACGGCTATGACTCCTCGGCCCAAATATGAAAGACGCTGTGGGCGGCTTTTGCGGCTCCAGCCTGCTGGTAGGTAGACCGAGACGTAGGCAATGTGCCTTGTAGCGGCCCAGGTTTGAGTCTAATGCTACGCGTCAATCGCTTCTCTTCTTCAACCAACTTCTGTGTCTTTCCTCACTGCCTCGTCTATGAGGGCAAAAAATCCTGCGAAAACGGGAGTGACTGACATTCAAGCAAATATGACAGCTTTGTAAGAGGAAGGTGTTTGTTATGAGTGTGTGAGGGGGAGAGTGTTATGAAAGAGAGATTTTGTTTTTCCTTCTGATTTGCAAAGAGTGAGAGAGCGAAGGTAAAGAAAAAGATTAGCTAATCAGTGCTAGTCACAAGGTTAAGCAAACACACACACACACACACACACACACACACACACACACACACACACACACACACACACACATAAGTGTGTGTGTATCACACATGAAAATACACACACACAGTGTGTGTCAGTTCCCTAGCTCACTGTATGGCTGACTCACAGTGTTTGCCACTTTTGCATTTACACCGCCTCTCATTTATCAACCACCACACACAGAACAAGTGATCTATCAGTCACTCACACGGGCCAAACTGTGGGCACACACTGCCATATACACTTAGGAGCCATTTTGTTTTTACTACATGGCTATTATAACCCATCTAATGACTCAGAGACACACACGCACACACACACGCGCGAACATACACACACACACACACACACATAGATGGTTCAGGGTTTTCCTGTTATTTAGGTCTGGTTATATAAGTGACATAATTGACTAATTGACTTGAGGCTATGTAAGTCATTGGTATATTATATTTTTCCCATATCAATATGATTTGCAAGACTTTTAACATTTTATATTTATAAAGTCCACATGTCCCAAGTCTCTGAGGTAGACCATTAAAGAATAGATACAATTTTTGTTTTACAAAATGTGTCATCTCTGCGTATGTGTGTGCTGTCCACAGTCAGCTGTCCATCTTGTGTGTATATGAGTTTATGGCATTTTGCTGTATGTATATCAACTATTGTGGTCATTTTGATTACTTTTACTCTGTCAGCAATTTGAATTCCAGGGATTACTCTCTGTAATGCAATATTGTAAACAGTAGAGTAACACACACACACACGCGCGCACACACACACATGCACAAACACACACACACACACACACACACACATGCACAAACACACACACACACACACACACACACACACACACACACACACACACACACACACCCTCAAAGAGTGCATTAATAGAATTGGCTCATAGTGCCTATTCACTCAACAGTGTGTCAGCAGCAGCCCCATGCCAAGCCCCTCATCAACACGGAGAGAGAGAGACAGAGAGAGAGAAAGAGAGGAAGAGAGGGAGAACTAGAGAAGAACAAAGTGAAAGAGAGATCAGAGAAGACAATGGTAGAAAGACAGGAGGGATAGGAACAACTAAAACTGATTTGTCAGAGAGGAGAAAGGGAGATGGAAAGAGTTGGGGTTGGGAATTTGAACGAGCTGGTGTAGAGGGTACGGGGAGTGAGGTGAGAAATATTGTTATGTCCCTCGGTTATTTCTACAAATCGACCTCTGGAACACACAGCGTCTCCATTAGAGTCACTGCATGCCCTCATCTATAATGTGATGAATGTTTTCCCATTGAACTTACTTCAGCTTTTTGTGCCCTATTTAGCAAGAAGCGCAAGTCTGGCTTGCTCTTCATTTAAGTATTTTGTTCATGATTTCAATGACGATCTTAATCCTGAAATCTGAAACCTGAAATATAAATTTATATAGGCCTATAGTGAGAGCGAGCTAGATAGATAGATAGATAGATAGATAGACAGACAGACAGACAGACAGACAGACAGACAGACAGACAGACAGACAGGCAGACAGACAGACAGACAGACAGACAGACAGACAGACAGACAGACAAATAGATAGATAGATAGATAGATAGATAGATAGATAGATAGATAGATAGATAGATAGATCATTATTCACTTTTATAAATCAATAATCAATCCATGTATAATAGGGACCATTCCATGATCAAATATATGTAATCGTGTTGTAAAACGTAATTCAGACTCGTGTCACAAACCGGGCATTACAGTAACGCAAGGCGTGTTCTCATGGCGATCCGTGTGGTAAGGGCAGGAAGAGGTTCTTTTGCTTTTACATATAGGCCATTACATCTACGATTACAACGACGACCAGAGGACCTGCTATAGGTTGTTGTATCCGTATTACAAGAACGGCGTCATAATTTGCTCGTGACTACTGAGCCAGAGCTTCTTCGACGTGACATGGAACCGGTGTTTATCACCAGAGGGCAGAAAGGACGCGTCCGATGCTACTACCTCACCCCCCCACCCCCACCCCACCCACACCCCCACCCCCGTGTGTGCTGCTCGTATATTAGCCCAACCCGACTGCCGCTCTCTCCGGTCCATCCCTGGTTCGGGTTGGTTCGGCAGCGTGGGACTGCAGCTGAGCGGACTGAGAGGGGAGAGAGAGAGAGACGATCGATAGCGCACTCGAAAGCCATTCTCACCCCCAGGGATGAACACAACCACACCTCGAGACCCCCGGCTCGAGTTCAGCGACGGCAAAAAGACTGACTTGCACTCCCCAGCCTTTTTTTTAATTTTTTTTAGCTAGCATACACTTCTCACCGGGCGGCGATCCCCGTCAATAAAGCGGTTTGTTTACAGGTTTCATGTGGAAGGATATCGACGGTCTTAAAGGGGCACTCAGGCCGTGTCAAACTGATGGGAAAAAAAAAAAATCCGTTTGGGCAGGTGGACAAACCTGCACGCGTGGGTGACAGACATGGATTTCCTCCTGTCTCGGACGTGGCTGATCAGACATGATATGAAGAGAAATCTAAAATACAATGTTAATGACGCCCACAATGTCACAGCTAGGTGTGTTCTGTGAAATGATGTGCGTATGTAGAAAGATTAATTCATAGCTTGCTTTTTTTTGTGGCATGGCCGTTAATGTGACACACACACAGACGCACGCACACACACACACACACACACACACACACACACACACACACACACACACACACACACACACACACACCTGTAATCAGACATCCTGATAATTGTAGCTAAGCTCAAGCAGTGGCCATGTTTCCCCTTCTATCCACGCCACCTGGCATCTCGTCCCCTTTAAACATTCACCATATTGTGCTCATGTAAAAACAACCATGCGTCCCCCTTTGCTATCTCTCAGGAGAACGGGTCCTTACGTTGCCACAGGGGTGACCTTGTATGGATGGGGATTTTGACATTAACTGACCCCTAACTCTGGCCCCTGTTGAGCGTGACCACAACTGAAAAGACATTAATACTGATTGTAGCGTATGGTGTGCTAAGTGGCTTATGAATATTTCACGACTGAACTGCATATTTTAAGATTATTTTTGCTATTTAGGGGGCACCCTCAGTTGACACACTTAGACATGTGTGTCTGTGTGTGTGTGTGGGTGTTCCAGCGTGTTGGTCTTTCACATTTTACCATGTCAACACTGGCATATCAATTTGTTTTGTAGATTACCTACAACCAGTTATTTAAATGCTGTATGTATGTCTTATGTGCTTATCTGTTCCCATCCCCCCCCCCCCCCCCCCCCCCCACCTTCTCACAGTATCACGCATCTCTCTCTCTCAAGCCCCTCTCTTCCTCCTTGTCTCCTCTCTGCTCAGCCTGCCCCGCTTGTCTGCATAGGCGAGGCTCAAGAGTTGTACCGACATGCCAGCGCACGGAAATCTTTTTCAACCCGGACGGTCCTCACCGCAATTCTTCACACCGTCCCACACACGTCTCTCCTCCTAAAGCCCCTCCCTCTCTTGCTGTCTCCATGTCCCCCCCCCCCCCCTCCATCCAGCCCCCATCCCCTCACCCCCACCGCAATAAAAAAAAAAGATGTAGCATGTGTTCGATGCCCGTCTTCCACCTTGCTCTCCATGCACGCTAAACAGTGGAAGTAAATGTCCGGGTAATACCCCACCCCCCGCCGCCAAACATTGCCTTGCCCTTGTCCCCCTCCTTTTGTTCTTCCTGGTTTCACATCGCCATGCCGACCCATAACATCATCATCATCATAGCATCACCTCAGCGTTTCAATCTTCCCTCCTCTGCTCGTCTCCTCTCTCTCTCTCTCTCTCTCTCTCTCTCTCTCTCTCTCTAGCGTCTGTCTTGTACCACACACACACACACACAAAGACGCACACACACATGCACACACACACACACACACACATGCATGCACACATACACCCACTGCCAAACAGCATCATATATCAACGGAGCGGGGGAGGAGGGGATGCAAACCACCGCCTTCAGCCAACCCACACACACACATACAGAAGCAGCATCCGCGGTACATTTTTACACACACACACACACACACACCTATGACATCTTAGCACCATCCCGTATGCACAGAGATTGTTCTGAAGCCTATGTATTCACAGCCTACACACACACACACACACACACACACACACATACTGCTCACTGGCGGCAGCAGCAGCAGCATAGGTTGTGCATGCTCTTCCATACAAAGCCTGCCCTGGTCCATTCAAACCTCTCTCTCTCTCGCTCTCTCGCTCTCTCTTCCGCAGGACCCCCAGTCCCCCCCCCCCCCCCCCTTTGCCCTCCCTCTCCCTGTTCCACCACCCCCATCACCGCCACCGAGCCGAACACCCGGATAAGAGGGAAGGGGGATAGAGAAGCTGGGTCTTACTGAGTCTCCTGGAGCCGATGCATCCCATGGTGTATTCACAAAGGCCCTGGAAACAAGCGTGGAAGTGTTGCCCGGACACCGCGCATTCTCCCTCTCTCTGATAGATCGCTCCGTTTTCCTCTGCTCTCTCTCCGGCGCCTCTCTCTCTCTCTCTCTCTCTCTCTCTTCTCTCTCTCTCTCTCTCTCTCTCTCTCTCTCCTGTGCTCTCCCGTTTCTCTATCCCTCCCTCCTCTATTTGCTCGATCAGTCTCTCTCTCTCTCTCTCTCACGCTTCTTCGCACCCACCCCCCTCCCTCTTGTTTTCCTCCCACTCTCCTCCTTCCATCTTTCTCTTTCTCTCTCTCTCTCTCTCTCTCTCTCTCTCTCTCTCTCTCTCTCTCTTTCTTTCTCTCTCTCTCTCTCTCTCTCATCCCAGTGCAGTGTCTTAGAAGATATCCTGTTAGTAAGTCAGTCTGCCCTGGGGAAACAGATTAGGACTAAATAAAGAAGTGGCCCATTATTATCATGACTGTAATATATGCTATGCTGGATCCTATACCTCACAGTTTTTTTGTGGAATCAGTGCTACTCCTTCAGTCATTAGAAATGTCCAAGGTGACAATGCACGAGTGGTCAGCGTGTTTGTCGCGATGTTTTGCGTGACTTTGGTTTGGACAATTGATCTGATTATTTCTATTTCTACCTAAAAGCGAAAAACCGGACAAACGGGGGGTAAAGGGAACTAAAGGGTAGACAGGGGTGTGATGACAGACCAGAATTGGATTGACTTTGTGCGTGGAACGTATTGGGTTACCCTCAGAGGATCAATAGCAGGGAAGGCTTGAATTACTGGGCTGCCATTGTTGTCATTGTTGTGGAGAGATCACTGCACTGCTGTAATATTGTGGAGCTAAAATGGGGGATTCTCTCACTGTCTCCCTCTTCTGTGTGCGTGCTGCCTAACAATACACTGCAGCGGTTTCCCTGAGCCTCTCTCTCCCGCTCTCTCCCTCTCTCTACCTCTCTCTCCCTCGCTCCTCTCTTCATCTCTCTGATGCGGCTCGCCTCTCCGAGTCTCCGCCCCTCTCCTCCCTCCCTCGCCACCCCCACCCCTTACTGTCTCGCTCACCGTCCGATCACTCACATAATGCATACGGAGACACGGGTCCCAGGATTGTACCAACCTGTATAAGCGCAATCGACTTTTGTAGTCTCTCTCTCTCTCTCTCTCTCTCCTCTTCTCTTCTCTCTCTCTCTCTCTCTCTCTCTCTCTCTCTCTCTCTCTCTCTCTCACACACACACACACACACACACACATACAGGCATGGATGGGAGATGGGGAGATGGGGGAAGAAAAAGAGAGTCATTGGCAGATAGAGGGGGAGAAAGAGACAGTCTGTCTGTCTGTCTGTCTGTCTGTCTCTCCCCTCTATCTGCCATGACTCTCTTTTCGTTCCCCCATCTCCCCATCTCCCATCCCATACCTGTGTGTGTGTGTTTGCTTCCAGGCAGAGCGGGTTCATGGATATTTGCTGATACAGGGGATGAACCGCGGTCTTGGCTATTAAAGAACCTGAACCTGGGTCTTAGATAAACGCTACTCTGTGATTGGTCCAGAGACGGAGACCTGCCAGGGTCCAGCCTAAGCCTTAAGAGACCCAAGGTGTCTTTCTATCTCCATGCACCCTTTCCATCATTCTGTGTCTGACAGATTGCCTTTATCCTTGTTGTAGTCTCTCTCTCTCTCTCTCTCTCTCTCTCGTCTCTCTCTTCGTCTCTCTTCTCTCTTCACTCTCCTCTCTCTCTCTCTCTCTCTCTCTCTTCTCTCTCTCCTCTCTCTCTCTCTCTCTCTTGGCCTTGTCACATTGCATAAGGTTGTCCAGGGTGCTCTTCTGTGCTACAATCTTCTCAAAATCTTCATCCATCATTGGCTCTTCAAGTGTGCCGCCCGTATTGGAGCCTCTTCCCCCCCTCGCGTGCCTCTGTTGTAACCTCACCCGGAACGGGTGCGTGCTGGGGCCCCCTGCCTGTGACAGACGGAGGGCTGGGGGGGGGGGGCAGATGTGCGCCTATTTGGGTTGAAAGACACATGCAAGAGGGGCAGAGGTAAAGACGTGCATGAGAGACGGCCGTGGCGGGCGTGGGGGGCTGGGTGGGGGGTTGTTGATCTACGGCGTGCGGCGTCACCGCCCGACAAGGTCAACCCCGGATGGAAGGAGACCTTGACACTCATCTCACCCATGATGCATTGCTGTCACCTAGCCTTCCGCTTGTTCTTCCCCTGTCTTCCTTTTTATCACCCACAGGAGAGCACACACAGGCACGCGGCGCTAATCATGTGTACACAAAACCACAAAAAAAAAAACAATACAATCAGCAGGAAAAACAGTGGATCTGGATGGACCGTTCAACCATCTCTGTCCTCTGTTGTGGGTTTCTTCTGGTCTTGGTTCTTGGCCAGGGGTGACTCAACTGTGTTGAGTAACAAAGTGGCAGGTTCTCTGTGATGCTCGTCTTGGAACCAGAACATGACACTCCCCAGAGTCAGTGACTCTTTAGTGAATGTTTACCGTCACGATTTGTTGATCCGCTTCTCTCTGGCGAGTTTCTATTTAATATCTGTGACAATTGTCCATATGCAAGTTTTTAAAGATGCTGTTTCGCTATGTGTAACATTTAGGTTTACATTTACATTTAGAGCATTTAGCAGACACTTTTATCCAAAGAAACATACAATAAGTACATTTCAACTTGCTCGTAGAAAAGCTGATCGATAGTGATAATAAAATCAAATTGAACACCATATATTATAAAAATAAAAATGCTGGTATGCCCGTACCTCTCTCTTTGTGAACAAGAATCTTACTATCAACCCTCCCAAACCCTTCAGGGCCACCCACTCATACAAGCTGCCTGTCACACAGCCGCACAGACAATCCCACCTTCTAACTAGGGAGGGAGCTCGATTCCACACATTGAGCGAACAATAATCTTCTGTCGTCCCAAAATACTTGCCAATGTCTTCTGTTGTTTACTGTTCCACTGTTTTAGGTCAACATTACTGTACATCGGGTGTGTTTTTTGTATGTGTCTGTATGCTTATGTCTGAGTCACACAAACACACCAGGCCTACATGTCCGTACAGATTTGTGATTATGTGTGTGAGTTTGGGTACTTTTAATTGAAGCCACATGCCCTTGCCTGAAGCCCCCGCCCATCTGCCTCGGAGCAATACCCTCGGAGAATAGCTTGGGGGGGTGTTCTGACTGTGAGGTTGTGTGCATGTGTGCATGTGTGTGTGTGTGTGTGTGTGGGGGGGGGGGGTTAATAGCAACATGTTGAGCTGAGCTGAAGCAGTAAGTTTAAACATGAAAAGGAGACAGTATAAGTGAGTTCAGGGATTTGAGTGGGTTGTATGGGGTTGTTAAAACAAGACACGGGGTGAAGCCGTGTAGCCGGGGAGTTCAGGAGGAGGAAGCTGGAGCAGGGAGAGGGATGGTGAGAGGAGAGGAAGCGTGGGTTCACTGTGGTCCACGAGAAGGGGTGGCGGGTGCTAAGAGACTGGGGAGAAAGGTGTTGAAAGTGTGCACATGAAGACGTAGTCTAGAGTCTGTTTTTTTTGTGGTTCTGTGGCTTGCTTATGTAAGTTGCATAGCCTAATCTTACAGTAAATAGAGCAGCACTATGCACACGAATGTGGGCAGACAAGGTCATATGTGGGAGTATATTATTATACAACGCATGTTTTGCCTGCGTTTTCTTTGTTTTGTGTGAGTGT
>JAXIVH010001594.1:2500-19303 GCA_036785325.1 Urophycis tenuis | reverse complement strand
CGGCGCCGGGTCAAACGATCAGGGTTAGAAAAAGTTTAACTGTGATAAAGACTTATCCAGCCGTCTAGCCATTCATTCATCATCATCCATCTTATTGCTCCATCCTTCCATTCATCCAGGTATCAGACCAAGTTCAGTCTTTCATCTATTGCCCCATTCATCTATCAAGCCATGTTCATTCATTCATCTATTGCCCCATTCATCTATCAAACCATGTTCATTCATTAATCTGTCCCTGAACATTCATTCTACCAATCAGTATCATAACACGGTACATTTTGTGACATTCCTTGGCTTTCAAATGAAACCTATTATTTACAATCTAAAATCCGAAATCTGTTATCTAGTTAGTTCACAAACAGCATCTATCTATTTGCCGTAACATTCCGAAACTGGATTACTGTGTGAGAACAGGTCCTAAGCCCTAATACCCCCCAGTTCTGACAACAGGGTCATGAAATGAAAATAACATCTCTCTTCCATTCTCTACAGAAAAATGTTATTGTGCCTTTATATTGTGCCTTTATATTGTAGCTAATATCCTTTAGTTTCCTCAAGCTTTACTGGAGGAATGTTCTAATGTAACTAGGTGGAGTGTGCTTGTGTGTGTCTGTGTGTGTGTGTGTTGGGTGTAATTGCATGTCTTTCACTGGTGGTTAATAACATGTTCCCTGCTGTAATTATGTGCTAATGCTACAGGCTAATCCCAGTCTAGCCACTGTCTCTGGGAACTACATTACCCCTGCCTACTACCATTCTGCATGTCCTGTCCTCCATCTCCATCTCGAGCCCCCCACTCCCCCTCATTCCTCTCTCCTTCTCCTTCTCTAACTCTCTCCCTCCTCATTCTCCTCCTCTCCTCCCCCCTCCCTACAGCCTATATACCTCTTCCTCTGCCTCTTCTTTCTTTCTCTCTCTCTCTCTCTTTCTTCTTTTCTCCCTCTCTTCCTCCCATCACCCTTCATCTCCCCTCAAGCCCTCCATCTCCCCTCAAGCCCTCCACCCCCGCCTCTCCCTCTCGCCCCTAGCTCTCCATCTCTCCCTCTCTCACTCCCTCTCTCCATCTCATCCTCCTCGTGTGTTTCGAGGTCCTCCAGAGCTTTTATTCAGATTCCCATCATCCTTTTGTTGTGATTCTCTGTGACAGTGTTCTGTATTGACTTGGAGAGTGTATGGGAAAAGGAGTTTTTAATAAAAACTTAATTAATCAGCTGTCACTGGGGACTAAGGCCTACAAGGAACTACAACAAAGTCAAGGTGACCAAGTTTTCTCTGTGTGTGTGTGTGTGAGATCCTTCGCTGGATGGTTGAGGTTTCAATGGGGCAGGAAACTGATTTGTGTGCGTCTTTGTGTGTGTGTGATATTTCCATAAAGGGGTTGAATGTGAGTTGTGCGAACACACACAGAATTTATTTTATTTTTCACGTTGTCTGGACAGATGGTGTGTCAATTAGTACACACACACAGAGGAAGAGATGGATGGAGAGAGTGTGACAGAGAGATAGAGCTGGAGAGCCACCTGCCAAATTGAGACCTATAGATTGAGAGGATAAAAGGCCTGAATGTGTGTGTGTGTTGTGTGTGTGTGTGTGTGTGTGTGGTGTGTGTGTGTGTGTGTGTGTTGTGTGTGTGTGTGTGTGTGTGTGTGAGGATTTTGTAATGAGTAAATAACGAGAAGCTGCTGTATAAATTGAAGGAATATTGCATCTTCAGTTAAGCAAATGTGACCCAAAGTCATTGAAACACTGGATGCGCATGTGTGTGTGTGTGTGTGTGTGTGTGTGTGTGTGTGTGTGTGTGTGTGTCTGTGTGCTCG
This sequence comes from Urophycis tenuis, assembly GCA_036785325.1. Classification (NCBI taxonomy): domain Eukaryota; kingdom Metazoa; phylum Chordata; class Actinopteri; order Gadiformes; family Phycidae; genus Urophycis; species Urophycis tenuis. The sequence goes on along the minus strand of JAXIVH010001594.1, from coordinate 17,486 downwards.
TGCACAAACATGCATCTTTCCCCCTTCCCAGCTAATCGACGTGCGGCAGATGGCAGCTGTCTGTCTCCGTGATGGTCGCCATGGAAACCGGGTGGATTGTTGTCTCTCGGCGACTGCCACAGATGTGCTGCCGGAGACGACACTACGGTGCCACACTAGGGACATCCCGAGGAAGGATGGAGAGAGAGAGAGAGGAAGAGAGATAGAGAGAGAGAGAGAGGAGAGAGAGAGAGAGAGAGAGAGAGCGTGGAGGCAGAAGCGGCACACAATGGACTGGATCGGATCACACACAGCGATATGAGATGATTAAATGTCAATAAAGGGATTATTCATAAAGAGAAGAAAGAGATTTAATTAGGTGTAAATGCTATGTATCAGCAGTCAGCTGGAATGTTTTTGTGATGTACAATAGTGAGATGGGGCTTGGTGTCTGGAGTGTGGAGGCTTTCACCACCTGTTGTACAGTCAAGGTGTGGGTTTAGTCAAGGAAGACAAATCTCTCTCTCGGAGCTTAAAGCCTCACAATTCAGACAATAGAGGTGTCTTTCTCTCTCTCTCTCTCTTTCTCTCGGCCCAGCCTGCCAGGTACTGTTAGTATTGTTTTGTATGGTTATTACTGTGCATGCATCCAGCATGTGTGTGTGTGTGTGTGTGTGTGTGTGTGTGTGTGATAACTACCAGTGCCCGTTTGGGTGTCGTTGATAACACACAGGATGTGTGTGCTGCCAAAGACCTGCCTGTCATTCTCACTCACACACAGAAAGAGTGACAGACAGATGCATGCACACACACACACACACATGCACACACACACGCATGCACACACACACACACACACACACACACTTTCTCTCAGACAGACGCACTGAAAGAGTGACGGACAGATGCGCAAGCACACACACACACACACACACACACACACACACACACACACAACTATTGAACTTGGTCTATTGATAAGGGCAACAGTAACAGCTCCTCTGTAGGGAGAGAGCCTCATTCATATGGACCTGTATGTCTCTCTGTCCCCCTGGTCTGTCAGCCCGGACAGAGACAGAGAGCCCCTCCGCAGCCGCCTCCCTGTTAGCCCTGTTAGCACTGTTAACCACATTAGCCGGGTTAGCCTAATTAGCACAGGTAAATCCAGTTATCCCGGGTTGGCCCAGTGAGCCTAGTGAGCCCGACTAGCTCTGTTAGCTGTTCACAACACCGTGTCAAAGTTAGCCCCCTCTGATGAGGAGGCGGACGCGGTCCGACGGCACCAGGCGTGGAGGTATGGCGGACTGGAGGGAGGCGTGTGCATCATGCATCAGCGTTTCCATTGGAGGAGGGCGTGGACTCAGGAGGCCCAACCAAGAGAAAACCGAGCCGCTGGAAACCCTTGAGGTACACGCCTCGCTGTGTAGCTGTGGAAACACAAGGGCGGCGGCAGGACAAGGCGGTCAGGGGGGACAGCGAGACACACAAGAGCGACAGGGATGAGAGGGAGGGAGATGGACAGGAAGACATGCAGGCAGCCAGAAGGCAACAGTAGGACAGGAACACAGGACTGAAAGACAGACAGAAGACAACAGCAGGACAGGAACACAGGACAGGAAGACAGACAGGACAACAGTAGGACAGGAACACAGGACAGGAGGACAGACAGGTCAACAGTAGGACTGGAACACAGGCCAGAAGGACAGACAGGTCAACAGCAGGACAGGAACACAGGACAGGAAGACAGACAGGTCAACAGCAGGACAGGAACACAGGACAGGAGGAGGACAGACAGGACAACAGCAGGACAGGAACACAGGACAGGAGGACAGACAGGTCAACAGTAGGACTGGAACACAGGACAGGAAGACAGACAGGACAACAGCAGGACAGGAACACAAGATAGGAGGACAGACAGGACAACAGTAGGCCTGGAACACAGGACAGGAAGTCAGACAGGACAACAGCAGGACAGGAAGACAGGACAACAGTAGGACAGGAACACAGGACAGGAAGAAAGACAGAAGGCAACAGTCGGACAGGAGGACAAACAGGACAACAGCAGGACTGGAGTACAGGACAGGAGGACAGACAGGACAACAGCAGGACAGGAACACAGGACAGGAGGACAGACAGGACAACAGCAGGACAGGAACACAGGACAGGAGGACAGACAGGACAACAGCAGGACAGGAACACAGGACAGGAGGACAGACAGGACAACAGCAGGACAGGAACACAGGACAGGAGGACAGACAGGACAACAGCAGGACAGGAACACAGGACAGGAAGTCAGACAGGACAACAGCAGGACAGGAACACAGGACAGAGGAAGACAGACGGGACAAACAGGAAGTGGAATAAACGAGCGGGAGGGCGAGCGAGGCAGGAGAGGAGAGCGCTTCATGTATCAATTCCTCTCTGAATAATGAGCGTCCTTAGTAAATCTGGCACACAGACGGCTCACCTGGTGTGCGCACACACACACACACACACACGCATACACACAAACAGACATGCACGCGCGCACACACATACTTATTGGCACAATGCAGCCTTAAGGGATCAATTACTGCTCACTCACGTCTTTATCATCTCACCGCTTCCACCCAATACCTGCCGCCTCCAAGGACAGCCTTGGTCTCTCTATCTCTGACACATTAAAAAACAAGCATGTGTGTGTGTGTGTGTGTGTGTGTGTGTGTGCGTGTGTGTGCCGTGTGTGTGATAGCAGGGTCTAAGAATGTCAGAATCCTCAGTGACACAAAGCTATCAGCTACCACAGCTACGCACACAAATACACCACACACAGCCTTTAACTGACAGACACAAAGTCTCTCTCTCTCTCTCTCTCTCTCTCTCTCTCTCTCTCTCTCTCTCTCTCTCTCTCTCTCTCTCTCTCTCTCTCTCTCGTCTCTCTCTCATCTCTCTCTCTCTCTCTCTCTCTCTCTCTCGCCTTGTCTCTCTCATTCCTCTTGCTCTCTTTCTTTCTTTCCTTCCCTCTCTCATTCCTCTCGCTCTCTCTTTTCATCACACACACATCCTTAAGTCTGGCCATCCCATAATCTCCATATCACCATGTATTCATTCATTAATCCATCACATGCACACACACACACACACAGACTTAATCTGGCATTTTTGTGTATGGTTTTGTATATGATTTGTTGGTTGTCCTGATGGTGTGTGTAAGTAAAAGTGACACAGACATCATGTTCTGTGAGGTAGACCTACCTCAGTCCACAGTCTGTTTCCTTCCAGGTAGATGTCACGTCTGCTGCGTTCTGATAGGACGGTTTGCATCATGGGATCTGAAGTTCCATAGAGAAGTTAAAACCTGTCACCTTGTTATTCCAATGAAAATAATCAATAATTGATACATGCTAAACGAGAAGGCTGTTCTAAACGTGGGTAGGCCTCGGCCTATATGGTTTACATAATCAGTTCTATATATTGCGCTGTATTATTTATTAATCGAAGTTCAATTCGCATAATGCAGTTAAAGTAGCGCTTTAAAGAAGCCAATGCACTCTCCCAAGCGTGGCTTCATTTTAAATATAGAGATACCAGACATAGATGGCGGCACGCATAAATATACATTCATTTCCTTCATTTCCTCTTTAAGTAGGGGACCAGGTTTACTCCATGTGCAGGTTATTAAAAAATAATCAGATAAGGAGATGATTATTTCATATTGTGATAAAGGGATAGAGCTACTCCAAGCCGGTTTACGCAGATGCACACAATACTGCTGTCTAGCGGTCAGAACTGGTATGACACCAATCACAGTTTTAGGATATTTAGTTGTTTTACTGAAGCGTTCGGTAGCTAGAGATACGAGGTGAAATGTTTAAGAGTTGTTTGTTTAAAAGATGTTTAAAAGTTCAATAGCAATATTCCTGACTTACAAAACCTTTATAATTAAGAAGTAGGCCTATGTTATAAGTTAATTTTCCAATGGCGATTTGTGAAACAGTTCCTGTCTTTTGACTTTTTAAGCTAAACAACAAGCCTCCTAATCGTGACATATTAATCAGAAGCGATGTTTATCTTAAAATAGAGATTTTAAAAAAGTTAACCACAAATAACTACAAGGTGGAGCGTCATTTGACTACAGTAGGTGGTACAACGCTGCCACCATCTGGTCAAATTAAACTACTGCATTTTGAGGACAACAACCTAATCAATAACAAAAACCATCGGACCTACCGTCTCACGTCTATTGGCCCAGTGCACACAGTGTACACATAAATTACTTTCGAAGCCTGTTCGATGCCTCCGATACCTAGTACTAAACTAGCCAAATATCTGTGAAATAAATACATAATCCACCAAAAATAAGCATATAAAGTTAATTTCTTTAATATCTCTTCATTGGGACTGTTTTTTGACTATGAAGGTGGAAGTTGGTGGCTGTGGTACTATACATTTTACTGTATATAAAAGTACCATAGACAAGTTATTGTTTTTTCATATGTATTACAAACAATTTTGTAATAACTAAATTTGACTTACTTAATTTGATTTACTACTCATTATTAACCTTCTAGTATCCAATTGTTCCATTTTCTTAAAGCTTAAGTAGTCCTACTTAGGTTTCTGCTTTATCCTGAGCTGCCATTTTGTTTGCCCATTCAGGCCCTATTGCCCCAACAGTCAGTTTCTGGCTGCAGGATCACTGCTCTCACTGTTCCTCAAGGTGTTTACTCTCTTGGTTTGGGGACTTGTTTCTTTGAAGTCCGTTAGGAGGCTTAGGGTTAGGGGGTGTGGTATAATGCATATCTGTGAATTCCTCAGAGTGTAACTGTAAATAAGAGCTGTAATCTGTATACTAATATTCATTGCCGGTTGTTACTTTTTATACTAGAATATACACACTATAATAAGCGGTTAGAAGAAAACAATATGCAGACATATTCTGTTGTTTCCACGACTTTACTAATAAAGTTTGCTACAGTGTTAAGAAAAAAAACCCTACTGGAATACATTCTACTCGTTGTAATAAACACAAACAGGACAAGTGTGTGCTGTGATGGTTTCTAATGAAGTCATTCACCGTACACTTCCCAGTAAAATATAAAACAAAAATCCACACCGAGACAGAATTCACACAGCCTGCGTACCACATGGGGCGGCAGAAATACTCCCCAAACCCAACATTACATAAACATTTAAACCTTCTGTGTTCATCCCCTAGAATGAATAATATCCATCACTGCAAGACTTAAATCTGGGTTTTTCCCGACCAAAAAACATGGCCGCCACCAAAATGATTCCAACGAGCGCCAAAGTAAAATCCCTTACAGCCCAAAATAGAATATGTGAGGAAACTGCGAATACAATTAAGAGTGTAGTAAGTTAATTTAGATTTTTTGTTCTGGGGAACAACATGGTCCTTCGCTGTAGCAGCCCACCAGTGAGTTCTGTTGTGTGGATTTCCATTACAATACTACAGGGTGGTTACAGGGTGACGCTACAATTAAAACAGGAATAAATTAAAACCGTTTGACTCGGAGCTATGGCAAAACAACATACAAAAAAAAAATTGCACTTCCTTGTGTAATGTGTAATACGCATGTGTGTGAGAGGATGAGGGGATGAAATAGTGAATAAACTTTAGGAAAATATCTGCGGTGGTTGGATATCGGTTGCTATAGCTACAATGTTGGGGGTAGATAAAAGATACAATAACTTTTTTATACATTGCACCTTTTGTAACTTGAAAAGACAAAATCTGATATTGTTTTTTTATTTGCTGCTATAAACTATCCTATGTTGTCCACAGTGTGTGTTAGAAATCTCTCTGAACGTTGTGTAAATCCAGCGTCACAAAAAAAACAAAAAAAACAACACCACCAGGTACGATGATTTCATCACGCGATGAAGATCATAAAAAACACCAGCGAGCCGCCAACAGCATGTGGCTGCATCTCCAGAGTTACGCATCCCGGAGAAAATCCAATCATCACAGGGAAGGGCCAAAACTAAAAACATAAAAGCAATGGGGGGGGGGGGGGGGGGGGGGGAGAAACAACCAACAAAATAAAACATGATTCTTCAGATCAAAAACATCTCTGGGGTTCTCCGGAGGAACAGGAGGAAAAACATGCGTGCTGTAGGGCCTCGACGCCAACACTGCTACGGTTACCGTTCTTCATAAAAATATATATAAATCTACTTCATATCTACAGTACACGGATGCCACGGCGTGGAGGAAAAGATGCGAGTTCCTGCCGTCCTCGACTCCCACAGCCGCGTCCGCTGCTGCTGCTGCTGCTCGGAGCGTCAGGACAACACTGGGGTCTTTGTGATGAAGACGAGGGTAAATGAGTCTCAGTGGTCCCACCGTGTTCGTTGATGAAGACGAGGGTGATGAGTCTCGGCGATCCCGCCGTGTGTGTTGGTGACATTGCATCAGTCCATTCAGTGTGTAACTCAAAATGTCTTTTGCTCTTCAGCGACGCAAATAGCTTCACACTGGACCGATCTGCTCAAAGTCCTGAAGCACAAAAATGTCAGCCTGAGCATAATTTCCCCCCCATTTCATTCCAGTTGATAAAATAAAATCTTGTGCTGAAGAAAAGGTTGAAATGCTTGTCACAGTTGATTATGATGATACCTCAAAAAGACAATCACTCTCCAAGGCAGTTGGGAAATACAGCATTTAGGAAATACGATCAGAAAGGAGTTGACCTCAAATGAATCCAGACAGAATGTCGTCACATGTCCCAGCAGTGTCGTTTCTTACAAATAAAGGTTCTTCACACAGTAGACTATTCAAACAGTAACCAGGGCCGACAATATGGTTTCTTCTCTAAGACTTTGCAATTGAGTAAACTAATGACGACGGTGCCTCTCGCACCAAAGACCAGCACTCTGTTTTGTCTTCTCCACAGTGGGGACGACATAAGACGTGCCGGCGCAAAACAGACGCCAACAGACGCCAACAGACGCACAGGTCACGTGCATGAAGACTTGCAAAAATAGTTGTGCCTAAAATATCCTTCATCAGAATTAAAACACACACAAAAAATAGGGAATGGTTAAGATCACATTTTAAAAAAACGTCAGCAGAAATAAAAGGTGGAGCTCTCTCGTCGACTCGGCGAACAGATCCAGTTTCAGTGTTTCCAGTGGGAGAGAGAGGCCCAGGTCCAGTGAAAAACAGACATCATATCTCACATCCAGTGGCTGTGCTGCATCTTCCACGCGTGCATTGGGCATCTTTCAGCCGCCAAAATAAAAGCGTCACTACGGGGAATGTGTGGGACGACGGCCGACCTTTTCAGCATCGCGAGGAACTATAAAAGTGTCCCGGGTTAAGAGATACCCGGTGACATACAGTGAAGTTACTCCTCACCGCCAACAGAAGACATCAGTGCTCTCAGACCAGCTCTAGCTCTGAGAGGAATTGTCCGAGTGGTCCCCTAAAAACTTCTCAGGTAAAAATAGTAATTTCTGGTAGTCTGTTGGGGCTGGGGTAAGATAGTATGATCGTCAGTATAGTCTGCTGACAGTGGGAGTCTGGTAGCATGGTGGGACTGGGTATGGTAATGTGTTGGGGCTGGGTTTGGTAGTGTGTTGGGACTGGGTTTGGTAATGTGTTGGGACTGGGTTTGGTAGTGTGTTGGGACTGGGCTTGTTAGGGTGTTGGGACTGGGTTTGGTAATATGTTGGGACTGGGTTTGGTAGTGTGTTGGGACTGGGTTTGGTAGTGTGTTGGGACTGGGTTTGGTAGTGTGTTGGGACTGGGTTTGGTAGTGTGTTGGGACTGGGTTTGGTAGTGTGTTGGGGCTGGGGCTTGTTAGGGTGTTGGGACTGGGTTTGGTAGTGTGTTGGGACTGGGTTTGGTAGTGTGTTGGAACTGGGTTTGGTAGTGAGTTGTGGCTGGGTTAGGTAGTGTGTTGGGACTGGGTTTGGTAGTGTGTTGGGGCTTGGGTTTGGTAGTGTGCTGGGGCTGGGTTTGGTAGTGTGCTGGGGCTGGGGTTTGGTAGTGAGTTGTGGCTGGGTTTGGTAGTGAGTTGTGGCTGGGTTTGGTAGTGTGTTGGGACTGGGTTTGGTAGTGTGCTGGGGCTGGGGTTTGGTAGTGAGTTGTGGCTGGGTTTGGTAGTGAGTTGTGGCTGGGTTTGGTAGTGTGTTGGGACTGGGTTTGGTAGTGTGTTGGGACTGGGGTTTGGTAGTGTGTTGGGACTGGGTTTGGTAGTGTGTTGGGACTGGGTTTGGTAGTGTGTTGGGGCTGGGGCTTGGTAGTGTCTCGCTCTGCAGTTGGAGCTGGTGGGGTTAAAGTGGTGGAGTAGAGGTGGAGGGAGGATAGGTGGTAATGGCGAGAGGGAGGGGAGAGTTGGAGCAGACGGAGGGAGGAGAGGGGGAGGTCCGTCTCCCCTCAGAGTTCAGTGGTCAGCAGTCCCTTGGGCCTGGCACCTTCCTCCAGGGCTGGCTGAGCTCCCACAATGCTTTGGGAGGAGAACAAGGGAGAGACAGATTGATGAAGGGGACCGTTTATCACCCGGTTGGAAAACATAATCACGGTGTCTGGAACATTGTCATTAGATCAGAGTTAACCAATTACAACCAATATATTTTAAAAAGTGTGTTGGGCCCCTGGAAGGACAGACTGCCCTCTGGTGTCAGAAAATGGAAGAACAACGGTCAAAACAGTTACTATTGCTGCCTTGCAGGTTGACCAATGTTTGATACTTGAATCTACATTGTTACATACATATTATATGTATGCAACGTATATATGTTATATATGACATACATAAGCTGAGACGCCTCTTAGCTATGAAATGAGCCATACAGTATATTGTCTCAGTTGGAATTTGACTGCACAACTACAGAGAGCACATACAAACATATAAAGCCTTTCTGCCCTTACTATTATAATACACTAATCATGAAATAATATGTTCTCTATTAGTCCCAGCCAGGGAATATGGCTGTGGACTTTTTTGGGGGTTCACAACACAAACCCCTTCAAACCCCTGTGTGTGGGGCATTTCCTCAGAGATTACCTGGAGGTGCTGATGTTGTGAGTTTGGGTGAGGAGGGGGGATGGCGGGGGAGGGGGTGCGCGCCCCCCTCTCTGCAGTTGGGGGTGGGGTGATCTTGGGGGGCAGGTCAAGGTCAAGCAGGCCGTTGGTGAAGGCGCATGGAGGCTGCGTTGGGACCAGGATACAGGTCAGCAAGGTTAGCAGGGGTTGAAGAAAGTCCCAAAGGCCAAGCTAACCATACCGTCGACTCACTGCGTAACATACGACCTGCGGCTGTTGCTGGAGCTTACATGCATTAACGAGGCCCTAGTCGATGGCACTCAGATGGCCTTTTTCAAATGATAATCATCACTTCAATGTGTTCATTGTGTGGGAATAATAGGTAGCTACTGTCTAACAATCCAAAATAGCCTTTCATTATAGGCCCCTTGGGCCAGTAAGTGAACTTCTGCCTGCTCAAGCTTGCGCATTCAGTCAATAACAATCATGAACTAATGCAACTCTAATCATAAATAACTGTTGTAGAAACTAAAAAGGAAACTAAAAAGAAACTAAAAACGAAAGGGCAGCTTAGATGTCACATCCTTCCGTTTTACTGGTAAAACCGACCCAGTGGAAAAATAACAAATGAAACATGTTTCATAATAGAAACATGCTGTTCTGTGCAATGGATAGAGTACGGGAGGGTCCATTCTTTTTAATTGAACTCAAGTGACTACCATCACCTCTAGAACAGGAAACAAGCAAGGAAGGAAGGATGGAATGCAAGCAAGCAGTGGAATAAGGAGAGGACAGACAGCTAGCTATGTATAATAGGGCTAGCTAGAGCTAACTACAGCTACATACCGCTAGCTAGGCATGTATTTCTAGCCAAAGCTACAGAACCGCTAGCTATAGCTAAGCTACCTAGAGCAACCCTAGTCCCCACTAGTGAGCTAGCTTACGGCCAAGCGTAAGAGAGAAAGAGTTGTAGCGTACAGCGGCAGTTGGTATGATCCAGCGCGGGGTGATCAGTGGCTTGGCCTGCTGGACCGGAGGGAGCTGGAGGGAAAGGCAAAGACATGGAACCGCTCATCAATAACAAATTAACACTTCTGTGCTGAATATCTGCCACGGGAACGGGGTTGGTCTGTCTGCCGTAGCTTAATTACTCAAATATAATGACCCACTTCTACATCTCCCCTGCTGTGCTTTTAACAGTTCATTTCATGATGGACTCGTGGAGTAGGTTTGAATAGATGTTCGCACTCATCATCTTTACAGTGTGAAGATCAGAAGTCACTGCATTTGTAATTTTGGGTGACTTTTGGCATAGAACACTCGCAGAACCACAAAACGCAAGTGTGTGTGTGTGTGTGTGTGTGTGCATGCGTGCGCGTGTGCATGTGCATGTGCATGTGCGTGTGTGCGTGTGTGTCTTGTTTAAAATGACCGAGGGTCTGGTGTCTGACACACACAGGGAAGGGTTTATGGGTCCATATCTGGAGCAGTAGACGTTAGCGCTGTGTGGAAGGTCAAGCGTTTGCAGAAATCAATAGGTCCATTATTTCTGAAATGCTCTTGAACAGTATTGATTCCACTCTGGCTACGCACGGCGCAAAATATGTGACATTTAGCCCTGATCTCCCCAGTGAACTGCAAACACCACATACAGTCTCAGGAGCGATATTACATTTAATTGAATTAACCTACCCCAGAGTTATATTTACTGTCGTGTACGTATGGATTTAAACTGCAAATATACACACACACACGCACACACACAAGCACTAACACACACACACACACACACACACACAGACAGACAGACAGACAGACAGGAATGAAGAGCGATTGGCTGGTGTGAGGATGGACTGTACCACCACGACATACCACAGGGGTGGGATCAGTGAAGTCAATCAGGTTATCGGACGGCGGGGGGTCCATCTCGTCAGGCTTCACCTACAGAGTGGTGAACACAGTCTTCAGCACAACATACCAACACTAGTAAACAAACAAACAAACAAACAAACAGGTAGGGAATCTGAGGGATAGTTTCAGGTAAAGAACAGCATCAATATCCAGGAAATTGGCAAAAAAGTAAAAAAGAAAAAAGTTATGTTTTTGTCACTTCTTTCTGAATTAATACATACTTGTATTTTTTTTTCTGAATGGATACATACGATTGAACACGACAAACCACGGAATTCTAGAGATTTCCCATCTCTCTTGGTTTACAACAAGAGAATGGTTAATGGTTCAGATATGATTGTTGTATGAAAGACCAACCACTCCACCAAGACCAATGTACCAGAACAACATTTCAACCTCTACTCTTTACCATCCGTACATCGTTTATCCAAAGAGACTAACATTGATTATTTAATTTAATTGAACCATGCAGGTATGGGGTTAAGTGCAAAGTGCTCAGAGAGATTGAATATGCTGAAGTTGGAACCCGGGACCTTTCGTCTGGGTTGTTAGTTCAGAGCGGCTCAGAGCCACAATGGCAGCAGTGAGCTGCTGTTTATTCAACCATGGAGGTCTTACCCTCGGAGCCAGAAGGTTGGCACCGGACTCACAGAGCATGCTGGGAAGACAGGGGGGGCCGGGTTCCTCCCCCAACATCTCCACGCTGCGGAGAAATACATTAAAACAATGAAACGACACCTCTCGACGCTACGGAGAAACTAGCGCCGGAAACCATCGACCGACAACTCAACGCTTTAGAGACAACAAGTGAGAATAACAACCATGATAACATCAACCAAACAGAAGTGAAGAAGAAGAAGAAGAAGGAGAGATGGAGGAACAAAGTGAGAGAATGAGGATCTAAGATAATGATCCTTCTCTTCTACTGGGGGAAATTACAGTCTTATTTGTACTATGCCCTGTTCTGGTGTACTTGAGGACAATGTTCTGACATGGCGGTGGTATTTAGAACATCAAAAGGAGAACTGCAGAACAGTGGTAGACTGAAGAGGGGAGTCCTTAATTAGCGCATTTCCCAGGGCCATGCTAATTCTGCAACTTCAGCATGTCGGGTGGTTAGCATGGATGCTCACAATGTAACCCAAGGGCTATACAGCCAATGCTAATTGGCTAGCCGAGCTGTACTGCGCGCACGCAGGCGTGCGTGGGGGCGTACGTGTGTGTGTGTGTGTGTTTGTGTGTCTGCAGAGTACATGCTTAATACACAGACATGAAACATTATCCTGACATAAACCACCAACACCAGCAGGGGGCAGCACAGGTCCAGGATGAGGCTAACCGGTATGTTTCTTTGTGTAGAACCGGTTTAAACGAGACATTTAGAATATATCAGAATATACTAATATCTCCTCACACCAAGATGCATTTAAATATGCTGTAAGACTAATATTTCCCACATGCCCTATGCTGACGGATGAATTAACATAATCTCATCAAACACGTCATATCTTATCTCAATATCCATTAAAGCAAATGATGCATTGGATAGATGGAAGCTTGTTGTGATCCAAGTGTCACCATTTCTGCTATCCTCACATTCTGCACCTCACACACACATTCACACCTCACAAGCTCTACACATGCTACACACAGTACACACTCTACACACACACACACACTCACCTGGCTCCTGCTGGAGCTCCGAGGGTGGAGGGTTTGAGGAGGTCTCGCGTCTCCGGACGGTCGGGCCGACTGCTCGGGGTCAGGGAGGAGTTACTGCCCATCCGCCCCGAGCGCACCTTCAGCCTGGGAGAGAAGTCACATGACATCAGTCACTACCGACCGGTCAACTACAAACACTGGCGGCCACAAGACATTTTTTTTCTGCAGGTGCTTGGCGCTTTACCGAGGGTGCTATGAAATGAGGGTGATAGCATATAAATATAAATAAATGGTTTTCTTGGGGGTGCTATGGCTAATCCGGGGGGGGGGGCTGTAGCACCCCCAAGCCCCCCCCTGGTGCCGCCCCTGACTACAAAGACATGACATCACTCACTACCGACCGTTAAGCTACAAGCACATGACGCATTTCACTGCTGAGCGTTAAACTACAAACCCATGAAGTCATTAACTGCGGAACGTTAAAATACGAACCCATAATGCATTGCACTACTGGCTGTTAAACTACAAACCCATGAGACAATTCACTACCAACAGTGTATGAGGTGTTCTCTCATAATTATTCATTATTTGGGGTTGAGCAAATTAGGAGGATCAGAAATTAGGAGGCTTCATTATAAAAAATACAGCAAATTAATTAGTTAACTAAACCAAAGAAACATGATACTGAAAGGGGCAAGTGGCAGCAACAGCATTAGGAAGGAATTAGGTAGGAAGCTCATGAATATTCAAGATCTTAATCAGCTTTTGGCACAGGTAGACCTGTGATTGGCTGAGGTCTTGACAGTTGGTGTGACTCAGGAAAATGAGGGTCACTGAACCACTGAACAAGAATCCATTTATTTCGACATCTATTTGTGTAAAACGGTTGCGTTTGAATACACTTTTGTTTTCATTTCATATTTGGCCTTTATGAAGGTTTTTAAAAGGTCCAATAAAAATAAATAAATAATAAATAAAATACATTTTCGTCATTTGTTTATGGATTCTACTGTGACAGGGACCTTTTCCAACCAAACTCAAATATCTTGTCAGACACCATAATACTGTTAAGCCACAAGATGAGACAAATAAGTACAAACACTGAAACCCGAGACCAATGTTTGAAGACATGTTCAGCTGGGATTTCTAGAACATTCTTGTCACCATGGTGGATCGCGGTGGTTTTAGAAGGACCAGTCAGCCAAAAAGATCGAGGACAATAAAACTAATGGAACCGTCCGGAAAGTTCTGGAACAAGTTTGTGTTATCAGGGTGTGCGTGTTCTGTACAAGAGATTAAAAACTGCTATGCAACTGGTTTATAGAATATAATGTTTATAGAATAATGTTTACAGCGGTCACAGAATACAACATTTACAGAATGTATGTTTATAGAATATAACGATTCGGTGTGATTGGGTGTCATCTCACCCAGCGCTGGCCTGCAGGTTACAGTTCTTATCTCCCAGGACAATGGAGTGGTCTTCCAAAGAGCCCTGAGACAGAGACACATACATTTTAAATGTGTAATATTCTTGGACTTCTTCCACTGGGTATACGTTCTGAGAATGGGCTTGCCCGCGGTGCCTGGTAAACAATGATGACCTTGTGGGCAGCAGCCTCTGCCTGGGCCTTGAGGATGTTGCTCTTCAGCTCCTCTGGGGGGCGACGTGGAGTGACCACAGGGCTGGAGCCCACGCCGCTCAGCACAGACTTATCGGACAGCTTCACCAGGTCCTTCTCAGACAGACACGAGAAAGTTGGAATAGACATTTTGTTAAGGTTGAATCCGAAAAAAAAGCAAGAAAAAAAAAGCAACCTCCATGGAAAATTGGGACGACTGATGCCATTAGGGAGACAATACATGAAAATAAAAACACCAAACATCTACAAAGCTCTTACACTCAAAAGCTATTCTCAGGAGACACGTGCAAGAAAGATTTCTCACTTGGTTGTTCAGCGCCATGTTGACGTTGATGTTTTTCTGCGGCGCTGGAAGGGAAAGGGCTGCGTTCTCCAACTCCAGCTGTTTCAGACGAGATGCTGCAGCTGCCAAAGACAGACAGAGAGACAGACAGACAGACAGACAGACAGACAGACACACACACAGAGAAAGACAGAGATGTGAAACAGGCATAAAGGGCTTTAACGATACACTGTGCTTTAAAATTGTACTATTCACAAGTATAGTTTAGAAATGTAGGAGACCCCCTTATCTACCATAACAGTGAACTCATGATTCATGTCATGCAGGTTGGGTTAGGGCATTTGCTCAAGAAGGCCTACAGCTAGACTGTGGACATTGTGGTTTGAATATAGACATGATATCATACCGATACACACACACACACACACACCTGTTAAACCCAGACCGTCATCTACGCAACACCAGAGGAGGCGGAGGCGTGAGCGCCACTAGGCCCTGCCTCTTCCATCGCCATG
>JAXIVH010001593.1:0-17500 GCA_036785325.1 Urophycis tenuis | reverse complement strand
AGGCACATACTGTACGTCTACTGGACCCTAGATTAGTGTTTCTCAGACACACCAGACGGTTACAAAGGGGTTGCAAAGCTGTCCTTGCCGCTTCTCCAGGACACTGTTGTTTTGGTTCATGTGTAGGTAGTTAGGTGACTTGGGCTCAGTGTTAAGTCAGTGTAAGGTTTTTCCCTTCCTGTTGTGGGTCTGAGGTCAATGGCCATAAAATGGCGTCATTGTAAGCAGCCTGTAGCCTTATCCTGTCCTGCACAGTTCAGTCAGATTTTCTACCCTGAACTACCCGATACTGAATGGCAAACTGAACTCAAGTAAGCTAAAACACCCAGTCCCAGACACCAACATTCTTAGAAAAAGCATCTTTAAAGGTTTAAAATGAACACTGTGTAGATTGGCCACTGCAGAAATACACATTAAAAATCCCCTTCTGAAAGCTTCACTAGCTCCTGCACATGAGTTTGTCTCTGGTAGAACATATCTGGAACAGGAAACAAAGCATAACTCCATATATCCCTTTTCAGTTTTTGGTCTCCTCCCACAAGTTCTACTATAGGCGTAGTGGGACTGCTTCTGGATCTGAGCTTATATTAACCCTGACAGACCCAAACTGTCTGCAGTTGAGGAGACAGTTTGGGTCCACTGGCTGGCAGGATTACACACAGGTCCATGTTTTTAGAAATACTCAACAGCAGCTGCTAACATAATGTCCGGAACAAATTCCAACGAGTCATTGGGAGTTAGTGTCAAAAATGTGTCTTAAGTTAGGTCCATATCCATCTGTCATTGATAGTGTTGGAGTCCTGCATGATTGACCTCATCCATATGCTTCCATTTTTAGCTGTATGGTTCACCGTTTCTTTTCTTTTTCTTCTTTTTTTTTTTTTTTTACAATTCCCTGTCAAGAAGCCCTGGAATGCGCAAGGATGCCAGCCGATCAGCATGCAGCCCAGAAGAGCAGGATTTGGAGCATTCAGCATTCTTCACGCACTCACGCACAGACACGCACGGATAATCCCTCCCATCGATGAACAGAAATGCCATCGCAACTCTGCAAATACAAGACACAGAGAGGTGTGCATTATGGGCACAATGTAACAAAAAGCTACAACATAGCTTCAGCTACACTCAAATTCATGATCACAAGATTTTAGCTAATTGGCAAAAGACAGCTGCAGTTTCGTCTAGGATGACAACTATATGCATATAGACTTTGTTCAAGCATTCTGGTGCTTTCTGGTCATTTACTATGTAAATCCCAATAGGTAAATACATATCCTTGTGGGGCGTAGATAGGCTAATACGCTTCTCTACCAATATAAACAGGCCTATGACCCTAAATCAACATAGTGCACTCACACACTAACTAATACAATCTAATGACACTGGATTCTTCTTAAAGATCATGATTACCTTTTACAAAGTATGAGCACTGAATGTGTATGCTCACTTGTTATATTTGAATAATACCATGGGCATTATTTTTGTATATCTTTTAATATCTTGTGTATAAGTGTATCCTGACTTTTTTTTAAATTGTCCAGTTGCATGTAATGCATGCAAGCCTTTGATTCTGCATAATGTCGTTTTCAGTGAGTCGTTTGTGGGAGGGTAGGACTTGCATGGCAACATATTTGTATTCGGGTCCTTGATATTCAGGATTAGCATTGTAAAACTGTTAAATAGCAAAAACTTAGGCTGCCTCTGCATTCCTTTGGGTAAGCTATACCTTCCCAAACCAGTCCAACAGTTGGGGTGAGCCTCATAGTAGGATCAATGTAAAGCTTGAGACACAAATTAAAATGACTTTATTACCTCTGTTACAGCCTTGTCATTGAAATGCTACTGTTCAAACAGTTAATAAGTGTAGGAACTAAATCAGTTTTGATTAAAAAAAATTGTTTGTGTAATAAAAGTGAATTGCATGTTCCCAATTTTATAGTATTTACTATGTGTTGCATTATTTTGAGATGCATTTGACCTCGCTATGCTCACTTAACAGTATAATAATATATATTATCGACGGTGTTATATCGAAGGTTATGTACAAGCACCTGTCTGTTCTACTCATTTCAACTGACTTGCTCAGAAAACCTCAAATTCTTTGACATAGCAACTTTTTTTTTTTTTACAGTAACCAAAAGAGTTAATTTCTCTGATAACTAGTTACTTTTATTATAGAGTAATTCAGTTACTAACTCAAACTAACTTTTTGGAACAAGTAGTGAGGAACTATAACTAATTACTTTTTAAAGTAACGTTCCCATCGCTGATAATAACTAGCAAATAGTAGATGGCCTGTCTTTATAGTAAATAAAAACCAATTAACTGAATAGAAAACAACAAAGCCTTTATTGCCAACTTAATTCATGTAGCAGAAATAGTGCAATTGAGCTTTTTCACATGACATGCTTGTTCAAACATTTTGTTTTCAACCAAATCAAACAAAAAATGTAAGACACTGAAAGGCCAGCAATAAAGTCCTCAGATGGACACGGGTCAGAAGAGGACATTTCATGGTGTAAAAGGCACAGGGTCCAAACATAACACCTTGACCATTTGGCATCAAAACAAATGTATGGTTACATGTTAAAAATTAATTAGCCGGTACATTTTCCACTGGCGGGTAAAAAGATTCTACAATTCTAAAACACTTTTGGACAGAGGGGACATCCCCGTTTACTTAAAACTTTATACTTCCTCATTTGACGTACTGCAGACAGTGAAACTAATCTTTTGAATTGTCGCAGTATTGAGTGCGATAGTGTAAGCGGGTTAGCTTTAGCACACTGCCACACGTTTGACCTTAAAATGTGCGAACGCAAAAGATGATTTTTCAATGTATTATGCTTGTGCAACACACAAATCTTCAATTCCTGCTCCACCCGTATGACGGACCCACTCAGAAATACCCGTTACCCACCAACGCTGTGGACATCAACCGCGCGCGCCAACACGCCTGCGCACCTAGCGACACCACCCTACGCCAGTGTGACGAATGTAGCGTCCGTGGTGACTCCACAGTTGTTGTCCTTCATGGACATGAGGACGTAGCCGTCGTTGCCCCAGTAGGTGGACCACGAGTTCTTCACCAGCCAGTAAGGCTCCCCCTTCAGGGTACCGTAGCCCACCGCCAGCACCGCGTGGTCCATGTCATCCATGGTGCTGCCTGAGAAACCAGAAAAGAGCCATTAGCACACACCGTTAGCACATAACCCGAATAGCATTAGCTTACCATTCTGGTTATATCCTAAGCATTAGAATAATTAAAATAGTAATAATTCATGTCTATAGGGTTAGGGTGCACAGGTGCATCACAAGCATAAAAATAGCAATAAGATGAGAACACATGCATTACAGAGCATAAACATAAGACTCAATCACGTACATACAGGTCGGACAGCATAAAAACAACAAAATAACTACATAAATATACTAGCACATTAATTAGCGTATTGCTAAATGCTAACCAGCAGCAGGCGGCTATGGTGGCACGGGCGCTAGGCATTAGCATCGCAGCTCTGAAACGCTTACCACAGGCGGGCTCGTAGTAGACGCCGTTGTTGTAGAAGACGAAGGAGCGGTGCGAGGCGTCGATGCTAACGGCCACCGGGCCGTTCTTGAAGAGCGCCATCTTGAGGGCCTCGGCGTCGCCCGACGTGACGTTGGTGTAGCTCTTGATGGGCGCGATCAGCTGGGACTGGTTCAGGTGACACAGGCCATTCTGGACAGCGGTGGGCCGGGGGGGGGGGGGGGGGGCGACAAGATATGTTTCTCAGGAAAGACGTGCTCATCAAAGGGGTGCGAGTAAAGGGTGAAGAACCGCGAGGAACCAAACACAAAGGAACCAACGCGGAATAAACACAGACGCAGTGGACCCCTTCCGCCGCTTGGCGTCGTGGCTTGACCCATCAGAGTCCGATCCACCCAATCAGAATCAGGCATTTAAACAAAACAGTGCGATAGCGGTGCGATGTTATGTTAAATGTTAAAAGTGGGGATTGTGTGGTATGATGATTGTGTTTGTGTCGATTTTGTTTATGATGATTGTATTTGTGTCGTTTGTGTCGATTGTGTGTGTTATGATGACACTGGTGTCATCACAAACACACACCATGCCCATGCAGGCGGCCTCACCATGCCCATGTAGGCGCCGTAGGTCTCCGTGGTGGCGATGCCGCCGTGCTTCATGATCCACTCGTAGCCGCGCCACTCCTCGCCGCCGTCGCAGCCGTTGTTGCCGAAGCCCCAGGAGCAGTCGATCAGCATCTGCTGCGACAGGACCTGCAGGTAGCCGGCCTGAGGACCACAGTCACACCACAGTCACCGCGGTCAGTCGGGCGTCGGCTCGCCGTTCGTTTAAGCGGCGAGGCCGCACATTGGCGCCCTGCCGCCGTCCTGGTCAGTGGCTATTGACCGGGACGGCATCCCAGAGAGACGAGCCCCCCGCCGGGCAAGGAGGGGGGGCTCAAAGTCCAACCCCGGGGGGGGGGGGGAATGGAAGACACCCGGGGAAGGAACACTAGGAGGGCAATAAGTGACAGAAATGCACTAATAATAAAATGACTGCAAAATGTCACCGCGACGGAAATCTGTGGACATCCTCGGGCGTCCTCAGATACTCCTGTATACAAATGTAGGGTATTACAGTTACTCTGAGGGGGCAGATCATCTTCAATCGAACCACTAGAAACAATTCCATCCCTATTTTTTTTGCCACGAATCGTCCTTGCTTCCCTTCTCTCTTCAACAATAAATAGCAACTAGCAATTTGGCAAATAGCAATTAGCTCTTTGCTTCATTGCCCTCAAGCTATTTGTGTGAAGACAACTCAGTGGTGCTCAGACCCCCTCAGGGCACGTCGCAGCCTCGTTAGTTCAGGGTGCGGGGCAGGTTTACAGGGGCGAGGGTCGAGGGTGTCTTTGACGACCCACTGGCCATTTCCCCCCAACAAGCACCCTCTTGTTTCCGGAGGCCACGTGCAGCCGTGGAACGGTAGGGAAGGAACCGAGCGAGGGAGCTGGTTCTCATGCTGCCTCCAAATCCTGAGGTCTAGCTTTACCTCAGGCTTACCCCGTCGCACACGGTCAGCCGTCTGAGAGACATGAGCAACTGGACATGAGGACGCGACCCGCCCCGTGATTAGCTCAGAACTGGACAAACAGATATCTGAAGCGGTGTAAAGTTCAAATAGTTTGAGCTCTGAACTGTCTCCGGAAGGCGGGTGGGGGGAGGGGGGGGGTCGGGAGGGTCTCAGACGCCGGCTCTGATAGCCAAAACAAAGAGCATTTCAGTGTTGAGGGATTCAGCCGGCATTGGTTTTGAAGTATCCCGCAGAGAGACTCCCCTCACTTAAAGCATTAAAGAAGCCTCAAACTCCCTCAGTGCACACTGTTATCTTTATGGCCATCCCGCCACATTCTCACACTCTCAGGCTCTCACTCAACTGTTTGCACTGTTCAGAGTTCACCTGAACCCTGCACTACCCTACCCTCACGCTCTTATTTCTTGTACATCCTGGCACTTTAATCACTCTTTGTAGCTTTGCAATTTAATCGCTCTTTAACTCGCCACTTAGTCAGAGATGGTTAACCTAGCAATTGAAATGCTTGAAACTTGTTCTGGTGACTTTCTTACTGTATTAGCAGCAGTGAAACGTTTCACCTTCTTATGACAAATGTACTCTTTGTAAGTCACTTTGGATAAAAGCGTCCGCTAAATGCCCTAAATGTAAATCTATTTCATGTTTTAGGCTCTACACAACTATAATGTCATTCAAAGTGTTAGCGCCTACTTCATCATGAGGTCGGCGCAATGCAAGAGAAGAAGTGTATGAGAGAGAACTGAAGAATATTCAGTCCCCCCCCCCCTCCTCCTCACACACACACACACACACACACACACACACACACACACTGCATGTGGATCATGTTGCTTAGTAACATGTGGCGAAGAATTCCTTTGAGGCAGTGGGGTACAGTGCCCCCCCTTGTCAGAAGGTGACAAGAGTCTAGATGGGAAAATATTTAGTTTGGGAAAGGTCACAGACCTGATGCAAGATACAGGGGGCTCACACTGAGGGTGGAGTGACCCCTCAATTAATTCAACAAACAGGTTTCTTTCAGGTTTGGTTTTGGTGTTTTGTTTGACAACTAGCTTGTATTGATCCCAGAATAAAGAGCCCCACTGAGCTGAAACGACTGAGGGAAAATCTAAATGTAATAGTAAACTTATTAGTAACGTCAGCAGTACAAAATTAATTAATTAATTAATATATATATATATATATATATATATATATATATATATATATATATATATATATATATATACATACATACATACATACATACATACATACATACATACATACATATACATATATACATTTTAATATTTATATACATGTTGCAGAAACCTCAATTTGTATGTATGTATGTAAATACAACAGGAACTCTATTTCAGAGTTCCCTGTAACATAAACATGAATGGTTTGGGGGAAGTATGGAGAGTTGCTACAGAGCTCTTCTCACCTTCATGAAGAGAGCGCCCTCTATTGCCCCAGTGGTGGAGAAGCTCCAGCAGGAGCCGCAGATGGCCTGGTCCTTCACTGGGGTCACAGCACCTGTAAACCAGTGGTCTCCGTTACAACTGAAGAACATCGCATGGGTTTTATAGGAAGGGTCACAAGAGGACCGTCATTCACAAACAAACAAACAAACAAGCAAAAAAAAGGCAAAGATTCTTTCAAAACGATGCACTACGACCTTTCAAGATTAGATCAAATTACACACCCAGTAAGTAACATTGTGCAAAGAATACCAGTAGGGGAAATTTTTCAACATAACATTTCTTCTGTTATATCTGTATCTTTTGTTGACCATATCATTACAGATGGTGGAGGTTTAGTTTTATCCCATTTTATCCAATTTTTTTTAAACTTGTTCTAGTGACTTTCTTACTGTATTAGCAGCAATGAAATGTTTCACCTTCTTCTGACAAATGTACTCTTTGTAAGTGGCTTTGGATAAAAGCGTCTGCTAAATGCCCTAAATGTAATGTAATGTAATATATCTGGACTGCCTCTCTCGCCATTTTATTAGCAGTCAACATCACGTCACGCGCGACTGTGATGGCCCCTGGTGTCACATGGGGTGTGATCTGGGTTTGACTCGTCTCCCCTTGCTCTGCTCTAGAGTAACCTATAACACCTGGTCAGGTGTCCCTGGATTACTTAAGCCCCGGCTGCAGCTTACATCTGCTTCTCCCTCCGGGGAGAGGCAGATGTAATTATGTCATTACATCTTTGGCTTTGGTTCAATTGGAAATTTAACTTGATTTTAATTCAGCTCAGTTTGGTTCTAATAACCTTTGGTTACGTGCAAATAAAAACCTTCATTATAGCCTGTCTCCATTTTGTTAAGGTCACTTGAGCCAGGTTGTAACACGAAACTCATGAGCACACAGGCATGCACGCACACACGCAAACACACACGCACGCACGCACGCACGCACACACACACACACACACACACACACACACACACACACACACACACACACACACACAACACACACACACACACACACACGCACACGCACACGCACACGCACACACACACACACACACACACACACACACACACACACGCACGCACACACGCACACACACACACCGTAAAGCCTCCAGTCCAGGGAGTCTGGCACCTGCGCCCCGCGGTACATGTCGGAGGGGAAGGGGAGTCCTCTGTTGGGGGTCTTGCCGCGCTTCCGGCCCCTCATGGTGGCCAGCTCGGACGCGGTGCGGTCCGACAGCGGGTTCAGCGCCAGGGAGAAGGACAGGCCCTCGCGGTTCTTAGAGTGGACGTACCTGGAGGAGCAGGAGGAGCAGGGGGAGCAGGAGGAGCAGGAGAGACACTGAGCGCCGGTGCAATCGTGGAAACCGGTGGATTAGTTTGGAGGTTAGGTGGTTTTATATGCAGTCGTATTAGTATCGTATTATATATGCATCAGTAACAGCAGTGGACGTCTTTAGAGGCCATGCTCGTGTTTCAGGCTCCCTCACCTGTGCAACATACACTAAATAATGACAATCTAAATTAAAGTAATATATATATATAAAAGAGAAATATATACACATATACTCTATATACATAAATACATACAGACCCCTACAGAGACAGAGACCCCTATATATGTATGTATATATATATGTATATACATATACAAATATAGATGCATATGGATATGAATATATACAAGTAATGAAGAATAAGATCATCAAAACTAGATCCAAATATGAAAGACGTTTATTTGTATTGATCGGTAACAATATGGATAATTGCTTTTGTCATTCTTTATGTAAAACAAACCCTACTCATTTTAGTTGTAGAAATGCAAATGTATGACTGCTAAATCAATCATATGACCATGAAAATACACACTTAACCATCATGCATGAAAGTTTCAGCATGAAGCATTTAAGTGAGAATGGGTCAGCAGTGACCTGTAAAATGTTGGATTATTGCCAACCAATTTGCTTGAATGCTGAGCAATTCAGTCAGTTGAAATGTGAGGACATTTTGGTTGCGGTCAGCGTGAATTCAGGCGCATGACTTGGCTGTTGGCTGTTGTTTCACATCCCAAAATGGAAGTGTGAGAATAGGGAAACAGTAAAGGTCACATGACGGACCGACCTACAGGAAGAACACTGATTCCCTGTGAAGGTTCAGACGAAGAGCTGCACGTTTAAACCACGACGTTACCGAACAAGGATCCGTTTCGTCGACAGAACACACCGCGCTCACCTCAGGTTGTGAACGAAGGCGTGCTCCCGCTTCTGATGCTCCCGCTCGTCGTCATAGCGACGCTGGAACTTCTCCTTGAAGTGGCCGAAGATGCGGCGGGCGTGGCCGGCGGCGGGCGTGTGGATCAGGTCCTTCATGGGATTGGCCAGCAGGTGGTGTTCCACGCCTGGTCCGGGGAAGTCACCGCAGCTCATACCTGGAGATGGAGGATCCCAGATGTCAGTGTGCTCTCAATGGGCTCGCTCTGGTGTCTTACCCCTCTTGGGGTCTGCAAATGTGTTACATCACATTTTCAAGGGTCTTCGGGTGACATGTTGGTTGTACACATGAATGTTGAAGTGTGAAAATGATGTTTTGCTATAAGATATGCCGACCATTTTATTGAGTTAGTTATCTCGCCACTACATGACCGCTGCAACCCCTAGTCCGTCCCACGATCACAACGGGGGGGAGCCAATCAGAGCGGCCGCACAGACCTGGACACGCACCTACCTACCTTCAAGAACTCATCCCCCTACAGTCCACTACCCGCACCCTCAGATCCACAAACACCCTGCTCCTCCAAATCCCCAGTACTAGGCTCTCCACCATGGGAGACCCAGCTTTCTGCTCAGCCGCACCACGCCTATGGAACAGTCTCCCAATCCAGATGAGGGCCATTCAGAACCTGGACTCTTTTAAAATAGGCCTGAAAACCTTTTTATTATCAGAAAGGCCTATGGCTGCTAATAAGTTTTTTTTAACCTTGCCTTATAGTTTTTATTGAGTATGCTTTTGTTTTCTTTACCTTGCTTTTAACTTTTTAACCTTGTAGCACTTTGAGATCTTTTTTTTAGATGAAAAGTGCATTAGAAATAAAATGTATTATTATTGTATTATTATTATGACCTGCCGGCAGCGCGAAGACCTTGGGGTCCACATCGGCGCTGAAGTCGCAGTAGTCCACCAGGTACTTGTCGTAGTGGGAGCCCAGCAGGGTGTCGTAGCCCATCATCTCGTAGTGGAGGGGCACGGCGGTGTCCCGCAGGCCCTCGGCCCGGGACACCCACACCGTGTAGGTGTTCTTCTTGTAGCCCACCATGGTGACGTTCTGCCACACCTCGCACAGGTAGCCCGCGTAGTACTCCGTCCTCAGGAACTGGAGGAGGGAGAACCCAAACGAGAGTGTGAGAGCGTGAGATCCCGGAGGAACCCGGGGGCGGGGGTTCAAAACAGCTCATGAACGGACGTACTGCGTTGCACGTCGCTGTGCCGCGCGGTTTCGCTTGAGACAGCACGCTGTGGATGGCTGAGATGTAAGCCTCACACACTAATAATAACAACTGCAAAATAAAATATATTCAGCCACTCTGAACTCTGTCCGGTTATTCCCTTTTTTTTTTTTTTTACTTGGTTTCTCATTTTATCTCGTAGTTAAGAAGAAGAATTACTCTTTTGATCCCGTGAGGGAAATTTGGTCTCTGCATTTAACCCAATCGTGAATTAGTGAAACACTCAGAACACAGTGATGGTGAGGCACACAGTGAGGTGAAGCACACACTTAAACCCGATGCAGTGAGCTGCCTGCAACAGCGGCGCTCGGGGAGCAGTGAGGGGTTAGGTGTCTTGCTCAAGGGCACTTCAGCCGTTCGTACTGGTCGGGGTTCGAACCGGCAACCCTCCGGTTACAAGTCCGAAGCCCTAACCAGTAGGCCCGGGCTGCCCCTTATACTAGTTACTACCTAGTTACTCCCGATTTTAGTTAGACTGCTCGGCGCCTCACGTTCCCGTCACACGTTGGACGATTCACTTCCACGCTCAGGGCGGGGCTTCTCAGCGCACCTGGAAGCCCTGGAGGTCGGGCAGCGTTCCCTGGGGGGAGACCGGCTCGTCTTGGGTCCCGTTGACCTGGAAGCACTTCATGACGTTGAGCTCCTCCTCCGTGGTCATGGGGCTGATCTTGTAGGACACGCCCCAGGGCTGCAGGCCCGCCAGCTGGTACGTGGACACTTGTCCTGTGTATTGGGCGAGAAGGGGCGGCCATTTTGTTTTTGTTTTTAGACCAATGTTATTATTGCCATTATTGAGTGTCTTGTTGATAAAATGACCAGTAAGACACGGGATCTTTGTGGACAATGATTGTGGTGAGGCTAGGGGTTGAGTTCATATGCATAAAGATGATAAAATACAGTATGAAATAGGAATAAAACGAAACCACATTTAAATATAAAGACCAAAAACATACAGAGTCCAAAATCAATGCAATGCAGCTCAGAGCCAATCAAGTAGGTAGACATACATTTATGATGCTTGTGATTAAAAACAGGAGGAAATAAGTCACATTTACATATCAATAAATGTGTAACAGGAGATAAGTAAAGCTAAGATAGATCTATAATTTATTAAGCTTGATTTAGGTTGAGTTCCACAATTCAACAGTGTGTCAGGCATTAGGCAATTTCCCTCAGGGATCAATAAAGTATGTCTGTCTGTCTGTCTGTCTGTCATAGACTTTGGTCTGACCATATAAAGTAAAAAGGGTCTAATGGTGAGGTTTCAGTTTTCATTTGAAATGCCACAAGAGGAATTGAATTCTGCAGATGAAGTGTTCTTACCATGGTAATAGTCTATGCGGCTTGAATTCCCTGCTGAGTCAAACCAGGCCTCAAATGGCTCCTTTATTTCAGCATATGGAAGCGAGATCACTCCTGTGATACACAGCAAGGCTTTAGTAACGTCAATAACAAGGCAGAGACAATTCCAGAGTACCTTTGGGGTTATTCACAGTTTACCTTTAACGTGATAAGTCTTTCCAAACTCTGGAGGCGTGGGGACTGCTTTTCCTTCTGTGGCTGGAGACAACGTGGCGAGATGTTGAAAGTTTAGGGAATGCCATTGTTATCTTAAGTGTGCTTTAGTATTACATAATAGTAGCCAGTTAAACGAGAAAAAACAAAAAGAGGAAGCTAATAACTCCATCAATAGCCGACAGTAGTAAATAAACCCAAATGACTGTATACTTCGTAAAGCATGTTGTGAAGACACAAGAAAACTGCACGCCTACATCATGCAGTAGCAAGAATGGCATAAACTGTGGTTACTTTTCTTATATTTGAAAATTTTCGATCACCACGACTGTAAATATCAGGACCCAATGAACTGTGTTAAAAATAATACATAATCAATGTTTTAACAGGCGTTAGCGAACAGAGGAACTCTCTTACCTATTGCAGTCAACAGCAGCACAGCTGCAACACAGTAACACCACATCGCGAGCTTTTTTATGAATCACAAAGTCATGAAAGACAATTCCATCAGATGAAACCACCTGCTTTCCAAATGTCAGCGTGTTAATATTAGCAGATTAACACTGGTATGTTCTGCCGATCTGCTAAAACTGAGAATTTAAGAACAACAGCCGGGACGGGTCTAGGTGGAGGTCGTTACGGTTATAGATCATGTGACCACAATCACGTGATTACTCCTCAGTCAGACCATAATATTTGTGTAAGAGTAAGGAGTATTCCTTTATCCTCATATTTTTATCTAGTTTATTTATATAATTCTATTGTATTTCACTTAAGATATGTACGCTATATGAATTTAGCTTCAACCCTTAAGCGTGGTTGAGAAAAAAAAAAAGCTGATTCACGAAAATATTGAGGTGTGAAACCTCAACTGACCGCTAGGCGTCAGCATCTTACAGAGCACAAGTTGATATGTGCACTTTCCTAAGGTCAGTAATGGCATGCTGTAGGCCTACTGTAATAAAATCTTTATATTTGTACTCTATGAATACATACGTTATACTATGTACTATAGACCTATGTCATATGCATCCTATATCATTAGGAAGAATGAGGGACATTATTCACAAGGGCTGCTCATATGATAAGGGTAACTATAAAACTGATGCACGGTTAGAGACAGACAGACAGGCAGACAGACATTTCAGGACTACATGGGCGTAATTTAGTGTTTCTTGTTTTAAACACAGACACACAGGCATGCACACGCACACACACACACACACACACGCACACACACACACACACACACACACACACACACACACACACACACACACACACACACACACACACACGCACGCACACACACACACACACACACACAATGTAAACTCTTGGTAGCTGCACTCCACTCCAGTCAAGTACAGCTTTCATGGCACTAAGTCAAGTCATGAGGTAACAGAGAGACAGCTGAAGCTGCGGCACGAAAGCATTTGAGTGTGCATGGGCGCGCGTGTACGGGTGCAATGTAACATTTGACAATGCAACAGCTGAGAGGAAGAGGAAGGCAAACTCAGCACTCCTGGGAAAAGCTCAGAAGGACATTATGTAGCGGTTGACACTATGGGGATTCTGGATTATTTATCGACAGAGGAAGGGCGCAACCGCCAATGAAAAACTGGTTCAAACTAGTTATATGTCCTAGCGCTCGGGGTCAGGTCTATTCCTCCGGAGTGTTTTATTTCTCTGGGCCTAGCTTATGATGAACCACACTCTCTCCTGTGCCAAATGTTTACAATGCTTGCGGATCACTCTGTTCCCACCGACGGGGAACAGGGTACATCTGAGATGTATGTGTGACATGACACTTCTCTGGGTCAGCTTATAATGTGTCATCGGTTCGATGATATGTGCAGCCCTGCCCTTTATTATGGGGGTTCTGAAGGTGATATTGCAACGCCATGACATTATAAGAAATGGATTACAACGGTCATCTGGCAGTTTGTGAAACTTGATCGGAGGAAAAGCAGGATTGATTAAACAAAACACAAGTTTATTATCTAGTAGCATGGGTTGTGTTAGACAATTACCAAACAAATCACTGTTTATATACAGTTATACACTGCACTGTACTATATACACAATACTGGAATATAAATATAGAATTTCAGGACTACATGGGAGTATTTTAGTGTTTCTCGTTTTAAACAGACACACAGGCATGGACACACACACACACCCACGCGCGCACACGCTCACTCACTCACTCACTCACTCTCACACACACACACACGCCATACAATATCACAGGCTCACTTTTGTGCTTGTTATTCACACACAATCTCACTGTCACATCATGGCAAAACAGCTGCAGTCAGCCGCTAACAGAGCACACCGATTCCCGACATTTCACGAATCCCCTCGGTTGACCGCTTGTGCATCAAAGCGTCAAACGCGACGTGACTCGACGGTTCACACCCGCGTGAAGTCTCTTCTTCTGAGTATCCTTGGAGTGCCGCTGGCTCCTCCGCACCCACAGACACACAGTTCCCCTCGCTCGCTCTCCCGTCCGACCGACTCAAACCAGACGCGGCGACAGCGACTCTCTCAACCACGTTGGTCATGTGTTTGACATTTTCGGTGTGGCTGGTGGGGGATGGGTAAACTCAGGGAACTGAGGAGTCCATTCAAGGACAGCTTAATTTAGGCATCTATGATTTGCAGCGGTGGTCGGCGCAGAAACCGCCGTCCCGACCACAAAGGAGACGAGACGCAGACAGACCGAGAAAGCGGCGGCGGAAACGACACACACACACACACACAAAAACATAAAACACCGTTGAGGAAAGTCAAAGTCGGAGGCTTACAAAATAGGGTTCAAAAATAAAGAAGCCGTGTCAATAGCCGGTTAATATAGCTGCACAAAATCCTTAATAAACCAACGTGTTGGTTTGGTTGCTGGCGGATTTGAGTCTGTTTAAACAGAGCTCGTCGACTTCTGTGTGTTCAAGTGAGCCAACCGTTCGCTGCATACAACAACACCTCGAACCGCAGTGTATTTGGTTTTTGTCTCGTCGGGGGGGGCAGTTCAAAACTTGGCTCGAAGGCTCGAAAAAAAAGGGGTGCGTTGGGGTGGGGTGGGGTGGGTGGGAGGGCTTCACATTGAGTTTGAGGTTCATTTAGTTTGTTTAGACGGCGTTGAGGATGAGAACGGGAGTGGTCGCCGGGGTAGGGATGAGGGCCGCCGCGTTGCCCGGGTAATTGTCTTTGTCGTCCTCACGCTCGTCTACGTGCGCCGCCGCGGTCAGCGTTAGCTTGTTCAGCCCCGCCTCTACGGTTGCCTCTGCCCCCTCGGCTCTGTCACCTGTAGAACACAAACACACACACACACACACACACTTAGCAATATATACATTATTTACCATAATGTAATAAGAGCTCTATGCTCTATGCTATGTTCTATGCAGGGCTTTCTTTCTATGGAGAACGATATTTATAAACATATAATTCTAGTTATTATGTTACAATATTTTTTAATTTTTTATAGTTTTTCTAGTTATTATTATTATAATCATCATTATTATCATTATTGTCTCTTATTATATCTGCACCATTTCCAGCGGGTCGCGCCCCACTTTCCAACACACAAACACACATACACACCTCTCTCCTGATCACAGTCGCAGTCTGGGGAGGAGGCTCCACTGCACTGGCTGCGGGGGCCCAGCACAGGAGAGACACGCCCAGAGTCACACACCGAGTCTGGGCCGTGAGCCTCAGCGGCGCAGGGCAGCTCCAGGGTGCTGGGACAGGAGCAGGGGGGCGAGGAGGGAGAGGAGGGAGCGCTGGACAGGAAGGGGCTTGGGCCGTAGAGTGACGACGACGAGGAAGGGTACAGGCATGGCAAGGTCCAAGGGGGCGGAGGGGACTGGACAGCGGGGATGTGAGGAGGAGGAGGAGGAGGAGGAGGAGGACGTGGAGGAGGAGGAAGGCGATGTCGAGGAGGCCACGGACGGTGCGTCTCGGGGCGAAGAGGAGGAGAGGCTGGGGGTCGGTCTCTTCCTCTGAGCTGGTGCTTGACCTCCCTCGGCGTCCATGGACACCGACAACACTGGAACGTGGATGAGCACGCACACACACACACACACACACACACACACACACAAAACACACACACACACACACACGCACACACACAAGCAAACACGCACATGGTCAACACATTAAACATGGAAGGTGCACACACACACAGACAGACACACACACACGGTCAACACATTAAACATGGAAGGTGCACACACACACAGACAGACACACACACACATGGTCAACACATTAACATGGAAGGTGCACACACACACAGACAGACACACACACACACACGTCAACACAGTAAACATGGAGAAGTACACACAGGCACAGCCGTACTCCTCCTCCACTCCAGCCCCCGAACGCCAACATGTCTACTCACTGGACAAGCCGTCGGACTCCATCTTGAAGTTTGACGATGTCCTCGTTGTCGCCCTCGGCCGTCGCCGTCGCCGTCACCGTCCGAGCCCACGCCGGCGCTCCCGGGTCGCCGTGGTGCTGAGCGCCCGCCGCTGGGCGTGGATCTCCTCGGAGATGGTCTCCAGGTTGCCGAGCGCGGCGCGGGTACTCCGCCTTGCCGCCGCCAGCTTGTCTGCCGCTCGTCCATCAGGCGCTTCAGTTGCTGCGCGGGGAGCCGGACGTCGTGGGTCACTTCAAACAAGGACGCTTTGTGGTGGTGGTGGTGTTGACGGGCTGAGAACGCATGCACTTGGCCACGCCCCACCCCCCACCACCTCCCCCCCCCCCCCCCCCCCACCCCCCACCTCCCGCACCCGCCGCGCGCTCTTTGTTGGCGTAACACAACGAAAGCTAGCAATACAAACAAAGGACAGCATCATGTAAATGCCGGCATTAGGGGACGAGACACCTACCTCCAGCTGTAGGTATACTTTGCTTTGAGTTCGAAGTACGGCCTGCCAGGGGAGAAGAACCAAAGCACAGCAGTGAGTGAGAGTGAGAGTGAGAGAGAGTGAAAGAGAGAGAGAGAGAGGAGAGAGAGAGGAGAGAGAGAGAGGAGAGAGAGAGAGAGAGTGAGAGAGAGAGAGAGAGAGAGAGAGAGAGAGAGAGAGAGAGAAAAGAAAGAGAGAGAGAGAGAGAGAGAGAGAGAGAGAGAGAGAGAGAGAGAGAGAGACAACTGAAATGGTTGCCTGCTGCCATAGCAACTGTGAGGTAACCCCTGAAGAAAAAACAACAACGCTAATACCGCGCCGTGAATAGCCACATTCCATGGCTCTGACACACAGAACACACCCCGGCACGGCGCTGTACCGCGCCGCCCGCTACAGCTGTAGCTGCTAAGCAGACGCCGACAGATGCAAACATCTGGAAGGCATCAGATGACATCAGTAGTCATCGCTAGCTTGCTTCCCTCTCGCGCGGGGCCCAGCTCGCCCTTTATCTCTCCATCGATGCACAACCGCACTCGCGTGGAGGAGCATAAACACACAAAAGCACATGTGTGCACAGAGACAAATACACACACACACACACACACACACACACACACACACACACACACACAGACCTAGATTTGTTGATGTTGCGTTTGAGTTTCTTCTCCAGCTGCTTCATGTGACCGATGCAGGAGTTGTAATTGGCCGCCGTCTTCTTGTGCTCCACTTCACAGCGGGTTCTCGCCTGCTCCGCCTCCATCACCTGCAGTCATAGCGTGGGGCGCAGCATTCGTTTAGCCATTTTTTTGGTTTCATTTTAGAATGACTTGCTTTCCATCCGGGCAGCCGTCTCTGGTTACTTATTGGACACAATCCATCCGAGAATAGACCACTCACTAGTACATCTACAGCCATTTCCCAACTGGCAAAAGGATTTCTCAATTGGATCTGTAAACAACCAGCAATACACAACCCCCCCCACCCC
>JAXIVH010001592.1:5000-12500 GCA_036785325.1 Urophycis tenuis | reverse complement strand
GCACAAAAGAAAAAGTGAAATCCTTGAAATCTCGTCCTGAGCCTGAACTGTGTGTCTGGTTGTCTGATTGTCCAGTGTGTTTTTTTTTTTTTTCCTTCACAGAGCCATTCCGAAACCGTGGGTTCAAGACTTCACACGCAGCGTGCTGGTGCACACTCTGAAGCTAACTCTCTCTCGCTGTCCTTCTGCGCAAAGCCTTGTTTTCACAGTGTGGCAAAGTTGTGCCTGTTATATTTATTCAGGGAAAGGCAGAAATGTTTGTATTAGAGCGTGTGTTGTTATAATCTCCCTCATTATCTGGCCCGAAAGACAACCCCTGGCACGCTTCGGCACTATCTTCACCGATTCTGGTGTGTACACAAATAAAGGCCCCCGGCTCATTTGCAAAGGAAATATAAAGTCCTGCGGGGTATTCTTAGGAGGGGATGCATTAAGGCATTGGGAGGCTGTAGGCTTGTTATAGACTGGAACACATGGGGTCTATATATAGATACATGTCAGAGCCCCTCCAGGTTGTCTCGTGGGCAAGCGTGCGCGGGACGAGTGGATAACCTTACATCCGGTTATTCAATGAGACGCCGGCCGCCGTCACTTCGAATAGCGCTTAATGTAAGGACTTCACGTCAGGGCGCGCCACGCCGCGTCCTCGTCAATGTCTATTTATTCACCTTTTCGTGTCGATGTGTCACTTATTTCGATCGGCCAGACGTTTAATGTGATTTGAATGGACGCCGACGCCGGACAGCTCCCGGTCTGACGCCGGCGATACAAGCGCCTCTCCTGATGCGTGCCGACGATGACACCTGTGTAACGAGGGGGGAAAAGCCGGAGGAAGACTTTAAGCAAAACAGGGGCCGGCCGGGCGCGGATTTCAGTGACCGACGCAAACGACCCGTGTTACGTAGCGCCTAAGCAAATCTCAGGGGCGAGTTTGTGTTTCACGGTGGCTGGAGACAGAGTGAAGGTCAGAGCGAGTACAGCGGCTTGTTTTGGACGGAGACTGCGTGAGTCAGTTCTAGCCGAGGAGGCAGACGTCTGAATTCGAGACAACCTTCCATGCGGTTAGGCAGCTGAACGAATCATTGACATTTCACGGTGAATCTAAAAACTTTTATGTATGAAAGGAGCGTTGAGGATTTAAGGCGCATTTACTGACACAGAGGAAACGCTCACGCAAATGACGTGCTGGTTGTAATTGCACTTTGTTAATGTTTCTGGAAATGTTTTTATGACAAGAATATTAAATACCTCTACTCGTCTCTTGCTATGGATGTGGGCTGATGTGAATATGTAAACCATTTTTACTCCAGGGACCACCCAAACATCTACAAATCAAAGTACATTGACTCATTTCATCCCTATACTGTATGTGTTGTAAATAACTTATATGGAGGTAAAGAAGTTACAGAGAACACAAACCCAAATATACAACAATTTTAAGAGGCAATATTCCCTCAATTTGCAATGACGTCAAAAGACATAAATGAACCATTGAGACAGTACATTCTTCTGGAAAACATTATTGCTTTCACATTTCTAGATCCAGAGTTCTTCCGATATCATATATATCAAATGTATCATATATATCATATCTATCATGTCTCATCTAGTGGCCCTGATGAAACAAATACATTCAGGTTTTCCACTGGACAGAGGACCAAAGAAAAACATGCATTTAAATACCAAGCTATGGTTTCTGTAAATACATTGACTACATTATTACTAACCTACATTCCATCAATTTGATATTGAAATAAACCGAGGCAGAAAAATATAGCACCCTTTGAAACTGAAGCCAAACGCCACACAGATCTGCCCAGATACAACACCGTAATTGGACTGCAACATGAAGCATGTATGGACGACACTTTGATAGAGAGAGAAATACACAAAAGATAGGGCCGGTCATGTGATGTATGGGCTAACGTCCGATGGAATAGGCTGCTATTTTCTTTATTTTTTTGCTGACATGAATAATCAAATATATTGCCATCTTATCAGCATTACTCGAGTAAACGTAATGGAGAAGCAATTTTGATGCAGAAAAGAAAAGGGGAAAAATTGTATTTCACAGCACGACAATCAATTGGCCGAGGGTAACGTGGGATGTCAGCGAAATGTGAAACAGCGATGTCGTTTGGAAATGGCACACAACATGCCCCGTCTTTTCACTAACCTTTATTAACTGAGGTGAGCCACCCGCGGGTGTTTGTGAACGCAGAGAGCGGCCCAATCAGCCCAGAGGTGAAGTACGGGACGCTGTCGGAGCCTCTCGACCCAATGTTGTGAACAACGTCGGGGATTCAAAGACATAATTGAAGACGTGAACGAGGTTAGGTTTTTGTCCGTTTGTCAGCAGAATAGAGGTTCAGCAGCACGGACAGACAGACGTTTTGCTTGGACGTAGAACGTCACAACCTAGAAATGAGTCAGATTTTTATATGCCATAACTCTTCATCAAGTTGTTCCACCTTAGATGATGCAGATATCGTTGCGTGTAACAGAAATGGCAGAAGAACCAGTGAAAATGTAGTCGGTGTTACAAAATTACTAACAGTTATGGAAAAACAAAAATCACAACCATGACCTTACTCTGTGCCAGGAAAAGGCACAAAGGTCACACATAAGAAAAATACTCGACTATAATTTTCCCCAGGGTCACTCAGCTTGGGTTTAGAAATCATGACCAGGCCAGCAATACAATATTATATTATATTATAGTACCCAGTAACCTTTTCACATTCCTCTGGCTAATAGTTGCTCATGGTTAATTTTTATTTTGCATTATTTGTTTCGTGCCTATTCAGGCGTTTATTACAATAAACAAACGCTTGGAGAAATTAAATTCAGAACAACACCAAATGTGTCAAATGCAAATCGTCCACGCAAATTCAGATTCAGACTCTATTTCTGAACTTTTCATTTTACTGGGTGCAAATGGTTCCTTGTGACATATGTCTGAGTCATCCTGCAAACAAGTGTTTCAGAGCATGGTGAACCGAATGTTTGTTGTTTTCCTGCCCAACTGTGACTCTCTATGTATATATCAAAATATATGCACGCTAACAAGATTTATTCCCTTACGGAAAAATAGATCCTTGGTGCTGTTTTGGAGAGGTCTCACTTGCTCATCGAGGTTGTCTAGCGTGTCTATATTTGTGAGCTCAGTGAATACAAACATCATCCCAACGTGGAAATGAGCTCCAATAAGAGCAGGATTTGAGTCAACCGAACCTCTTTGAATCGTTGAAAATGTATTTAGATTCTTCTTGTCGGTTGAGAAGCAAGAAGGTCAGGGGGCAACCAAGGACATTCTGCTGACTATGGCTCGCGATCAGATTCCTGATTACAGTCGTACAAAAGTACAAATATGTTTTGCAGATAGTAGCTCGATCGTTAAAATCGATATCGATTAAAATCAATTACTTGAATTACCTTGTGCATTTTTTTTTTGCATGCTAACCAGCCATAGAGGCAACACAACACATTGTGTTGATTATTTTAAAATGCATGGAGCACACACTGGTTCCAAACCAGATGGCTGAGAGAACCATGCCTCGATTGGCAGATTTGACAACGTTCCAGAGATTCGTCCTCAGCCAGTACTTTTCCACTCTGACTATAATGGACGACAGAGCGGCGAGGCCTCGTCACAGCCAGACCTTCTCGTGTCAGAGACGGACGCCTTTTAATTCCCCAAACAGTATATGCCTGCGTTTCAGCCCAAAGTGTTTTTGCACAGCGGCGGAAACGGACACCGTTCAACTTTTTTTTAGATAAATAACATCAACACATCAAATATAACTGAAGAGGATTTTTTTTCATTCATCGCCAACCTTTTTTTTTTTTTTTAGCATTGGAACTACAGTGCTGGTCTCTGTCGGGCTTTAGTTTCACTGCTGCGTGCGGTTAGACGTCTCTGAGGAGCAGTGAATGAGCTGGTGATTAGATAAATAAGGCAACAGATTGAATGCGGTGATGTGTTTGGTTTACAGGTCATTCCCAAAGCACCTCTCTCTTTCTCGCTCGCTCCCCCTATCCTCCTCTCGCCCGCCCGCCTGCACCCTCGCCACCATTGAGGAGCCGGGCAGTTAAGCCATTTGTTGCCAGCCAGACGCTGATAGTTCTCCAGAGAGATGATGTGGCTTGCTTACCGCTCAACATGGCCAGAGAGTGGTGGTAGTTGGAAATCATTCTTTTTCTGCTGTCTTTGTCGCTTCGTTTCCCACTTCCCTCGATGCCCACACAGGGGGGGGCGGCCATTACATCTCATCGCAGTCGTCGTGAAAAAAACCCCGATTATTTCCAATAAAGGGCTTCTACTATGCCACCAGGTGTGAATTTGATTCGCCGTTACAAGCTATTGTGAAATCGAGCTATTTGTGACATCATAAGTGGGCGTGTCCAGTCATAGGTGAGAGTGATAGATCAACCTGGGTACAGCCCACTTCACAAGTGGGGGAAGTGCGTTGATGTATTGGCTAATCAGACTCACGCTTGGTGGTAAAACAGAGGCCCTTTGAAGCTCGGAGGATGGTTAGAATTTTAACACTCTTGCCCTGCTAACAAGGGCAGTTGGTTTATTTTGTTATTCCTCTTCCATGTATTGGAGTGTTAAATCTTGTACATGGGTTTTTAATATCCTGCTGTTGATATTGCCTTGCTCTTATCAAGGTCCACAGAGACTCAGCAAAAAATCTTCTTCAAGGAAATGCCAGATAATGAAATAATGTCTGGGAATAATTTTTTTTTTGTCCTTCATAATGGGCAAATATGACATGATACATGGTGACAAATTAAAAATAGAACTTTTCGCACCAAGTTACGGCTTTCATTTATCAAAGATCAAGAGATAGCTGAAGGGTGAAGCCTTTGCGCTTAGCTGACACTTTAGCCTATTGATCTATGCTGGCAATGCTAACCATGCTCTATTCATCCGGTCGCTGGCCAGGGTCCTGGCCACGCACAAACAGAGCCATCAATCAGCCATTCAGAGCCTGGATTGGCCCCGCCCCCGACATAAAGCTAACAAGATCATTTGTCTCCTAAGTCCATTTTCTGTAGAGTTAGCCAGGGATATTCACCGGGGAATCGCTTTTCATTTAGCTTTTTTAAAGACAAGGAATTAAACGTAAAGTTTAATTAAGCTCCATCAATGTGTTTTTTCCCCTGGCAAGGAGCAGCAATATAAACCTACTTAAGCTCTACCAATTGCCTTTCATTTTTTTTTTTAAAGGATTCTCGCTTACATTATCTAATGTAAGCCACATCGAGGGCCTTAAAGGATTTGGCTGGTTTGTAAAGACCCAGGGTTAATTGTTGACATTGTCTCTGTCCAAATGTAAAACAGCCATGATTTTTGTTCAACTCTCCCCTCTCTCGCAGAAATTGGCCAGCTGGCGATCAATTGACATTCATTATATTCCAAACAAGTCACAGCTCCCAAACCAGTGTGGTTGTTTCGTCTAACCCAGGTAAGCACATACAAACTGCCCTGGCTCGGTAGCTCTCTCCAATAGTGCCCAGAAATGAACAGATTTCAGACTGAGGCATGCAGTAAAAATTCTGTGTGAAGATGGCGGCTTTTTTAGGAAGATAATTCTGAATTCTGAGTGCATAGCAACATTTCAATAAGTTGTGAAGGTAACTGTGTAAGGGTGTGTTTTTTTTTTTTCCACTGATTGGACCAAAGCCTAAGCATTCTGTGTTTACAGGTGAAACAGGAGAGAGAGACTGAGATACTGAGACTGAGAGGCGAGCAGTCGGTATTCTTGAATGTTCAATTCCCGGTCATTAGCACCGCGGTGAATTTTGATGAAACCGTGGACTTTATATTGCTTTGACGGACCAGTTGCAATTGACGGCGGGGGAATGCATGTTCAGCAGACGGTCTCGTTCCATGTCCATTCACTGGAGATCTGAGCACTTCACTTTGATTCTGAGGTGAATGCTTAGGCTGCGCCCCAATCAGTTTCAAATCACCCTCGTCTTATACTGGCGACTTGTTGAAACGTCGCTCTGCACTCAGAATTCAGAAATATCACGCTGCTTAAAACGTGGCCACCATCTTCCCACAGAATTTACAACTGCGCGCCTCAGCCTCCAAGTCTGTGAGCCTGCGCAGTGGAACGTGAATACAGAATCTAAAGCTTTGCTCGCCCGTGTGGCTGCTATAGGAGAGAACCACCAAGCCTGGGTCGTTTTTATGCGAGTACTTCTGTAGTGGCTGAAACTCGGATGTTTAAGCTGCGTCCCATTGACACAACTTTTGATAGTTCTCACCACTTCAGAGGAATGCCGGTGTCTTGTGTATCTGACTCGTCAACAGGGTCCAAGAGACGTTGCTCAAATAAAGGTGAGGATTTATTTTGCTAACAAATGAAAAGGTAAAAATATGAAAACTGTGTTCAGTTGTGTTGTTAAATGTCCATACTTAAATTCAAGTCAGTGCGAGTTCAGGGTCATCACCAGCCCTCACGTTCGTTCACGCTTCCATTCATGTTCCCGGGTTACGTTCACGGTCAATGATGGTATGCGCAAGCACCGGAACCCCTTCTTCCCCAGGTCTCAGTTTGGCACACCTCTATACGCATGCCCCCTTGACCTGTAGAGTGCATACACACTCACAAAACATTACATCGTTCTAATTCAAAATGATAATAATTAACAGAAATAAAATATCTAATGCTTGTAACGCTTCTAATGCATGTGGACTTAAAATGAAATCTAAAATATGAACTAAAATATATATATGTCTCCTACAACTTCAGTTGCACAAGCAGAGACTCAGCTATCGGAGCAGCCGCTCACTTTGTTTGGAACATAACGACATAGATGGCCCGCTAACTGCCCGGTCTCAGGACGCGTGTACGGCCGTGAGGGCAGGTTGAGTCGAGTTACGGCCGGTCAAAGACGACGTCAACAATTAACCCCGGGGGGCCCCTGGCATGCCTGCCGATATGCGATAAGTCTTTACAGACCGACGCGATAGAAATCAGGTCGCTAAGAATATCTGTGGCTATTGGTGTGTGCGGCTGCCCCATTGCATCGTGGGTAGGACGCTGCTGTTCTGTGTACTCAGCGCACACACAGGTGTGGACGGGCGTGTGGGCGAGAGCCGGCCATGAATATGTATCGATACGCGCCGGGTTAAGTATCCGGCTCAAGGTCACGGGGGCAATGTCACCGAGTCAGGCTTTCCCCATCAGCATTTCTTAGCCTCCCAGCAATATCTGGAAAATGGTATTGACGCCTTTAAACAACTGATGAATTCATTGGGAACTCAAGACGGGAAAAAAAAAATCCATCTGAAATGATTTTCCCATCAGTAAAAAACAGTGAATGTGGGCATTAATAATTCATAAAGATTTGGAGGCAATTGATCCACCGAGATGGTAAGATTTTGACGGTTTGGACGCCAGAGGGAATTATTTTGGGTACATTCCGATCTGTCCACCAAAACAATGTGTGTGTGTGTGTATGTGTGTGTGTGTGTGTGTG
>JAXIVH010001592.1:0-2500 GCA_036785325.1 Urophycis tenuis | reverse complement strand
CTTAGCTAACCTCTAATGTGTCAGACCCAAAGACGCGCACGTCGCGGTCCCTTCGCGGATAGAGTCCGCGGAGTGGCCGTCGGTTAATGTTTTGTTTGTGAACCGGAATAACCAGAACAATGTCTAGTAGCACGGCCAAAGTCTAAAAAGTCAAAAGAAAATAAATTCACATTGCGTCGGTCCCACCCCCCCCCCCCCCCCCCCCCACCCCACCCCACACACAAACACACAAAAAACCCAAATCAATGAAAAACCGCGTTAGCCCCGAGCGTTTGCGCCGGCAGCGGTGCGCAGCTTGACACGGCATCACACGGAGCGCGGCGCTGCCCGTGACCCCGACGGCTCTCAGCCAATAGAGCGGAGGGCCGCCCGCGTCCGGTGAGAGAGTTCATGGGAGCAGGGGGGGGGGCAGCAGCAGCAGCGGCGGCGGCGGCCTGCCTCTTCCCGCGGAGCGGCTGAGCTTAGCCTCCGGTTCTGACCTCCGCCGTCCGTCGTGCGGAGGGGTCGCGCGGCGACGGCGTACGCACTCAGGGCTGCTGGCGTGGAGGCAGAGCGAGAAGGAGGTGGAGGGAAAGGAGTATCCCAGCGCCGCGGCGAGATTCGCGCCGCGGGCTAACAAGTAGCATGGCATGTTTTTTTGTTTTTATTTTTATTTATTTATTTTTTTTACACATCTGAGCGCACCGTCTTGAAAGGCGGACGCTCACAGCATTCTTTTATTTAGATTTGTTATATTTAAATGTATTGTTAGAATATAATGGTCAGTGTTTTCGTGAAGGCTCCATTAACTCTTTTTTTTCGTGAGGGAGAAGAAGAGAGTGTGAATAATATTACTCCCCTCCTATATCCTGTGCTCCTCGCCAATGAATCATCATTTTGAGAAAACAGAAAATATGTTGAGAAATGTGCCACTGCCAAATGCTAAATAAACTTAACAAATGAATACAAAAAAATGTCTAATAACCACACTGCCTGACTAGTTTTATCTGTTTTTAAATGTCACTCACATTCACGTAATGTAAATTTAATTGGTGACATGAGCAAGAGAAGATTTCAAATGTGCTGGGCTGACTCAACGGGAATACGCCTGAAGGGAAGTCACGTTGAGAAGTCTTATCGCCGTTTCAACTTTGTGCATTCACATGTCAGACAATTAGAGGTGCAATGCCAGAGATTCACACATTTATCTTTAAAACGGTGGCAAGGAAGGCAGAAACAGAGACATTAATAACTAGTCTAGTTTTTAACTGGAATTGCACCCATTGCGATACACGGGTTAAAAAGAGCCCAACAGGAATTCAATATGGCATAATATTGCAGTGAAGACCCTGCAGAATAATTCCGACCTGTCCAGCAGAAATAAATGGCATAATTCAAGAGTATAGTACAGTATAGTATGGATTAGTATAGTATAGTATAGTATAGTATAGTATAGTATAGTATAGTATAGTATAGCAGAATGCAGCACAGTATATTATGGTACTATATCATATTATGCATTACAGTATAGCAGCATAGCATACGGTAGCATCACATAGTTTAGCATAGTATGACATAGCATCGTCTAGCGTTGCACAGCACAGTATGACATGATAAAGGCTGAAGAGAGACATCGTTGCATGTGTCTGTAGCGTCGGCCATGATGTGTTCCTTACTCCATCCTGGGTAAAAAACAACGTGGTGAGGATGCCGAGAAGGCCGGCCCGGGGAATGTAATAACACGTGGCCTTGGAGCTAGAGGAAGAGGCAGAGAGAGAGAGAGAGAGAGAGAGAGAGAGAGAGAGAGAG
This sequence comes from Urophycis tenuis, assembly GCA_036785325.1. NCBI lineage: Eukaryota > Metazoa > Chordata > Actinopteri > Gadiformes > Phycidae > Urophycis > Urophycis tenuis. Next base: position 712 of record JAXIVH010001592.1, on the reverse strand, counting down.
AGAGAGAGAGAGAGAGAGAGAGAGAGAGAGAGAGAGAGGGGAAAGAAATCAGAGATGTAGACGGTCTAAACGACAGCGCTTTTGAACTGGGCAAAGATTGGAATGGATTGTGCAATGTTGAGTATTTAGTATTTAGAGCATGACGTTGCTGGTGGTGGTACTGGTGGTGTTGGGGGTGGTGGTGGTGGTGGTGGTGACGAATAAAAACTGCCTCTGTTTGGCTTCCCCAGTGAGAATGTTTCTGTGTTCTGTTTAAACAGAGTTACAGACTGCGGTCCCATGGATCTTGCAAACCCCGTTCACAAAGGAAAGGAAATCCAGAGGCCGTTGTTGTTGTGGCTGGGGTTATGGCAAGCTGTTACACTGCAGCTTGTCTCGTGGCACTTCAGGAGGGATAATGGTATTGAAAGCATAGCTGAGGTCTACGGAGACAACCGCAGAGTGAGCCTGTGTGTGTGTGTGTGTGTGTGTGTTTGTGTGTGTGTGTGTGTGCGTGTGTGTGTGTGTGTCGGAGGAGTCTGGGCGATTCCAGAAGCCATATAGGAACAAGCTAATGGCATCATCCAGCACGCAGTCTCCCCTGAAGGGAACACCGCGGGGGGGCAGAGAGAAGGCTGTGTAGGGTATTTTCTTCCGTGAGCGCTGAACATTCAAAGGGTTTAATCTACATTGACGCTGCTGGTCTGTGGGTTTTCCGTCTGTGGCTTGAGTG
>JAXIVH010001591.1:10000-19323 GCA_036785325.1 Urophycis tenuis | reverse complement strand
CTGCAAGAGAAAGAGAGAGAGAGGGAGGAAGAGAGAGAGAGAGCATTAGGATTCACATATGCATATACATATTTCATCCCCTACAGCGAGGACGGTTGATGCGTGTGAAGCAGTCTCTTCCCACAGTCTATTGCTATGTATGAGGAGTGGCAAGAAGCCCTTTTGACGCACACGAACACACACACAAAAAAGCCACACAACAGGTGCAGCAGTCTGGTCAGCTCACACACACACACACACACACACACACACACACACACACACACACACACACACACACACACACACACACACACACACACACACACACACACACACACACACACACACACACACACACACACACACACACACACACACACACACACCCTCCTCCTCCTCCTTCCCTTGAATGTCAGGCTAATGTGCAAGATTGAAAATTTGAGGCTATTTGTAAAGACACATTCAGATGGACTTCCCTTTTTTTAAGGGAGTGTGTGTGTGTGTGTGTGTATGTGTGTGTGTGTGTGTGTGTGTGTGTGTCGGGAGGGGGGGGGGGGGGGGGGGGGGGGGAGGCAAACGAGAGCAGATCAACTTCAATAGGCTTAAAATCTTAATTTTCTCAGTGAACCATCATAGAAACCTTCTCATTCGGGGTGGTGTGTGTGTGTGTTGGGGGGGGGCGTCTGGGAAGACGAGGGGAAGTGGTGCACATTGGGTGGGAGGGAGGTTGGCTCTTGCGGGGGGGGTGGCGGCGGTGGCGGTGGGCGGGCGGGGCAGGGGGGGGGGGGGATTCGACGCGGTTCACAGTCCACTACACTGCTTTCTGTCGCCCGCTTAACATTTAGGGCAAATCTCTGGGTGCTCAATCCCCTGTGTCTTTGAGATCGCTCAGACCCCTTTCTTTCTCTCTCTCTCTTTCTCTCTCTCTCTCTCTCTTTCTCTCTCTCTCTCTCTTTTTTGTGTCGTCGTTTGCGAAGATTATTCCGCCATTCTGGCACTCAGACGCGCTCCCTTTTCTCTCGGGGTCTTACATGACGACACAAAGAGCACGCAGGGCGCGTTGGAAGTGGTCGGCAGAGAGAGGCCACTCAAAGAGACGGAGGAGGGAGAAGGAGAGCCAGAGAGAGGCAGACACACAACAAAACAAAAAAAAAAAGATGGAGAGAATATTATTATTACGAGGGAAGACGTGGACTCAAGTGTGGCCGGGGGGGGGGGGGGGGGGGGGGGGGGGGGGGGGGGGTGACGATGAGGAGCTAGCGGCGAGGAAGGAGGCCGCGGCGTTGCCCGTTACTGTACCTAGCGCCGGCCTGAGGGCTGATGGGAGAAAGCCCTCAGAGCCCTGGAGGGCTAAGGAGGTTCTTATCCTCTCACAGATCTGCCCTCTTGAGACGAGCTGCCAAAACACAACGGCTCTTATGGGTTGCCAACGCGGGCGGGACGTGTTGCATGGGTGATGGGTGTGTGTGTGTGTGTGTGTGTGTGTGTGGTGTGTGTGTGTGTCTGTGTCTGTGTTTGTGTGTGTTTGTGTGTGTGTGTGTGTGTGTGTGTGTCTGTGTGTGTGTGTGTGTGTGTGTGTGTGTGTGTGTGTGTGTGTGTGTGTGTGTGTGTGTGTGTCTGTGTGTGTGTGTGTCTGTGTGTGTCTGTGTCTGTGTCTGTGTGTGTGTGTGTGTGTGTGTGTGTGTGTGTGTGTGTGTGTGTGTGTGTGTGTATTCCGGGGCTCCCACACCAGGGGGGAGCCCTGCATTATTCATGGAGGGCGACACACCATCTTGAGATTAAACATTTGCTGATTTGTCAACAGCACAAGCATGAGGTCCGGCCCATCTACTTGACATAGAAGTGAGCAAAGTGAGGCACAAAAAAAAACAAAAACACATCCTGGGAAAAAATGAGACAGAAAAACACATTTAATTGATGAGCACAGGGGCTGATGACAGAGGCAGAGAGAGGTAGAGAGAGGCAGAGCGACAGAGAGAGAGAGACAAACGGAGAGAGAGACGGACAGTGAAAAGAGAGTGAGAGGCCGACAGAGAGAGAGAGAGGCAAACAGAGAGAGTGAGAGACGGACAGAGAGGGTTGATGACAGAGAGAGAGAGAGAGAGACAGAGGTCTGAGGACAGAGAGAGAGACCGAGAGTGAGAGACAGACAGAGGGCTGAAGACAGAGAGAGAGAGAGAGAGAGAGAGAGAGAGGGCTGATGACAGAGGGAGAGAGACAGAGATAGACAGAGCAAGAGACACAGACAGACAGCAAAAACAGAGTGAGAGAGGATGACAGACACACAGACACACAGAGAGAAGAGAGAGTAGAGAGGGTGGAGGGGAGGGGGATCTCAAGGTCAATATGTCCAACTGGGACAGGACAGCAGCCGGGAAACAGCCCCCCCGCCCCACCCCCACCCCTACCCCCTCTTCATCGTCATCCTCTTTATCACCACCACATCCCACTTATTTGTTTTTACTTGTCTTGGCTTTATGTTCTCTTTCACCTTAATCTGTCAATGGCAGAGTGACAACCCCCCCCCCCCCCCCCCCCCCCCCCACCCCCACCCCACACACACACACACACACAGACACACACGCACACACGGACACAGAGGTCAAGGGTGAAGATCTGTTCGATTTACCTCTCACCGTCGATATTAAAATTGGCCCTTTGCATTTGATTTGAGGGATACCTTTTATATGTTTTTTTTTTATGACAGCAAAATGACAGCAAGTTAAACAGCAGAAGTGACGTAATTCATCTCTCTGGCGTTTAACTGCAAACTCACACACCTCAATTATATCCCTGAACATTAAAGTAATTCTGGCTCGTAAGCGATTTTATCTCCTCTTCACCACATCTTTAAGTCTTCCAAATCAGCTCCAACACATTGCTTGTTAGCCTTCTGAATTAGATCCAAACACATATGCTGGCATTCATCGTTTTAAAAAACCAAATGAAGTCAGAAAGAATTCAGCATTGGCATTTCAAAACTCCAGAGCCTCTTCCAGGTGATGAGTCTAAATTCCCTCGGCCACAACAGATGTTGATTCATCCAAAAATCACAAGGCACTGTGGCAGAGTCTGCCAAAAAAAAAAAAAAATCTAATACGACTTCTAACAAATGATCATTAATCAGCTTTCAAATAAATGATAATAAAAAAAAATAATAAAAGCCCTCACACCTAAGTGGCTATTTGTGTAATCGCAAAAAATCTACTTAACCCCTTCACCCTAATAAATATTTATCTCCAGTCAGGGTTCAGAGCCCTGCAGTGACCGCCACTGTACCCTCCTGTTCTACCACTCCGCATCCCAACCACCACCTCCACCACCCCCACCCAAACCTCCACCCGGGACCACCACCACCCCCCCACCACCACCACCACCACCACCACCCCCCTCTCCCCAGCACACTCTTCATGAAGAATCTATTATATGAGCGGGCGCAATTAATCCATTTGTCTCGGCGCATGACAGCCAGAAAAATATTCATTAGCCGTCCGCCGCGCTGACAGGCCCGTGCTTATCTGTCCCGCCGGGCGGCCCCACAATGGCCCGTGTCAGCCGTATGTTTGTCACGTCCCGCTGTATTGATTAGCCGCCCGATTCACTTGAAATAATTAAAAGTATATTTTACATATTTATAAAGCCCTCTGCCATGGCCCCTACTTAATTTTCCATTAGTAAAAGTCAGTCTATTAAGCGCGGGGCAGACAACCCCACCGAGAGGGGTGTGTGTGTGTGTGTGTGTGTGTGTGTGTGTGTGGTGGGGTGGGGAGGCGAGCCTCAGAGCCTGGCCGGGTGGGTGGGGGTGGGGGTGGGGGTGGGGTGGGGTGGGGGGTGGGGGAGGTGGTGGGGGGTGCGCGCGAGAGGGGAAGTGAGTAATCGCCATAATTGTAGACAGAAAGACAATAAGCGGAGCCATAAAAGCTACGCATTTATGGCTTGTTCTGCGGCCGGCATCTCTTATCGCGAGTCCTGTCGGGCCGCGCGGATAAGGGCACACGGACCCCGGGATGCCTCCTTGATGCATTGCGCGCGCGCACACGTGTGTGTGTGTGTCTGTGTGTGTGCAAGTGTGTAACCTCCATCCGAGCGGCGCGCGTGCACCACTGACATTTCCAGAAGCCCCAGCAGACGGGGGGGCTGAACAAGTCCCAATAGACTGTCTGGTGGCAGATAGACAGCGCAGCATGGCGGCAGTACATCGCCCGGGCGCCGCGCCCCGTCGATACAGAGGGTGGGGGGTGTAGGGGGGGGTGGGGGTCCGCGGCCACGGGCCTCTCCGCCGCGGGACGCGGAGCGGGGGGATCCGCTGACCTTTGAATGGATTTTGTGCGTTTAGTGTGAAAAATGAGCCATAAAGCAAACATAAAAGTAATAATTTTGCCGCAAGGTCTCACCTCCAATCAGTGCGGGAGATGTTGGAGTGGGGGGTGTGGGTATGGGTGGGGGTGGGGGGTGGGGGGGACGGGAGGACCGTCGGGAGGTCCAATCCCCGGAGGGCTGACACGTGCGCACCTCGGGCGCCATCAGCGTGTCACGGAACAACTTAGGAGGGCACGGCTTAACGCCGCCTCTCCCTGGGCAGCCTGCAGCGAGCTGCTGGGGGGGTTGGGGAGAGTTTGTGGCACTGCACTCTCCGTACTCTCCGCCGGCCGTGAAGGTGACACGGCCTCACTCAGTGCCAGACGGACCCTTGAGCCGCGCCACACGCCGGTCTGTTTACGGGGCGCCGCGTTTTGTATGTGTTCTGTTGTGTTATGCTCGCAGTTTTCCAAAAGGTAACTTTATTTTTTTTATGTATCTTGAGTTATCAGGGTTATCCCTATATAGACGACAGTGAGGGTTGGTGCAGCTCTTGTGGTCTTAAATTGTTTTTTTTTTTGTCCTTATAACAAAGACCCATCCGCACGCACATGCACACACACGCGCACACGCACACACACGCACACGCACACACGGTTCCCTGGGAATAGGCTGGCTCTTCCACCCGTCTTGATCTCATCGCATCGCCCAAATCCCTGGGGTGCCCTCATCTGTTAAATCACATGTGAGCCAACACAAAGAACGTGCGCATGTGTGTGTGTGTGTGTGTGTGTGTGAGGGGGAGCGAAACACCAACACCGACACACACACATGCACACGCACACACACACACACACACACATGTGCACACGCACACCAAGAGTCTTTTCTAAAAGGTCAATCAGATATGCTGTCATGGAAGCATGGTGTCTCCATACATCAGGAACACATGTGGTGTCACTACGGCTTAGGGAGCGAGGCTCGGGACAAGGCTCTGACTAATGGCCACAATAATATGTCCATTAGCCACCGCATGAGGCTGTGTATTCATATCTCCAGCCTCTAAACACACTCCAAACCCCGAATGTTAATTCGAACGGTTCAAAAGTGGATCAATCACGGCTACGGGGTTGGGGGGATGAGGGTGGGTGGGTGGGGGGGGGGGGGGGGGCATCAGACAGGCGGGGTACGAAACCAGAAAGGTAGCGAGGCGTTCGATTTCTGACTCGCTGGTCGCCACCGCCACCTGGGCCATCGCAGGGACTCGTCGCCCTCGCCACTCAGAAACCGGGATGGGGGGGGGGTTGGGGGGTGGTGGGGAGGTCCCAATGGGGCACACAAACAACCCCGCCTGTGACTCCGGCGCCCCACTCCATCTCCGTCTCCCCTCCCGGCAACGGCGAGGGAAAACACACCGTCGCCACAAAGACAAGAAACCACTTGTCAATAGAGACGGCCCTTCTGTTTTTACCGATTCAGCGCGGAGATAGAGGCGAGGGGGGGGACCGCAGCGCCTCAGCCTTTTTTCCCTTTCCCACCCCGGCCCCCCACCTCCCCACACACACACACACACACACACACACCCTCACACCCCCACCCGGCCAGCCATACATGTTTGCCAAGGCCCCTCTCCCAGTGCCATTGATTGAGTATTCAGCGTATTGAGCCACAGTGTCTATTATTCATCGGCTGGCTGGAAAGGCCCCGACTGGATACACAAACAAAACTCTCATTAAAACTTCTTCCGTCACTTCCTGTGATTTGAAAGCAGCCGGTGGTGTCGCGGAGAGCCATCCGTCATGCTTCTGAAGGACTCCTTGTCTGCTCGGAAAGTGAAGGGTGAAGGAGGGAGGGGGGGTGGTGGTGGTGGTGGTGGTGGGGGTGGTGGTGGTGGGGGAGCTGGGACCGGAGGCCCGACGTTACGCAGAAGCGGTGAAGGATTTCCACATCCGTGCACGACGGTGCACCGGGGGGGAAGAACGTGGATCGCAATTCACCCTAGTTTATCACAATCAGGGGACGCGCTCCGTTCCCTCCCTCCTCCCTCCCGTATGCCCTGCAGCCGGGCCGCCTCCATAAACACTCCCCTGCAGACACAAGTCTTCCATTTAAACGGTCCCGTCCTGGCATCGACCAAACCCCCCCCCCCCCCCCCCCCGGCCTGATTGGGACCCGAAAGTTAGAGGGAGAGAGATTTAGATAATAGGTGACGGGACAGGCGTAGACTTTTTCTGATTTGTTTGAGCGTGACAAGAATGAATGAAGTGAATGACAACAGCAACAACAACAACCAAAACAACAGGAGACAGCCGTTGCATCTCTATTTGAAATCGGCCAACACAAGTTGGATCCGCGGGCATCTCCGTTCATCCTTTATCTGACGTGAAAGCACAAGAACGCGGCTTGTATCAGGTATCAACCCCCCCCCCCCCCCACCCCCACCCCCTCACCCTGTGTGGGTTCCTCCAGACAGACTCGGACCGGCGTTCCTCTCATTGCTATTCCTGAACTCCCTTCCCCCGAGAACGCGGAGCGACATGTGCTTGTGATTGATCCCGTAAACCACTGATTTTATTTCATTTTTTGGGGGGGAGGAAAATATTATGAGATGGGCCGAAACAAAGCATAATCGGCCCCGAACCCGCGGCCAGCGCCTGACCTGCCAACAATCCCCCCCCCCCCCCCCTCGGCCCTCTCTCCCAAGGTTGGCCGCATCCCTGGGAAATATTGTGCATTAATTTCATTTAGTCTCCCCTCAAACATTCAATGCAAGAAGTTAATTAAATTGCTTGTCCATTGTGTTCATCCACTTACAAAGTTAATGATATTGTGCCGGCGAATTAAAGAGCATTTTATAAAGCGCGCGGGATGGGAGCTGGCAGGCACTACATTGCCCGGTTGAACCCTGTCAGTCGGCGGGCCTCTGGATCCCCTAATTAGCGGTGAAATGGATGCTTCCATCTGCCAATTTCCTGCCAAGCTCATCAGTCGTGGCGTGGCTCCGGTAACCTGCCGGCTGGATGGGGTCTAAAGCAATAAAACCATCACCGCAATGACATTCAGCAACGGCACAAAAAAAACCCCCACACAACACACGCAACACACACACACACACACACACACACAGATGAAAGCGGAGAACGCGAACACACGCATGCACGACGTGACTCAGACTTTAGCAGACTATTTTTTATTTTTTTTAAAAGGCAGCTTGCGTACGGTCGTCGACTGCTTGATATGGTCTCTTAAGCGCGATACTCGCGATAATTACGCGATAATTCGTAAAGCAACTCTACGGCTAACACGCGCCTCTTGTATATTCCAGAGGAGGCTGTTAAAACGGAACGCGTTCCGATGGAACCACAGAACCAATGGGTATCATCGCGGAACAGGGAAGGGTTTTAACATTTCGATGGAACCGCCGCTTCGCCCTCGGCTTAGAGAAAAAAAAAAAGAAGAAGAAAAAAAAAGGGTCTACGTCCCACCAGTCTGGGCACTTAAAGGTTAGCATTGTGGATTCTGCAGGGCTGCGCGGGCGCGAGGCGGCGGCCTGTTCAATAAAACGGGAAAAGATTAACGTTCATGCAGCTTATACATCGTAGCTGCATATTTACCAACACGGGGCAGGCGGGGGGGGGGGGGGGCTGCTGCAGCAGGTTTTAACGAGGACGTTAAAACCAGGGGGGGGGGGGGGTCAAAGTAAATGGGATTACACCTGTGAGGGGGGCACCGTCGTTGACCCCACCGGAGTGAGGTTTCACAAAATGTCCCCTCGGCCCAACCGACAGACTCGGAGTAAAACCTGTGGCTAAGGCAAATGAAATTGGGCGTCATAAAAAAAAAGATAGATTAGACATTTTGAGGACACATAACTTGTTGTTTGCCATGATTAACTCTTCCCAACAACATAAAAGGTTCATCAGAGGATGATATCCAGTTACCTAAAAGGTTTTTTCAGCTGAAGCCGCTGTTAAGTCTGGCGGACAAGGCCACACAAGTCAGAGGAAAGCGAGGCCCCCCTGTTTATGCGACCCGGTCCCCTCGCATGGGGACACTTCAGCGGGGGATACATCACGGACATTGTTTAAAAGGCAATAAAGTGTGAAACGCGGGAAAGAAAGTACAGAATAAAAACATGAAAATGGTTTGTTCTTCAGCAACTTGTAATATATGACCAAGTATTTTCATCCCCCCCACGCCGCCTCCCCGCCAGCAGCCAGAAACATTACCGGACCAATCTAAGTAATTTGCAGGTCAGAGATGAACATTTCATAATGGTATCAGTAACAGCTCAGGTGTTCAGGTCTCTCTTTGGAAAATGAGGTGTTTGTATAAACAGGAGGTCAAATAAATAAATAAATAAAATCTATGACTATTCCCCACACATATATGAATATATCTCACTGTTGGGATATGTCGGGATCTCCAGCAGTGACTCAAATAAGAAAATGTACCTCCCAAAGCAAAAAAAAGCAAAAAAGATATACAGGCCTTAACGATTCTGCCCAAAATGCAACACCATAACACGACAATACTGACCGTTTCAAAAAGTCAACACATTTTCCGAGCCAGGTTTGGTTGACTTTCAGACTCTTTGACGAGTCGAATCTCTCACCTGAACGTATCTGATGGAGACCCCCCCCCCCCCAGAGACAGCTGATCAGCGTGTGGTGTGACAGACAGCATATAAGCTCGTTAGGGAGGGAGGGGCAGACGCCTCGGACCCGCGTTACCGGGGGGGGTCAGCGTGCCACGCTAGCGGCCCCCCGGATCTGATCTCATGACGCGCTCGCCAAATCTGTGTCCGAGGGAGAGGCCGCAGGAATGCAGGGGTGGGGGGGGGGGGGGGTCACCGGGTCGGCCAGAGACGCTGGAGAGGATCTAATCAGGGCTTCAACGCTGCAGAGCGCCCCGGGAGGATGCGGCCCTAATGCAATGAAAAACAGTCCGCCGTGGCATCCCGGACAATACTTTGAAGGGAAATTAAAAGAGGAATTGGCTTTTGCGCAGCGGCGGGGTCAACCTCTTTATCCGTAATTGTA
>JAXIVH010001591.1:0-7500 GCA_036785325.1 Urophycis tenuis | reverse complement strand
CGGAGGACGCGTCTTGTGCCAGGGGCAAGGTGGCAGCGGACCATGTCTGTACCGACTGTAAGTACAACGCCGCCAGAGAAAAGAGGGAGGGATGTGGGGGGGGGGGCATGAAAGAACAAGGAGGGGATTTAGACCGGGGCTCTCGTTTCCCCTTCAAGAAAATATAAAAAAAAGGGGCTCTAGGGGGGACAAGCGGGGGTCCAAAGGATGACCAGGTGGCACGGCGTCGCACAGCCACTGGTGTGAAACGCATTCACATGTGACCCTCAGGACGCTCGCCGCAAGCCGGAGGGGCGTCCCCTCGTTAGGGCGTCCCCTCGTTAGGGCCTCCCCTCGTTAGGGCCTCCCCTCGTTAGGGCGTCCCCTCGTTAGGGCCTCCCCTCGTTAGGACCTCCCCTCGTTAGGGCGTCCCCTCGTTAGGACCTCCCCTCGTTAGGGCCTCCCCTCGTTAGGGCGTCCCCTCGTTAGGGCGTCCCCTCGTTAGGGCCCCCCCTCATTAGGGCGTGCCATTGTCCTCCGAGCGGGCTCAGAGATCAGCACGTGATCTGTTGAATCCTCATGCGTGTTCCATCCAAACGTCATCAGCGGACACATTTAAGGCATGATCCTTCCCCGAGCTGGATTAAAAAGAAAAACGACGGGTGGTACGCGCGTCGGCACGGCCGCGAAGGCCTCCTCGTTTTTTCCACGTCAGCCCGGAGCGATCGCTCGGCAAATCATTTTGTTTCCCCGGTCATGCACGGCAATGCAATTAGGGCGGTCCGTATTAAAAGCTTGAATCTAACTAAAAGAGCAAAACATCGAATCTAATTAGGGGGGGCTCTTTAACGAGGGCATGATTAGCTGCACCGCGGCGCGCACACAAGGCGCCATTGTGGCTAACCTTGTGCACTGACCCCCGCGGACTGGGGCACCCTTTGTGTGAGATGAGTCGCCGCTAAGGGAATGATTAGGCAACCCAAATACGGTTAGGCGTTATGCCTTCCACCTTGATGAGCACTCCCGTTGGGTTGCCGTGGGGGTCAAACCAGAAAGTTTTCCCCTGTCACGTCGTCAAGTTTTCGACCGCATCGCCCAGGATTACGAGGAGAAGGATGGGCGGGAAGTCGACGATGCTGTGGATTGTGCCACATTTTCTGCTGCTTTTTTTTTTTTTTTTCAATATACTGTATATATCCATGACAAAAGATTTAAGACTCAGCACAGAGAGGTTGAAATGAACAAAAAATAAATAAATAAAAAACTAAAATAAATCTTTGGAATTAATCAATGGGTAACCCCTCAACCAATCCACGCCGCGACGCAACAAGGACACGGTGCGTTCCCCGCACAGCTCGGGCTCGCACTCAATAAGTCGGTCTGTTTTATGCATCAGTCATTTTGCATCCTGACCTCCCCGGTTACAATAACAATCATAAAGGGATGTATTTTTTCTGTGTGTGTGGGGAGGGGGGGGGCGTGTGTTTGATGACAACACAGAAGCAATGCATCACAGACCAGCATCCCCCCCCCCCCCCCCCCCGCCCTTGGGTGAACCCCCCGGGCGCCTCGTTTCATCAGGAACGCTACCGGCCCCGGCCGCCGCCGCTGGTGCCGGCGGCGGCGGCGGCGTTTCCAGTTTGCCGGGCTCCTCCCCCTCATCTCCCCGGGACGCGCTCTGCCTCTGACCCCCGGACCCCCACGCAGACTGTATTAATTTTCCGCACAAAAAAAATCAATTGGCCAAAGGGGGCCGGAACGGAAAGGGGGGAAAACTCATATCTGTGTGTGTGTGAGTGTGTGTGTGCACCGGGAGAAACACCCCCTCATCGCTGCAGGCAGGCGTACCAACGACGCCTTGCTCACGGGTAATAGTTTACAGGAAGCGGCTGACAGGGGGGTGCGGTGGAGGGGGAGACAAAGGCGCAGTTTGATTTGCTTGGAAACCCCTGCCTTTGTCCCAGAGCCACGGTTACAGGGCGAGGGGGGGGGGGGGGGGGGGGGATGCAACGGCAGGAAGGCGAAAGCCCTTGAGGAGTTTCAGGCGATGTGCGTGACGTGAACTTATTTACTGTTCATCGTAAAAACGGTGCGAGCGCCCTGGGAGAAGAAGAAGAAGAAGAAGAAGAGGAAAGGACGCCATTGGGGAGGCCGAAAGCGAGGGGAAAACGCTGAGGAGGACGCAGCCACCGGGGGGTCAGCAGGGCGCGTGAGGAGCCAGCCGCATGTGAATGCTCACTTTTGTGTTTTTGGGGGCTATTTATAGACTTACCAAAAAAAAAGGGACGGCCAAAAAACATTCCCAGTAATGGGTTTTGGGGAATTGGGAGCCGTATGAATCAACAGAGCGCTTCAGTGAGCAGCAGCAGCAGATGTGTTCTCAAGGCCCTAATGAAGTGCGTAAGATAACAAATCTGATGCAAACCCAATAGAGTAACAAGTGGGCTTTATGGGGCATTAATACGACGGCACAGAACACAAACATTGACAAAAAAACAAAAGTCACGTCAGGGATTTGGAGGTCTAGATTGTGCAAGGTCATTTTTGTTTTGGGGGGGGGGGGGGGCAGGGGGCAAGAGGTCTAGCTGCTTGACAATCAAACTGTTCAGCCGCGTCGTTATACTACTCTGAGACAGAGCGGCCATATGCAGAGCAGAGTCATGTGCCTGCTGATAGGGAGGTGGGGGGGGGGGGGGGGTTGAGTGAGTGACTGACTGACTGAGTCTGCATTGTCAGTAAGTAGCCCTATGTGTTTAAAATGTGCTGTGGGATACCTGCTAATTCTATTAAGTGCTTGTGCTGCGAGCCGCTGTGGCTGCAGGTTGATGTAAATGGGCAGCCGGTTGACTAAACAATGAAAGAGCATTAGAATAAGGTGATTGGATGATGGAGGGAGGCGGGGTGAAGTAGACAAGTAGTCTCAGCCCAGACGCTGCCCCCCCCCCATGGGCCCTGCCAAGTCCATTATGGGTATTGGAGACATCCTGATATCCGTCACAGGGGTGGGGTGGGTGTGGGGGGGGGGGGATGCCAGTCGGAAGATAAGGGCGGGGGGGGGGGGGGGGGGTTTGTTTGTTAAGATGGGCTCCCACCTCGCAACGTCACGTCGAGGTAATGCAATGAAATGAGGCTGGGCCACAAAACATCTCGGTCGCCTTTTTCAATCTGCGCGCCGGGACCTATTGTACCGGGGCTGAAAAGCTGTGCAGGAGTCTACCTGTCCAAGGGCAAGCCGGACCCCCCCCCCCCCCCCCCCCCCCTCACCGAAGGACCCCTCTCACGAAGCAATCACTCTCTGGTCCCCCCCCCCGCCCCCCCCGATACGGACAGGTCTCGTTTATATAAGGCGAGTCTCAAGGAAAAAATATAAATATGCAGGTCTTTTATGCGCGGCCTCATGTTAAGTCTGCCCAGAGAGGACGAGGCGAGGATGGGAGGAGAGGGGGTGGAGGGAGGTGGGAGGTGGGGGGAGGTGGGGGGCGGAGTGATGCGGGCGGAGGTAAGGTGCGCCAGGGTTAAGGTTGTGTTGTTGTCATTCATCCATCATGTTTATCAAAGGGATCATAAGTCTGATTGGTGATGCAGGCGCTACGGGGGTCTGGTGTATCAGCTACATCAGTGCATCGCTCGGAAAATACTGTCACAAAAGAAATGCTCTGTAGCGCAGAATTTTCTTTGGCTTAATGTATAATTCTGCAAAATCTTCATTGACGACGGGCATTTGTTGAATGGTGTGTGAGCGTCTCGTCTGCGTCTTTGATGATTTTGAACCTTTTAGTGTACTTCAAACATTCACAAGACGGTGAGCCCATCAACAACACCCAACCGGAGATGTGGACCACCGCGTTTCACTGCCTCATTTCTTCAACCATAAAACGAGGAATTTAATTCATTTCCACAACACCTTCTTCCGGACTTCAACTATTAAACGCACGTTTTGCTCAGCCTACATCATCGTATATCAGTCGTCATATTATCGAGTACGTAAACTTTGAGGTACTCTCAGAGAGATTAAAAACAAATAACATCTACGTGGCAAAAATGCCTCTTAATGCCATCATCTGAGTCAAACGATAAGCAAAGATGGGACATGTGTTGTGTCTGTGCTCCAAATAAGATGCATCTCAAAGGTAAAACGAATGAAAGTGAAACATGGCTTTATGATCAATCAATAGGACACGTTTAAGGGACTACAAAGAGCATCAACTGGCAGGATGCATGTTGAACAATCCAATGATGCTCCATTCCCAGAATGAGAAAATAAATCCTCCCCCTCTGCAAGGCAACATCTTTTTTATTAGTTATTGCAATGCAATTGTATCCCCGTATCAATTTGCCAACGAGATTGTGTTTAATGGCACTGTCATATCCTGGCAACGTATGGTATTAGATATTAAATGAAATCTACATAGAGGCCCCAATGAGAGGTGGGTGCGTGTGCGTGTGTGTGTGTGTGTGTGTGCATATATATATATATATAAAAACATTGTTCACTGTGATTAATTCACAATCAAGAAGCTTTTTGTCTAAGACAGCAAATACACCATAATAATCTACCTGTTTGCTCACAAATGTAATTCAGATCGTCTCCACACACATGCACACACAAACACACACACACACACACACACACACACACACACACACACACACTCTGAGGGGCAGTCATTAAAGCCACTTGTGTGTGAAGTGTGCTTGTTTGAGTTTGTTCTGGGGAGACAGGTGTCGAGGGGTTGTCTCCACCGCTATAATTAATCCGCACAACACACCACTTACCCGCCCCCCACCCCCACCCCCACCCCCCCCTCGGTGCACGCCTGTCCCCTCACACCCGCCAGGAAATTGCTTGGATTTAACTTTAACGATCCCCCCCCCCCCCGCACCCCCCACCCACAACCTGCCCACCCCGCCCCCGCCCGATGGCCGGCCGGCCGTACGTGACATCTGGCCGGAGCGGGGAGATCAATTTCGCTATGAAGGCGCCCTCTCCTCCGCCCCCCTTCTTATACTGGCCGTGGGTTGGTGAACCGGCATGGACGGGGGAATCACGAACTGACACTTCCAGAGACGCCCGCCACGGGAGGGTGGTGGGGGTGGGGGGGGGTGGTGGGGGGTGGGGGCTGTATTGGGAACCTGATGGATCCCCTGTAGTTGACTCGCACCCCAAACACCGCTCTGGACCTTGTGTGTGTGTGTGTGTGTGTGTGTGTACCCGTAAAAGTGTGTCCGTGTGTGTGTGTGTGTGTGTGTGTGTGTGTTTCTGTGTATGCGTATGTGTGTGTGAGTGTGTGTGTGTGTCTGTGTTTCTGTGTACGCGTATGTGTGTGTCTGTGTTTCTGTGTACGCATATGTGTGCGTGTGTGTGTGTTTCTGTGTACGCGTATGTTTGTGTGTGTGTGTGTGTGTGTGCGTGTGTGTATGCATTTTAGGGGTGCCAAAATGTTTGATAGAAAGACCGAGACCAATTGTTAACAGTCAAATGGTTTGATTGCGTGTCACGGCGGGACATTCCATTGGGACGGCGGGGGGTGCCAAGTGGGGGATAATGCCGCACCGCTCGGCTTCTGGAAGGAGATGCCAATAAGTACGCATGTTTTTATTTATGGGTGGCGTATGACTCACTCTTCTCTGTGCACTCTGCTGTGTTATGTTTTGCTCTCAGTAAATGTCCTTATTGTTTGTTTGACAACCCCCTCGTTGTAATGGCAGTGGCACCATCCAATTCATTTTCTTTTCAAAGCAGAGCACGGTCTAGACCGCTAGTTTAGAAGGTTAGACAATGTCTGGAAATAAAACCTCTGATGTTTGGCAGTGCATCGAAATCATTAAAGATTATCCCCCCAAAAAATCAAAGTCATTCACTTTTACAGTCTCCAATGGTCCAATTCTACGTCTCTAAAGAGACAAGTCACTGTTTGATTTCATAGATGTATTAAATTCATTACAGTGTATTATATTATTCTATATCTTATTTAAGGTAATAGTAGGCTATCTTTTCTGTCAAATTGGATGCAGATGAGATGAACGGAGGTGCTCAGTGGCATTATGTTGTTATTGGTTCATTGTTGGCAGAGGTGGTCAGCCATTTAGCGGAGGCCCTTCACTATAGAGAGCTGTGGGAAACCCTCGACTCGTACTATTCACACATTCAAACCATGCAAAAGACTATAGAGAGCTGTGGGAAACCCCTCGACTCGTACTATTCACACATTCAAACCATGCAAAAGTAAAAAGAATTCACCGCATACAAAGCCGCAAATACAAAATAAAAGTACATCCCGTGAGATTCGATGGTCAGTCGACAATGGCTCTGGCCACCGACCAATCACATTTGAGTCTGAAATCTTAATTCGAGGATTACCCCCAAAAATATGTGATATATATATATTATATATTTATCACATACTTAGGAGAAAGGTCAGCTCCGGAAAGATGTGGGCAAACAGTCGGGTGCGTGGTGGTGGTTGGTGGCGGCTGCTGCTGGTTGGTGGTGGTGGTGGTGGTGGTGGGTGGTGATGGTGGTGGTTGGTGGAGGCGGGGTGGGTGGGTGGGTGGTGGTGGTGGTGGTGGTGTGGTCGGTGGTGGTGGTCGGTGGTGGAGGGGCGGGGTGGGTGGGGGGTGGGGTGGGGGGGGGGCCCCTCGGTGGCTTCAGGGGGGCCCGGAGAGGAGAGCCGCAGGAGGATTGGGGCATGCCAGTGAAATGAATAACCACGGCCAAAACCCCATTATTTCCTCCCCTCCCCCCGTCGGGACCCGGGCTCCATGTCCCGCGCATGCTGCCAGTTCATTAGCCGCGCCCGATGTCATCCCCCCCCGCCCCCCCTCCCGGGCTGCAGTGGGACGGCCCCGGGCCGGCCCCAGGGAGGACCCCCTGGGGGGGGGGGTCCCCTGTTAATTCCACATCAACCGCTTCCGCAGAGGGCCTTAATCTCTGCCCCGACGTGATCGATACTCTATCAGTGTAAATTAAAAATGACAATTTTAAAGTAATTAAGCCCCGTTAATGCTCGATTCACATGCCGCTATTTGCACACGCGGGTGTGTATGTGTGTGTGTGCACGGCACGGAAAGTGTGTGTGTGTGTCCGTTGTGTGTGTGTGTGTGTGTGTCCTTGTGGTGTGTGTGTCCGTGTATGTGTGTGTGTGTGTTGTGTGTGTGTGTGTATGTCGTGCGTGTGTCGCGTGTCCTCAGCGGAGGTGAGGTGAGGGTGGCTTTGGTGGTCAGGAGGTGGGGAACCTACAAGGGTGTGACAGGTTCATCCTGTAACTGCCATGCTTCAATGTTGCCGCTGTGTTTGTGTGTGTGTGTCTGTGAGGTGGGTGAGGGTGGGTGTGTACAATGTTACAGAGGAGTGATGTGTGTGTGTGTGTGTGTGTGTGTATGGGGGGGGGTCTTAACAAAAGCAGATTACGTCCCTCCTCATGCAAGTCGGGGTAACCGCTGCAATTTCAGAAGACGATAACTCCAATTGGTGAAATTTGATTTCTGCAAGGCAACCCCAATTACAGCCAAAATGAGATG
>JAXIVH010001590.1:0-19358 GCA_036785325.1 Urophycis tenuis | reverse complement strand
ACCCCCTCTGCAAAAAAAGGTTTGCTGACAAAAACGTACCGAAATGTCTCTGACTTGCAGCAGAGTCGGACTTGTTGACCTGCAGCCTGTGGCCTCAAAAGCTGGCGTCTGCGCGACAGAACGTGCTTCAGAGCACATTTCGAACCAACCAATGTCGCATATTGTGCCTTCGAGTACACAAGCGAGTGACAACTCCGTAAGTAGATGAGTGAATGAGCGAGCAAGTGTTAAAAGTATGCGACAAAAAGTGCCAGACATTTTCCATTTCGGTAACACTTGGGAGACGCAATTTGGCCATCTCAACTGTCCTTGAGCAACAATTTGGCTTCTCCAAAATGGCCACTTCCTGAAGGGGGAAAAAGTAAAGCATGTGATTATTCAACCTTTCTATGCTTTGTTAAGGGCTCTCTCACTTTCACATAATCACGTCCTCATCTCAGGCCCCGAGTTCTGTGGTTGTAAGCGATCAATGCTACCTACCGGGGAGCAGCCATTATACTATATGACATGAAACACCGTTTTATCCCACACTGAGGTGTTTGGCGTGTGCCTTGAGGTGGGTTTGTTTCCATATTTAGCGCGGCAGAAGATGATGAATGTTCTTTTTGGGTGTGCTGTGAATCATATCAAGGTGATCAGGTGGACTCGTCCTGAAATAAACGAACAGGGCTGGGGGTGGGGGGGGGGGGGGGGGGGGAAGGGGGGTTTGTGATCCACGGTGCAAGGCGTCTCCTTAAATGGACTGTTTCCCAGAATTTGTTTGTAATTGACATCACACCTGCAGCGCCACAACAGCCCCATCTATCAGGTAACCCGGGGTCCTAGCGGTGGCGGGAGACAGGAAAGACCTCTTTACATCCGCGCAAAAAAAACAAACATTGTCCATCTCCCTCAGCCGGTGCCCAGAACGCACGTAACACGCTCATTATAAACCCGTGGCGACTCGCAAGCCTTGAACTTCGATGCAAAGTGTTCCATCAACAAAGTCACTTTGGACATCGGGGGGGGGGGGGCAAATCAAGTGCACACTTGGTAGCGTTTTGACCACTTCTGTCAGATCATTAGCCTGACGCTAACATCATCCGTTTGCCACAGCTCTACCAGCGTGAACACAAACAGAGCTGCACGCGCGCACGCACGCACGCACGCACTCACACACACGCACACACACACACACACACGCACACACACACTCACAGACACACACACACACTCACAGACACACACACACAGAAATGAAACACCCTTCAGTTCTCACGATTTCATTGGTTGAAACTTTATCTGGCAACAAAACCTAATCATGAGGGAAAGGGCTAAATTGCTTTTGTTTCAAATGCTGCCCGGTCCGTTCTCTGGACACATCCCTCCACTGGTTCAGACCAGACGACAGCCCTCGGTTTCAAATTCATTTAGCGGCACACATCTTATTTCAGGAGAGCAGTTGGGGGTGTTCGAATTCCAGCCAAAAAGGTACCGGGTTTGGCCCCCCAAATGTCCACAGTCCACCCAAGTGGAAGGTCCTTCCAGAGCTTCAAGATGCCTCGACACACTCTACGTCTATGTCTATGTCTACGTATATATTCCCGATCCTTAATAACACATAATCTCAATTCACTCATTCAAGTCACCATGGTTTAAAAAGAGCACGCTCAATGGCGATATATTTCTACGGAGCGGCCAGCGTCCCCAACCGACCGTGTCCAACGATCGGGGGGGTGGGGGAGGTGGGTGGGGTGGGGGTGGGGGGGTGGGTGTAGCAGCGGAGGAGCAGCTCAATGGAAGCAGCTGTCCAACGCCGACCAAGTGACCCATCCTGGTTACGGAGCCGCGTCTGCAGATGGGTACCTTTTTGATGGCCAACTCCCCGCGGTCCCCGGACGGAGCGAGCGAGACGTGCGAGGGAACACTCTAACCCCTCACGGCCGCTGCTAGCATGGGCGTGCTGAAGACGCGGTGCAAACACACACACACACACACAGACACGCGCACGCAGACAAGCGGCGGCGGTGGCGCCGCTGGCGAGACGCCACTTTGAAGAACAACAACGTCATACGTCAAAGGGGCCGGGAAAGTGAGGCGAAGCATTAAGAACAACACAGGCCAAAAATAAGGCTTATATAATAACGATATGATAATCGCAGAGCAGAATCACGGTATCTCAGTGCCTCCAGTCATACACATGTTTCCCTGACAGTAAAGGCCACTATCATTCATAACCGAGGTCCACCTGATAAACGACATTATTCAAACATGTTTGCATAATACTAATAATAGCGTGCGGTGGATGCAGCTCCTATTCTTTGGTCCATTGTGATAAGAAATCCCAGTGAATGGTATGCATTGTCACATCAGCCAAGGAAGCCCTAATCACTCCCGGGTGTGAAATAAAGCATTAATAAACAGCTTTCTACCCCCCCCCCCCCCCCGTTGTACACATTCTACCTCATTTAAATCCCAAACGAATCGTTCAACACCTTTTTTTTCGCTGGCGTACGCCAACGTGCTGCTGAAATACAACATAATTCAATATGCATGTCCGATATTCCGTTGGCCTCACTGCGGCTCCATTATGATCCATTACCTAACTTCCTGTCTGCAAACGATCAGATCCGTTATGGCTTCTTCCTTCCAACGTGCCAGCGAAAGCCCAGACGTCTTTATCTGCGAGTCGTCATTGTAGTCCGCACGGGAGTAATTGCGTTTTAGTTTTTTGATAACCTTGTTCCCGTTTCTGTGCATCGACCTAATTATTTCTTTTTCACCGTGTGAACTAATTTGTCAAAATTATTTGTATCGTCCCTTAGCTACAGTTTGGGGAAAGGTTAGCTCAGTGTGATACATTACCACTGCAATGGGCTAACATCTTCCAACGCTTATCAGTCAAAACAAAACCTTCGCAGGAGAAGCGTATCGCGCAGCCGCCGTGCGCAACGTCACTCGTGGTGTAGCAACTTATGGGGAACGAGGGAGATTCTGCTTGTCCGGTTACTTCACCATCAATAGACCGTCCAACAGGAGAGCCTTGTCCTCCATGTCTGGAGATGAATGAGCCTCTCCGATTGGCCTATTTGGCAAAGAAAACTGATGTGCAGAATCTCCCTCCAGTGATGACAGCAGATGCTTTGACAGGCTTTAGATTGCTAGTCGTGCCAAGTATGAAGCTAGCCTAAGTAGCTAAATCGAGGATTACGCTACTTAGGCTAATATCCAAGCTAATATCTACACCCTAAAATCATCATTTCTGTTCACCCATAACCGTTACATGGTGCTTGAAGTCAAGGCAGTGATATGTTAACGTCTCACATTCTGTTCCCCCTTTAATAATACAGCGTTTTATAACGGCCATTACAGGAAACCACTGCTGGTATCAGATGGCACCACTGTCAACAAACTGCTCGCCTTAAATCACCTGAGGACAGGAAAACATTTTCCTCCCCTTAATTACTGATTACACAGCCAGAGTGTGCGAACGTGTGAAACGTGCACGCGCGTGTTTGGGTATGCGTGCGTGCACCTCAGGTATATGCGCGCGTGCGCACACACACACACACACACACACACACACACACAGACACACACACACACACAGACACACACACACACACACACACACACAGACACACAGACACACACACACACACAGACACACACACACACACACACACACACACACAGACACACACAGACACACACACACACACAGTTTTGGGTGCAAGTGTGCGCACTCCTTGGGCCTTCATGGTCGTTTTTGGCTGTGTAATTAGCAGATGCGACACTCTTGGATGCCGGTGATTCTCCTCTGCGATGGCACTCTCCTACCTCTCGCCTCCTCCCTCAGAAGAGGAGCAGCCCCCTCAGTTGCCAGGGTGTCTGACTCCCTCCCGGCGGCGGTGTGTGTGTGTGTGTGTATATAAAAACGTGTGTGTGTGTGTGTGTGTGGCGGGGAGGGGGGACACTTGCAGAGTTGACAGCTTAGTGCTCTAAGTGCCAGGGAGATGTCACATTGTAGCTTGTCCTCAAGTCGTGTATTTTTCGCTGTGCGAGGACTATTTTTTCCCCCTTACCCTTTCGACGCACACGCGGCAGCGGGGCGCCGTCTCATGCGGCCGCAGACGCCTCGCTCGTTGAGGGAACGCCTCGAAAAACGTTGGGAGGAATCAGAGCGACAAAAGGGAAAAAAAAAACACCTGAACGCCGCCTGTGAAATTACCTTTATTTTATTATTATTTTTTAATACTCGGCTCGGATAGCCTGGGAATTCCCATGCTGCTTTGCGCGAGATTTTATTTTCACTGCAAAGACAGCCTGGAAACCACCGCCCTTATTTTCCCCTGAGTTAGGGAACCAATCACAGAACGAGGGGGGGGGCAACTTGTAGCGTGTTAATCCAACATGGCAGTGGACACAACGTTACCGTTCGATGCAGCTTTAGAAAGTGTATTAAGTAGCTTTTGTAGCAATTAATTTAATTTTAGAAGCTAATTTTTAGTAGCAATTGGCTATGAATCGCGCGCAAAGCAGCATGTGAAGAACCAGACGCCATTTGATAGACATTCGTAGCGCCCAATAAACGGCTCTAGGCATTCGTAAACCACGCCTCAAATACGAGAAAACGCACACCTAGTTCCCAGACCACCATCTCATCGAGATGTGGACGCGTCAGCCAGGCTACGGCTCGGATGCTCTTTTCGGAAAAAAAAGGGACGGCTCAGAAACGGCGTCTTCTTCTTTGCGTTGGCAGCCCGAGGCGTGCGCAATTTACTCTGCAGACGGATTCGGTTTGTTCACCGTGTAAACTCTTTCTAGTGTTCCTCAGTGGGGAACACTAGAAAGTCTCCCAGTCTCCCCGGCTCCGCCCCCTCTGGTCCAGCTCCTGCCGGGATTGACGGCGAAGAAGAGCCGGGTTCCTTGAGATGACTCCCCTATCACTCTCGGTTCGACAGAAGCTACACACAGCGCGTTACGGTGCTAGCTTCTGAGCTAGCCTCTCACCATCACTGTTTTTAAGTGCCTCCCCCCCCCCCCCCCCCACCCCGTCCTGGTGTTTATTTACACTGAATGGACCCTCCTCACAAAGGCGACACCGTCGGACAAACGACCGTGTCGCTCGTTACGCTAATTATGAGTCCGCGCCTCGTAGCTACTCACTACTTATTACTGGAGCACTTATCTTCACCAACCCCTCCCCCGGTACATTAAAAAGGAGCAGACCCATTCTAGGTGTGATGAGTGACACCCGGGTTTGTCCCCCGACGACGGCCCTGTGACCCGGTGACAGAAAGCGAAAGCTTTCTGGGGTTTCTTTTTGTTTTTCTTTTTTCTTAGGCGGGGGGACAGGGCTTTTTTCGGCTGTCCTTTACAGAGAAGTCAGTGGACGGCCCGTCCTCACGGTCACCGTGCAGACCAGGCGAGACCGCCTGGACCGACCCCCCCCCCCCCCCCCCCCAAGGCCCGGGCCCCCCCGCCACCCCGCCCCCGCGCGTCACGGTCACACTCCCACTGCCCCGGAAGCATCACAGGGACGGGGCGGCGATGCTCTGCCGCCTCCCGCAATCCACGACCCGTGTCCATCCCTTGGTAGAACAACCCCCCTGGCCACCGGGTAGAGCCACGTAACCAGAGTATGGTGGGGGGGGGGGGGGGGGGGGGGGGGGGGGCGCTCATTAAAATTGCATAGGTGCTATGCTTTTTTTTTTTTTTTTTTTTTTCTCTCTCTCTCCACGGCACTAATCCATAATATCTGTCTTTTTGTTTGAGCAGGAAGTGCCATCATGTTTCCGGTCCCTGGAGTGGTCTCCTGTTCCTGTTTCATCTCCACCAGATAAGAGCCAATGCCGGAGCGGTGCTCACCTGCCTGTCAACGCCGACTCGGGTTTCTGGCGCGGCGGCGGCGGCGGCGGCCTCTTGTTATTATTCCCTCCTCACAAACACAACACAACAATAAAAAAAAAAACGCGCTTCCCCCGGTGCATTCTGGGAAAGAACCGAGGACAAAACCTGTAAATGCTTGCTGGCGAAACACATAACGAACACGCGTGTTGTGTTCTGGGACCCGTATGTTGTTTTCCAAGGAGGGTCTGCCGGAATCATGGCTGCAGGGAGAAAACTCTCATTCTGTGTTTAGATTTAGCCATTTAGTCATTTAGTTAAGGGCCTTTTAACCAAAGCCGTAACAACAACAAGTGTGGCACAGCACAACCGACATCCTAAAAATACCCAGAAGTGGTCGCAGTAATCTAAAAAAAAACAAAAAAACAACAACAACCAAGCGGCAGGAATCAGAACACAAGGTCAGTAGCTCAAGGTTTCTCTGAATGGTAATCAAGTGCAGTTTATTGTTGTTATTGAGTTATTATGACGGCGTTGAGGCGTTGAAATACCCTCCAATGGCCTCTGAGGTACCCTCCCCTTCGTACGCCCTCGCCGCTCCAGACAGGAGGGGAGGACAAAGACGAGTGTTTTTCGGTCCACGTCGTCCTCCTTCCACAACGTATTCAGCGGGCGCGGGCATTCAGCAACGGCGCGGTAATCCCTCACAAAACGGCAGTAATAGTGAATGGCTGGTTTCTACATCCCGAATCACATGCTTTCATAACACTGGACAAACTGTAGGAAAACGAGTCTGTGAGGAAAAATCTGTCTGTGAGTCCATCACAGATGTTATATGGGGGGGGGGGGGGGGGACCTGAAATTTATATCACCCATAATATTGCTCGAAAATGCAATTCAGATGTAGAGGGAGAGGGGGGACAGAGAGAAAGAGAGAGAAATATAAACACATCATTTCTTCTATATAATTCACCTTCACCTTCTGTCACAATACTCAAGTCTTTTCAAATGCAGTAAACCAGGAACCATAACGTTGGACATCCCGAGCAGTCACAACACACGGTCCCCCCTCCCTCCCCCGTCCCTCCCCCATTGTGCGAACAGCGCACCAGTGCGTTTGGGCGGAGGCCTCGTGGTCACGTGGTCACGCTGCGTCAAACCACCACACCGTAACAAACAGTGACGGGCAGAAGCACAATCTTAAAACTCTGCTGAGTGCTCGTTAGTTCAACCCCAATTACTGCAGCAGACTGTGGTTGTTGGGTGGTGAAAAACATAACATGACAGCGCGGGTGGGGCGGGGTGGGGAGGGGGAGGGGGGGGAGGACTAGGAGGGAGGGAGGAGGGAGGAGTCGACTACACCCTTGGTGCATTGTAAGTGTGGAACTCTACCCTGAGACAAAAATGTGTTTAAAGTAAGCGAGGCAAAAAGGATTTATGGTTAGCTTCATCTGATTTTTTTTTTAACTAAATAAGACGCGAGCCCCCAACCGCACGAGATTAAAAAGACGCGAGACAAATGACCAAAGAGGTCGACTGCAGTTCTGCGCACCCAGGTCTGCAGGACCGCCATCCAAACCCAGTTTCCCCAGACAAGAAGCACTTTGCTGGAGGCGAAGGAGATTATTCACGATGGCACCAATGTGAAATATAACTGTGTCGTGTATTCATGCTGTATAAATTATACACGTATTAAGTATGCATATACCAAATATATTAAATGTCTCTCAAACTAATATGTCTCTCAAATTGTACAATAGAGGCCTACAGGCCTAATCATAAATACAATAAACGCATTCTTGTGTATGAGATGCACATGCAAGCGAAGTATGGCTAGAGTTCTCAACAGCTTGATTAATTATACTGTGTGAGGGATGAATGCTTGATAACTGGAGAGGTTCATGAAGGTTCAGATCGAAGCACACGGCACTGATTGTAGTTGGATGATATTCGCTTGCAGAACAAAATAGCCGTTTGAAAATGAACAGATTTATTTCAGATTTGTCTTATGCTGAAAACTGCATATTGGACAATATTTCACACGATTACATTGCTGATATTGATATTGTTCCCAATATCAAGGACATCACGTAGCACTCGGGGAAATATGTGTGAAACATTTTCCAATGTGTAAACCAGACTATTCAGAAATAACAAACCAAATGTGTTAAAGTCTCTTAAACAAAGCAATCAAATTTTACATTAAACAAATCCATAAAATGTTTCAATGAGCTATAATATAAAACTAAATAAACTGTGTTTGTTCTGTGTTTGTTGTGACACACATCGCTTTACGTGCAGCATGTGAGTGGATTTCTCAACAGCTTGATTAATTATTATTCTTTCATTCATAGAATTATAATACAAGTGTTGACTTGTCCCTCAAACAAATCAGATTCCTGTGTCAGACACACACAATGCCATACATGCGGAGGTCAGATCTGCGTGATTTGTTATTGTTTGTTCTTTTATATAATTATGGAATTGAAAAGGTTAATTTCAATGTTGCCATTTTTTTTTATTATCTCCTACCTTAGCTCCTAATAAGAAATGCAGTGCTTTCCTTGTGTCATCCCTTGGGCATTGTGTTACATTTTGTTACAGCCGTCTTGGGCATTATAGACCTACGTACTACACTCAGTAGGCCTACTAGGCTACACCACGTGACTTGTAGTTCAGTAGTAGTAGATCATAATGCCTTTGTGACTTCAAGAAGACATAAGATACAAGATACGTCCTCCAAATGCACAAACAAGCTTGTGCTGAAACTAACAGTGTAACAACGTCTAGCGTTAGCCACGTATAACCTAGCGAAACTATTGAGGCACACAAACGAAGAACACAAAGAGTGAAGAAAAAAATCAACAAAATACTTCAACACACGCAGCAAAATAGCATAGAAAAGACAAAATGGAATTTATGAGCACACCACGCCAGGCATTGCCATGGTTTTGCCACGGAAATAGGTGAGTCTGGGGGGGGGTGTCCTCGCAGGTTGCTAACATGGTACAGTGGTAGTCGCACTCTTGCACTTTGTAGCGCCCGGCACAGATGGCTGTACACCTGATTGAAACAATATCATCACAGGAAGGTTAGATCAGCAGGTTTTCTGCTAATCACAGCACGGGCTTTTCATGATCACGTAGCCGTAAAAAAAAGTCAGCACGCGCCCATGAGACTAGACTCGACGGCTGCGTTAGTGCCCAAGGCGGATATTTCAGTTGATGTAATGTAATAATCGCCACAAAAAGGGGATTCGTACTTGATATGTATGTAGCTTGTACTTCAGTCTTATTGTATTTTATACCACACGTATTTTGTAGTCAAATATGTGCCGAATGGATGTATCTAATTACATTTTATCACAAAGCGTGGCGACAACATATGAAAATCACAGCTGCCGAGTGATTACAGAGCATACTGCTGTTATTGTATTGTTCTCACACAACAATGATGCCATCACCTCGAGTGAATCTTGTTATCACAAAGAAGAACAGACCACACTCACTAGTGTGGGGTAGGAGTAAATGAAAATATTTCTGGTGGGGAGGAGATAGAGTCCTGGATGTGGTGCAGGACTCCCAACTGAAAGACACTTGCTTTGAGACCTCCCTTCGGTGTCCTTGGGCCTCTTGTGTAACTCCCGCCTCTACACCGTTGACATCGAGCTGTACTCCCCGTATGTCATTTCGGTTGAAACCATCTTTTTGGATAATGAAAGTCAAACTAACGTCTCACCTAAAACCGTGAGCCCGGGGACGCGGATGAAACCGATGTCACAACACGCCACCGTCAAACGATGTTTTGACTTCAAATTCACCATGTTCCTCTAATTGTCCCCACTTCTGACAACCTCCCACCTGCACCCAAAGTTCTCTGTGCGGCACAGTGACACCAGGCGTCGACGCTGCGAGCCCCAATAAAAATCAAAAAGCTTTAAGTTAATCACCGTCCTGCCCTATTAGTCTTCCCCCTGGCCTCAGCCCCTGTCATAAAGGTGATGAACGAGTGATCCAGCCAGGGGGTCATCCCGCAAGGCAGCCCATAAATTCCTCCAGGATTACCTGTCCTGCGGCTCTGACACTCCCAAGCGCTCATTAGCGCTCAGCGACCTGAGGCCCTGGCTTCACAGAGGGCCTCCGCGCCCTTCAGGGCAAATGCTAGCAGAGGCACAGAGAGAGAGAGAGAGAGAGAGAGAGAGAGAGAGAGAGAGAGAGAGAGAGAGAGAGAGAGAGAGAGAGAGAGAGAGAGAGAGCTGCTAGAGAGCACTGCCCACGGCTCCCCTCCTATCCTGGTGGTTCTCCATCCTCCAAATCCTGGAGGCTCCTCTGGGATTCTTTCTTGTGCTCATCATTGTCGGGTCCTGGGCCAAAAGTTGCGCCGCAGGGTTGGGGTGTGAACAAACCTGTGTCAGTGCTAATTAGAAATGAACAACAGAGACCGGCGGGTACACGTCCGTCCCTCGCCTGGTGACTTCTACATCTGTGGATAATCAAACTAAATTGATTGACGCAACCAAAGCGCTATTTTGCGATCCCCGAACAGGCGCACAATAGTAGCATCCCACTGTTTACTGTCTAGTCGTTCAGCAGAAGTGCTCATCCACAGTGACTCGGAGTGAAGCTCAGATCCGTGCCTTTAAGGAGCAGGAGGAGGGATTAGGCATCTCGCTACCAACACCGTCTATACTACAAACAAACCTAGCGATCAAACAAACCACCTGTCAATCACGAGTCCAACGGCGGCACTGTTTAGGCAATTTCCCTCAGGGATCAATAAAGTATGTCTGTCTGTCTGTCTGTCTGTCCTGCTCTCAGCATTTAGGCCTACAGAGGATTCAGCCGAGAGCAGAGTCTTTATCTGTTGAGTTTTCTCTGACTGTTTGTGGGTTTTTGGATTTGAATGAAGCCCCCTCAACAACTAGAAAACCCACTGCGCGTATACACGAGGTACTCCGGGGCAAGGAGAGGGACGCTACATTAACAGCGAAACAGCGAGGGCCCACAGAGAAGCTGTTTACCCTTGTGACGATCGCTGTTGAAACCCCCCCCCCCCCGTCCCCCCAACACCACACACATACACACACACACACACACACACACACTCACACAACGACACTCACAAAGGCTAGCTGGTGTGTGTGCCCCACTTCAGATGGGTTCTGAAACAGCTTGCGGATGTGAACAGGAGCAACGGAGCAACGCGCTAATACACTCCGGGATGTTCACCTCAGGCGTGCTCTGTGATGCTAAGCACCTCTCAAAGCTGCCAAAGAGAGTCCATTGATTTCTTTCTTTCTTTGTTTCCCTTTTTTTTTGTTTGTCTTTCCATTGCGGGATTTGGAGGGAAAAACAAAGAGAAGAAAAAGCAACCAAAGTATTCTTTCTGGAGCTAAGCTTCGTTGGCTTCAACTGGTTCACAAAGGCAATCAATTAGGTTTATTTCTCCCAGTGAGAAATATAGTCTCTAAAGACAACTGGGGTAAACTTGCAAGTAGCAAAACTAGCTATGAACTTTTTCGACATGGAAAGTTTAAAAAAGATTCCCAACAGGGGAATGTTAAGCTTTTTTTTTGTATTTCAGAAGAAATAATGAGGTTTGGTTATTGGCAAATAATGACTTCACAAATTAGTTTTTATCGCTCTCCATTAAAGTTAACATGGAAACGTCTGCTTTTTGTACAGCCAAATTGATTCATTCTTGCAAATGGAAACATTATCAACGTGCCAGGAATACATATTTAATATAGCATAACCGATTATCCTGGGTTTCGCTTCCCTTACTTCCTCCTTCCACAAATGGAGCTCCTCCCCATTTTCCCTGCGGTAACCCCAGGCGACGTACATACTGGGGCTTACTGATAAAATGGTGTTGTCTAACCTGCTCCACACACAAAGGAGGTAATCAGATGTTTATTGTGAGGTTTGTGATTACAAAAACGCTGTGAGAGCGATAAGAGGTTAATCAACGCACTGTCAAATCCTCGGCAATCACTGAAGGAGGGATTCTCAGTGCTCGGCGGGTCTCCAGGGAAATGGCGTCATGTATGTATTGATCACAGGAGAGCAGAACGTTTACAACGTGTCTGGATGGAAACTGGCAAAAAAAATAGGACTTTATAACCCATTTTCTCTAAATGACAGTCGAGGGGAAAAAAAACGGCATATATCTCGATGCTGACGATCATATAAGGCATATTACCACACTCAAACACACATACCTTTTGTGGGGGGTGGGGTGGTTCACTGCCACTTTGAAAATAAGATATATTATATGTCATGAAACTCATCAGGCAGACTGGCAGCAAGGCAGGTGCTGCAGGGGTTTGCACTGCCAGAGTCAAATTCAAGACGAAACTCAATAATGATTCTTGTTACAAAACAAACCCCAAACCCGGTGCCAAATTAAACAAATTTAAGCACTTTATTGGACACATGGCAGACAGAGGCAGTAGGGTCATCTACTTCATTACTCTCCTACTGCCTACTCTGAAAGCTGGCGATAGCTGCTTTTAGTTAGAAAATGTGCCACATTTGCACCCAGGTGAACGCTGCAATCTTGTCTATGTGAAATGGAGGTGTAGTATTTCTTCTTTTCAAAAAAGCCGCCACTGGGGTAGGCGTAAACATGTGACGTGACATGAAGCACGAAGTTGGGCGTGAACAGTGATGTACAATATATGTGTCGGAAAAATATATAGCCCCGTGACACCAGTGTCAGTTTTGAAAACAACAATGGCGGGAGTACAAGAAACACAGTGGTCCGATGCACTGCACATTTTTGCATCTCTTCTATCGTGACTTAAGTTGCTACGGTTTTTAGGTTTCCTGGTTTTAAAACTCCCGGCTGTGGGTTAAGTATATAAGTATATATATACTGTATATACTCTTTTGATCCCGTGAGGGAAATTTGGTCTCTGCATTTATCCCAATCCGTGAATTAGTGAAACACACTCAGCACACAGTGATTACACAGTGATGGTGAAGCACACACTAATCCCGACGCAGTGAGCTGCCTGCTACAGCGGCGCTCAGGGAGCAGTGAGGGGTTAGCTGCCTTGCTCAAGGGCACTTCAGCCGTTCCTACTGGTTGGGGTTGGAACCGGCAACCCTCCGGTTACAAGTCCGAAGCCCTAACCAGTAGGCCGCGGCTGCACAACAGTGCACTTCATCAACACCTCTGCCCACCTCACGCAATTGGTGGGACATTGGCAAAAAGTGTACCCTCCTAGAACCCCCAATTTAACTCCGATCTGTCTAAATTCTTGGACCTAGCCTCAAAAAAGACAGCCAAATTGGTGGGTTGCTGTCCTGTATAAAAAAAACACCTCATGTTACCCTCACTCAATGGAGTCATCACACCATATATTCCGAAGCCCTGAGTGAAGGAAAAGCTAATACACCGACTACTTCCTTCTAAACCGAGACCAGCAACCGAGACGCAACCCTGCAAAATGCAATCTTTAACCTGAGTGATTGCACACGCAAAGAACATGTCAACAAAATGGCTGTTAAAAGGAAGCTTGAACTCTTCAAACCAGTAAACCAGGCTAAAGTCCTGCGGGACAAACATATTAAACCTAAAGGATTGCTTGGCGGGCATTTGAATATCAGAAGCATAGCATCAAAGACTGAACAGATTGAACGTTTGCTGGTGGATTTGAAGTTGGACTTTTTCTTTTTGGAATCATGGAGACTGAGTCATCTCCAAGGAGTACTTTTACAATACCCGGATATCAAGTTTAGAAAGATAAGAAAACTAGGCAGAGGAGGAGGAGTTCTCTTGTATGTTTGTGATAATTTTAGATGTGTAGAAGTACATCCCAATCCCTGGCAAAATGTGGAAAGCATTGCTGTCTCTGCTGTATGTCTTTCACTGTTGTTGGCATATACCAACCTCCTAATTCTAATAACATTGTTATTAGTATTATTATATGTTTTTACAATCCTTTTAAAAGGAAATCGGTACAAAGACAGTAATTAATTGTAAGTAATTGTATTAGGTGACTTTAATTTAAACTGGACTGAGAAAGCAAACAGGAAAAAACTAATAGTATATCTAACCAGTATAATCTCACTCAAATAATTCAAGGCCCAACCAGGGTTACTCAATCATCACAAACACCTTGATCTTATTTTTAGTAACAAACCTGAAATAATGAATGAATCTATGACCATAATCTGACTTTAATTGTGAGAAAACTGACAAAAAAACAACAAAGCTTTGCCGGGTTTTTTTTAAACTGGCCTCAAGCATTGCCTAAAGTCAGCACAAATGTATCACCAGCAATGATTGCCTTGTATTGATTGCATGTATCATATTGATTCCATCTTCTCTCACAATGACAGACTTTTATGCATCGTGCTGTTTATGTTTTGTATTTGCTGTACCTAAGTTGTTGTTTTTTATCTACCTGCCCACGGAAGACATATAAATTAGCTGCTAGCTGACTCTGGTGCAATTATTGTTAATTGTGCGCTGTCCCTGCAAAAAAATAAACTATATACTGTGTATGTAAGGTCATGCCTGTTTTCACACTTATATCATCACGCAAAGTCTTATAGTCCTACAGTGGGTTTATTCCTCTCAATTCTCTAGAAAACAGTCTGGAGGTGTGTACGGTGCGCATGTTTTACAACAGCCATTACGGAATAAAGTGAACTGTTAAACCCTCCACTCCATCCCCAGTAAACAACCTTCCAACTCGTCATCCCATCCCATACATACACACATTA
The DNA here is from genome assembly GCA_036785325.1 of Urophycis tenuis. Lineage (NCBI taxonomy): Eukaryota > Metazoa > Chordata > Actinopteri > Gadiformes > Phycidae > Urophycis > Urophycis tenuis. The sequence continues at coordinate 4,794 of JAXIVH010001590.1, read as the reverse complement.
ACCGGTGTGCAGCCGACACGGCAGCGGCTGTGTGCACGTTATGTATTTGCAGCATTTGACTAAAGTGGCGTTTAAAACACACTTTGTGCCCTGACTGTCACTGACAATGCTTTTAGTGACGCGTAACCTCTCGTTACGGGGGGGATGTGTACCCCTTTTAACAAATCAAGAACACTTTTGCTGCCCTCCCATCAGCTGGCTGTCATCAGGGACCGGGCCAACGCAATGGCTTCGCCACTTCACACAACACGACAGCAGAGAGAGAGGGGGAGAGAGAAAGGGGGGGAGAGAATAAATATACCAGGAATCAGCTTTCCTTCTCTTGATTCCTGATTAACGTTCAAGTTTCGTTGAACAGCTTCTCATTAGAGAAGGAAGTACTGATGTGAGATTAAGGCTTGAAAGTCAACGGTAGACTCCCAACATTCCTCCCGACAGCAGTGAGAAACGTTTCAAACCTCTCTTTGCTTGCCAAAGAGAGGTTTGAAACGTTTCTCACTGTCAGGCCTTGCGCCTGAACCTCCAGACTCCAGGTCGGGGTGGGGGGTGAATCTTCTCTCTTACAAGCTAAGCTTGAGGTTCTTATGAGAACTAACACCCTTAAATGCCAATTTACAGGCCCAAATATTTGACCTTGTCCAAAACACATTTGTGTTTACATGGGCACTGGGAGAGCAAAGCCAGTGGTCCACTTCCAGGTTTATGGATGTAAAAGTCAGAGCATATCATTGTCTTTAACCCCCCCTGGCCCAGAGGGTTGCTATTTCCTGACTTCTCAAATCAATATCGCCCTGCCGGCCCTCTCAGCGTGCTCAGTGAGAGCAGCGGAATGATATGTACAGGTGAGAGATTGTGAGCCATCGTCTTATGTAAGCATTCTTTGGAGATGGGGATTGAAGTAACACCTGACTAATCCTACCTCGCGCCTTGAGCTTCTTCCGTGACATAAGGCGTGAAAAATCCCACATGTTTTTTTACATACTCTGGAGGTTACAACCTAAAACCTTGATGGACATGTGCAGGTCTTGACAAGACTGGTACTTTTCTTTGTAAGTAGGAAGCATTCTGGGACACAAAAGGCAAACATTTTCGAGAAGTCAAATGAGTGAATTAGTATCTCATCATTATGTCTACAAAGAAGAAAAAAAAAGGAAATTGTCCCTCTTTCTCCAAACAATTCCCCCGGCCTAATAGAAGCACTAAGAAGTATCATTATAATTAAAATATATAATATGATATAAACGTACGACTCAATGTTTTTGGTGTCTTGGTGATTCATTTTGTTCCCAGGTACTCAGGAAACTAAAAAAAATGTAAAAGGTACTTGATAAAGGTTCAGGACTCAAAACCCATCAAGTACAATGTAGTCACGGATTCCATCTTTGGGCTCAGGCGTCGACAGGGACACATAGAGAGAGACAGAGCGTGAGAGCGAAAGCTACGCACCAATACACACCATCTCACTTAAGTTCAAAGCTGCATGATAAGTGGCGGCCATAACGCCATTGATGTGGGGGGAGGAGGTCAGGGGTCACACAAACATGCTTTGAAGGCACACACATCCAAATGACTTCCAACACGGGTCGGTCATACATCACACGCAGCGTGTCCCTGAGGTTTGACTGGCTCTGTATAAATATATATATATATATTTGAGGCGGTCGCGTTATGCAATCACAACAAAGTCAAGTGTCGGTCTTGACGCCAGGAGCAGTCGCAATTTGTCACATTATTTAGGACAACTGTCATTATTTATGGGGGTTTATCTATACAACATATGTGACCCAGTCTGGGGAAATGAGTCGCAATGTTCTAATTTGAGATACGGCTGTTTAAAATATATATATATATTTTTTTTTTACCTTGTATGGAAGAAAAGGTATTCAAAAATCCTGTTACAAAGTTTCATACCCCAGATAATTCTGTGAAGGTACTTCCATCGCTATTTAAGTTGAGAGAGATATACTTATCTTTACCGCTCCGCGGATTTCCCAAGTATCCCATGAAACGTCATGACCTCTGCTGTCCAAATAATGGTGTTAAAATCTCAGAAACCAATCAAAACGCTTAAAACATGTAAACAAATGCTGGAATTTACAGTTAGTGATTTGTGTGAATGTTGGAGTGTGAAAGGGTGTGTGAATGTGTGAAAATGTTGTCGTTAAAAGATAAGAAAATGGCTAAAGCTTTAAACTCGTTTGAGGTATCCAATTTGCGTTCTGCTGCTTTTTTTTAAATACATATTTCGAAACCATTTAACCTTCAGTCTGGTTTAATAGCATTATCTAAGTATCAAAATGCCTTTAGTGAAATATAGCTGTGAAATACTGTATATCAACAAAAAACAGGTTTTCTCAGGTTTTCCATTGGAAAAAGGTGGTGGGTGACCATACTTCAAATGAATGTGTCTAGACAACCATTCAAGAACACGACATTGATGAGGACATCATTTTAAAGCTTATTTTCTCATCTTTCCATTGATACCAACATGTCAATTTTGAGCTTTGGGTCACTGTAACTCATTTTGCCAGACTAGGTCAAATATGTACTGTGATACGGTGCATGGTATTGTACGTATAGAACGGCCTCACATCAAAATTGATCCATTTCATTTTCAATGAATTCCCCTTGCGTACACACCAATTATTTCAAATAAACATCGCCACTTTCACAATCTTTCCCATGTCAAAAATAAAAACTGATGTGACCCAACAGCCAAAACACCAGCAATCCCACTGATGCAGCACACTCCCTCATCTAATGAGCGACCGACTCATTTTTGCATGACGCCGTAAGAGCAATGATATCGTTGAGTAATGAGCTTCACTGTCCTACTGTGTTCAATGGAACAGATCATACACCTCCAGGCAGGTCCATGTGAGGAGAGACCGTGTTCCCCCCCACAGCCAAGAGTTACGAGCTTGCTGCTAAACGTCTCACCCCTCCTCGGGGGTACAGGGGTACAGTCAGTGCAGTGCTCGAATCTCTTCTAAACAGATATCCACATATCATTGCAGAATCTGGAGGCACAGGGACAGGATTCTGGTACTGGAAGCGCTCAACGTACAGAGAAGCAACATAGAAATGAACAGTTGAAAGAATATAAAAGCTTCATCAAATGTTTAGGTGTTGAGTCTCTGTGTCGGTCCCTCTCATTTTCTTTCATACATCTAATCACCCCGTCCATCTGCTTTCCTCTCAGAAGTTAATTTTTCCTCTCTGGGCTGTCTTTCTCTCTCGCTAATTGAGTTTGACTGTCTGCATCTCCCCCATCTCTCTCACTATCGCTCTCTCATTAGTGCAGTTCCTTACCATTCTTCCTTATGTTAACCACAAAATCAAAAGACCCCCGCATAGCATCCAGAAAAGGCAGACCACAGAGAGAGTGTGCTTACAGAGAGGCGGTTGAAGGTGGCTCTACCGCGGTGGTGGCGAATAAGACCACAGGTGATTGATCTCAATGTTTGCTGTACGCGTCACCCAGCGGCTCCATTACTCCTCAGATTCCTATTGCTCTTTAATAATTAAGTAGACCGTTTTTATCTAAAGTACATAGTGATGTATGAGTATTTTCATCAGAGACCTGTCAATGAGCAGGTACCGATTTAGGCACCTGTGCAAGGATGCCTATAGGTTGACTGGACACAATGGGGTTCGAACCAAGAATCGTTTGGCAGGTAGCCACAAACCATAACCAGACCAGATCCTATCCTTCTCCAGTCCTAACACCCACTGTGCAGCTTGATCACAGCATGTTTGTATACTGGTTCTATACTGTACTACAGTAATAGAGCAGATAATGTACACAGGCTGTGCTGCTGCTACTGAGTCTCTATAACCATAGTGTGGAGTTCTGGTTATGGTATTCCATTGGAATGGTAAACCAGGTCGGGAGTTCTCTTCCTTCCACACAGGGAGTGGGACACTCCTCAGCCTCCCTGAGGGGACAGCGTGAGCTCAGATTGAGGAGAAGTTATGTGTATTGCATACTGGACCAGGGAGTCCACTAATACAGTCCACAGTCCACATGGGCTCTGAGGGACTGGGATACACTCAGTAAGACAACTGTGGGTGTGAAGTAGGCAGGAGGTGTGATGGTACAGGGTTCAATCCCTCCAAGTCTACTCTCTATCCAATAGATGTGCCTCGCCCCTACTTGCTCCTTAGTGATCTGAATAGACTAAGTTAGAGTTGGATAACAGCCTCTCCTAAGTGAATATATAGTAGGTAACTAGAAGGGGTGACCACTATGTTGACATAAATGGGACTCCTTCAAGACTACACTTCTGGTCCTGGTATCCGTGTTTAGGATACAAATGTGCAGTCGGGTTGCAGAGTGTTCAGTGCTGTGACCATGTCCTTCTGTGTCCTTCTGTCCTTCTGTCCAGAGTCACAGACAGTAACATCCAGCGTACGCTGAAGCAGCTAACCTTTGCATTTAAGACTGCACCTGCAGGACTCTGTTTAGACGCAAAGACGTTACGTGTGTTCATACATCCATTGATTCTGGCTTTGTTTTAGCCATTGTGATCTCACCAAAACCTTCCTAATCTCTATAATATCTTCAAACAACAATATCTTCAGTTTATTTTTTCTTCACATTTTGAACTAAGCCTCTGAAAAGCGATGTTCACTTAAATCCAAGAAAGTATAACAAAATAATATGTTATGTGCATAATTACAGAGAGTGATGCTCACCTCTATTACTGGTAAAATGTTTATGACACCACATTTTTGGGCTCAAAAATGGTGTCACGCGCTGTTTCGCTCTGTTTTTGTGTAAAAGACATACTT
>JAXIVH010000159.1:368689-383689 GCA_036785325.1 Urophycis tenuis | reverse complement strand
TAACCCTAACCCTAACCCTAACCCTAACCCTAACCCTAACCCTAACCCTAACCCTAACCCTAACCCTAACCCTAACCCTAACCCTAACCCTAACCCTAACCCTAACCCTAACCCTAACCCTAACCCTAACCCTAACCCTAACCCTAACCCTAACCCTAACCCTAACCCTAACCCTAACCCTAACCCTAACCCTAACCCTAACCCTAACCCTAACCCTAACCCTAACCCTAACCCTAACCCTAACCCTAACCCTAACCCTAACCCTAACCCTAACCCTAACCCTAACCCTAACCCTAACCCTAACCCTAACCCTAACCCTAACCCTAACCCTAACCCTAACCCTAACCCTAACCCTAACCCTAACCCTAACCCTAACCCTAACCCTAACCCTAACCCTAACCCTAACCCTAACCCTAACCCTAACCCTAACCCTAACCCTAACCCTAACCCTAACCCTAACCCTAACCCTAACCCTAACCCTAACCCTAACCCTAACCCTAACCCTAACCCTAACCCTAACCCTAACCCTAACCCTAACCCTAACCCTAACCCTAACCCTAACCCTAACCCTAACCCTAACCCTAACCCTAACCCTAACCCTAACCCTAACCCTAACCCTAACCCTAACCCTAACCCTAACCCTAACCCTAACCCTAACCCTAACCCTAACCCTAACCCTAACCCTAACCCTAACCCTAACCCTAACCCTAACCCTAACCCTAACCCTAACCCTAACCCTAACCCTAACCCTAACCCTAACCCTAACCCTAACCCTAACCCTAACCCTAACCCTAACCCTAACCCTAACCCTAACCCTAACCCTAACCCTAACCCTAACCCTAACCCTAACCCTAACCCTAACCCTAACCCTAACCCTAACCCTAACCCTAACCCTAACCCTAACCCTAACCCTAACCCTAACCCTAACCCTAACCCTAACCCTAACCCTAACCCTAACCCTAACCCTAACCCTAACCCTAACCCTAACCCTAACCCTAACCCTAACCCTAACCCTAACCCTAACCCTAACCCTAACCCTAACCCTAACCCTAACCCTAACCCTAACCCTAACCCTAACCCTAACCCTAACCCTAACCCTAACCCTAACCCTAACCCTAACCCTAACCCTAACCCTAACCCTAACCCTAACCCTAACCCTAACCCTAACCCTAACCCTAACCCTAACCCTAACCCTAACCCTAACCCTAACCCTAACCCTAACCCTAACCCTAACCCTAACCCTAACCCTAACCCTAACCCTAACCCTAACCCTAACCCTAACCCTAACCCTAACCCTAACCCTAACCCTAACCCTAACCCTAACCCTAACCCTAACCCTAACCCTAACCCTAACCCTAACCCTAACCCTAACCCTAACCCTAACCCTAACCCTAACCCTAACCCTAACCCTAACCCTAACCCTAACCCTAACCCTAACCCTAACCCTAACCCTAACCCTAACCCTAACCCTAACCCTAACCCTAACCCTAACCCTAACCCTAACCCTAACCCTAACCCTAACCCTAACCCTAACCCTAACCCTAACCCTAACCCTAACCCTAACCCTAACCCTAACCCTAACCCTAACCCTAACCCTAACCCTAACCCTAACCCTAACCCTAACCCTAACCCTAACCCTAACCCTAACCCTAACCCTAACCCTAACCCTAACCCTAACCCTAACCCTAACCCTAACCCTAACCCTAACCCTAACCCTAACCCTAACCCTAACCCTAACCCTAACCCTAACCCTAACCCTAACCCTAACCCTAACCCTAACCCTAACCCTAACCCTAACCCTAACCCTAACCCTAACCCTAACCCTAACCCTAACCCTAACCCTAACCCTAACCCTAACCCTAACCCTAACCCTAACCCTAACCCTAACCCTAACCCTAACCCTAACCCTAACCCTAACCCTAACCCTAACCCTAACCCTAACCCTAACCCTAACCCTAACCCTAACCCTAACCCTAACCCTAACCCTAACCCTAACCCTAACCCTAACCCTAACCCTAACCCTAACCCTAACCCTAACCCTAACCCTAACCCTAACCCTAACCCTAACCCTAACCCTAACCCTAACCCTAACCCTAACCCTAACCCTAACCCTAACCCTAACCCTAACCCTAACCCTAACCCTAACCCTAACCCTAACCCTAACCCTAACCCTAACCCTAACCCTAACCCTAACCCTAACCCTAACCCTAACCCTAACCCTAACCCTAACCCTAACCCTAACCCTAACCCTAACCCTAACCCTAACCCTAACCCTAACCCTAACCCTAACCCTAACCCTAACCCTAACCCTAACCCTAACCCTAACCCTAACCCTAACCCTAACCCTAACCCTAACCCTAACCCTAACCCTAACCCTAACCCTAACCCTAACCCTAACCCTAACCCTAACCCTAACCCTAACCCTAACCCTAACCCTAACCCTAACCCTAACCCTAACCCTAACCCTAACCCTAACCCTAACCCTAACCCTAACCCTAACCCTAACCCTAACCCTAACCCTAACCCTAACCCTAACCCTAACCCTAACCCTAACCCTAACCCTAACCCTAACCCTAACCCTAACCCTAACCCTATCCCTAACCCTAACCCTAACCCTAACCCTAACCCTAACCCTAACCCTAACCCTAACCCTAACCCTAACCCTAACCCTAACCCTAACCCTAACCCTAACCCTAACCCTAACCCTAACCCTAACCCTAACCCTAACCCTAACCCTAACCCTAACCCTAACCCTAACCCTAACCCTAACCCTAACCCTAACCTAACCCTAACCCTAACCCTAACCCTAACCCTAACCCTAACCCTAACCCTAACCCTAACCCTAACCCTAACCCTAACCCTAACCCTAACCCTAACCCTAACCCTAACCCTAACCCTAACCCTAACCCTAACCCTAACCCTAACCCTAACCCTAACCCTAACCCTAACCCTAACCCTAACCCTAACCCTAACCCTAACCCTAACCCTAACCCTAACCCTAACCCTAACCCTAACCCTAACCCTAACCCTAACCCTAACCCTAACCCTAACCCTAACCCTAACCCTAACCCTAACCCTAACCCTAACCCTAACCCTAACCCTAACCCTAACCCTAACCCTAACCCTAACCCTAACCCTAACCCTAACCCTAACCCTAACCCTAACCCTAACCCTAACCCTAACCCTAACCCTAACCCTAACCCTAACCCTAACCCTAACCCTAACCCTAACCCTAACCCTAACCCTAACCCTAACCCTAACCCTAACCTAACCCTAACCCTAACCCTAACCCTAACCCTAACCCTAACCCTAACCCTAACCCTAACCCTAACCCTAACCCTAACCCTAACCCTAACCCTAACCCTAACCCTAACCCTAACCCTAACCCTAACCCTAACCCTAACCCTAACCCTAACCCTAACCCTAACCCTAACCCTAACCCTAACCCTAACCCTAACCCTAACCCTAACCCTAACCCTAACCCTAACCCTAACCCTAACCCTAACCCTAACCCTAACCCTAACCCTAACCCTAACCCTAACCCTAACCCTAACCCTAACCCTAACCCTAACCCTAACCCTAACCCTAACCCTAACCCTAACCCTAACCCTAACCCTAACCCTAACCCTAACCCTAACCCTAACCCTAACCCTAACCCTAACCCTAACCCTAACCCTAACCCTAACCCTAACCCTAACCCTAACCCTAACCCTAACCCTAACCCTAACCCTAACCCTAACCCTAACCCTAACCCTAACCCTAACCCTAACCCTAACCCTAACCCTAACCCTAACCCTAACCCTAACCCTAACCCTAACCCTAACCCTAACCCTAACCCTAACCCTAACCCTAACCCTAACCCTAACCCTAACCCTAACCCTAACCCTAACCCTAACCCTAACCCTAACCCTAACCCTAACCCTAACCCTAACCCTAACCCTAACCCTAACCCTAACCCTAACCCTAACCCTAACCCTAACCCTAACCCTAACCCTAACCCTAACCCTAACCCTAACCCTAACCCTAACCCTAACCCTAACCCTAACCCTAACCCTAACCCTAACCCTAACCCTAACCCTAACCCTAACCCTAACCCTAACCCTAACCCTAACCCTAACCCTAACCCTAACCCTAACCCTAACCCTAACCCTAACCCTAACCCTAACCCTAACCCTAACCCTAACCCTAACCCTAACCCTAACCCTAACCCTAACCCTAACCCTAACCCTAACCCTAACCCTAACCCTAACCCTAACCCTAACCCTAACCCTAACCCTAACCCTAACCCTAACCCTAACCCTAACCCTAACCCTAACCCTAACCCTAACCCTAACCCTAACCCTAACCCTAACCCTAACCCTAACCCTAACCCTAACCCTAACCCTAACCCTAACCCTAACCCTAACCCTAACCCTAACCCTAACCCTAACCCTAACCCTAACCCTAACCCTAACCCTAACCCTAACCCTAACCCTAACCCTAACCCTAACCCTAACCCTAACCCTAACCCTAACCCTAACCCTAACCCTAACCCTAACCCTAACCCTAACCCTAACCCTAACCCTAACCCTAACCCTAACCCTAACCCTAACCCTAACCCTAACCCTAACCCTAACCCTAACCCTAACCCTAACCCTAACCCTAACCCTAACCCTAACCCTAACCCTAACCCTAACCCTAACCCTAACCCTAACCCTAACCCTAACCCTAACCCTAACCCTAACCCTAACCCTAACCCTAACCCTAACCCTAACCCTAACCCTAACCCTAACCCTAACCCTAACCCTAACCCTAACCCTAACCCTAACCCTAACCCTAACCCTAACCCTAACCCTAACCCTAACCCTAACCCTAACCCTAACCCTAACCCTAACCCTAACCCTAACCCTAACCCTAACCCTAACCCTAACCCTAACCCTAACCCTAACCCTAACCCTAACCCTAACCCTAACCCTAACCCTAACCCTAACCCTAACCCTAACCCTAACCCTAACCCTAACCCTAACCCTAACCCTAACCCTAACCCTAACCCTAACCCTAACCCTAACCCTAACCCTAACCCTAACCTAACCCTAACCCTAACCCTAACCCTAACCCTAACCCTAACCCTAACCCTAACCCTAACCCTAACCCTAACCCTAACCCTAACCCTAACCCTAACCCTAACCCTAACCCTAACCCTAACCCTAACCCTAACCCTAACCCTAACCCTAACCCTAACCCTAACCCTAACCCTAACCCTAACCCTAACCCTAACCCTAACCCTAACCCTAACCCTAACCCTAACCCTAACCCTAACCCTAACCCTAACCCTAACCCTAACCCTAACCCTAACCCTAACCCTAACCCTAACCCTAACCCTAACCCTAACCCTAACCCTAACCCTAACCCTAACCCTAACCCTAACCCTAACCCTAACCCTAACCCTAACCCTAACCCTAACCCTAACCCTAACCCTAACCCTAACCCTAACCCTAACCCTAACCCTAACCCTAACCCTAACCCTAACCCTAACCCTAACCCTAACCCTAACCCTAACCCTAACCCTAACCCTAACCCTAACCCTAACCCTAACCCTAACCCTAACCCTAACCCTAACCCTAACCCTAACCCTAACCCTAACCCTAACCCTAACCCTAACCCTAACCCTAACCCTAACCCTAACCCTAACCCTAACCCTAACCCTAACCCTAACCCTAACCCTAACCCTAACCCTAACCCTAACCCTAACCCTAACCCTAACCCTAACCCTAACCCTAACCCTAACCCTAACCCTAACCCTAACCCTAACCCTAACCCTAACCCTAACCCTAACCCTAACCCTAACCCTAACCCTAACCCTAACCCTAACCCTAACCCTAACCCTAACCCTAACCCTAACCCTAACCCTAACCCTAACCCTAACCCTAACCCTAACCCTAACCCTAACCCTAACCCTAACCCTAACCCTAACCCTAACCCTAACCCTAACCCTAACCCTAACCCTAACCCTAACCCTAACCCTAACCCTAACCCTAACCCTAACCCTAACCCTAACCCTAACCCTAACCCTAACCCTAACCCTAACCCTAACCCTAACCCTAACCCTAACCCTAACCCTAACCCTAACCCTAACCCTAACCCTAACCCTAACCCTAACCCTAACCCTAACCCTAACCCTAACCCTAACCCTAACCCTAACCCTAACCCTAACCCTAACCCTAACCCTAACCCTAACCCTAACCCTAACCCTAACCCTAACCCTAACCCTAACCCTAACCCTAACCCTAACCCTAACCCTAACCCTAACCCTAACCCTAACCCTAACCCTAACCCTAACCCTAACCCTAACCCTAACCCTAACCCTAACCCTAACCCTAACCCTAACCCTAACCCTAACCCTAACCCTAACCCTAACCCTAACCCTAACCCTAACCCTAACCCTAACCCTAACCCTAACCCTAACCCTAACCCTAACCCTAACCCTAACCCTAACCCTAACCCTAACCCTAACCCTAACCCTAACCCTAACCCTAACCCTAACCCTAACCCTAACCCTAACCCTAACCCTAACCCTAACCCTAACCCTAACCCTAACCCTAACCCTAACCCTAACCCTAACCCTAACCCTAACCCTAACCCTAACCCTAACCCTAACCCTAACCCTAACCCTAACCCTAACCCTAACCCTAACCCTAACCCTAACCCTAACCCTAACCCTAACCCTAACCCTAACCCTAACCCTAACCCTAACCCTAACCCTAACCCTAACCCTAACCCTAACCCTAACCCTAACCCTAACCCTAACCCTAACCCTAACCCTAACCCTAACCCTAACCCTAACCCTAACCCTAACCCTAACCCTAACCCTAACCCTAACCCTAACCCTAACCCTAACCCTAACCCTAACCCTAACCCTAACCCTAACCCTAACCCTAACCCTAACCCTAACCCTAACCCTAACCCTAACCCTAACCCTAACCCTAACCCTAACCCTAACCCTAACCCTAACCCTAACCCTAACCCTAACCCTAACCCTAACCCTAACCCTAACCCTAACCCTAACCCTAACCCTAACCCTAACCCTAACCCTAACCCTAACCCTAACCCTAACCCTAACCCTAACCCTAACCCTAACCCTAACCCTAACCCTAACCCTAACCCTAACCCTAACCCTAACCCTAACCCTAACCCTAACCCTAACCCTAACCCTAACCCTAACCCTAACCCTAACCCTAACCCTAACCCTAACCCTAACCCTAACCCTAACCCTAACCCTAACCCTAACCCTAACCCTAACCCTAACCCTAACCCTAACCCTAACCCTAACCCTAACCCTAACCCTAACCCTAACCCTAACCCTAACCCTAACCCTAACCCTAACCCTAACCCTAACCCTAACCCTAACCCTAACCCTAACCCTAACCCTAACCCTAACCCTAACCCTAACCCTAACCCTAACCCTAACCCTAACCCTAACCCTAACCCTAACCCTAACCCTAACCCTAACCCTAACCCTAACCCTAACCCTAACCCTAACCCTAACCCTAACCCTAACCCTAACCCTAACCCTAACCCTAACCCTAACCCTAACCCTAACCCTAACCCTAACCCTAACCCTAACCCTAACCCTAACCCTAACCCTAACCCTAACCCTAACCCTAACCCTAACCCTAACCCTAACCCTAACCCTAACCCTAACCCTAACCCTAACCCTAACCCTAACCCTAACCCTAACCCTAACCCTAACCCTAACCCTAACCCTAACCCTAACCCTAACCCTAACCCTAACCCTAACCCTAACCCTAACCCTAACCCTAACCCTAACCCTAACCCTAACCCTAACCCTAACCCTAACCCTAACCCTAACCCTAACCCTAACCCTAACCCTAACCCTAACCCTAACCCTAACCCTAACCCTAACCCTAACCCTAACCCTAACCCTAACCCTAACCCTAACCCTAACCCTAACCCTAACCCTAACCCTAACCCTAACCCTAACCCTAACCCTAACCCTAACCCTAACCCTAACCCTAACCCTAACCCTAACCCTAACCCTAACCCTAACCCTAACCCTAACCCTAACCCTAACCCTAACCCTAACCCTAACCCTAACCCTAACCCTAACCCTAACCCTAACCCTAACCCTAACCCTAACCCTAACCCTAACCCTAACCCTAACCCTAACCCTAACCCTAACCCTAACCCTAACCCTAACCCTAACCCTAACCCTAACCCTAACCCTAACCCTAACCCTAACCCTAACCCTAACCCTAACCCTAACCCTAACCCTAACCCTAACCCTAACCCTAACCCTAACCCTAACCCTAACCCTAACCCTAACCCTAACCCTAACCCTAACCCTAACCCTAACCCTAACCCTAACCCTAACCCTAACCCTAACCCTAACCCTAACCCTAACCCTAACCCTAACCCTAACCCTAACCCTAACCCTAACCCTAACCCTAACCCTAACCCTAACCCTAACCCTAACCCTAACCCTAACCCTAACCCTAACCCTAACCCTAACCCTAACCCTAACCCTAACCCTAACCCTAACCCTAACCCTAACCCTAACCCTAACCCTAACCCTAACCCTAACCCTAACCCTAACCCTAACCCTAACCCTAACCCTAACCCTAACCCTAACCCTAACCCTAACCCTAACCCTAACCCTAACCCTAACCCTAACCCTAACCCTAACCCTAACCCTAACCCTAACCCTAACCCTAACCCTAACCCTAACCCTAACCCTAACCCTAACCCTAACCCTAACCCTAACCCTAACCCTAACCCTAACCCTAACCCTAACCCTAACCCTAACCCTAACCCTAACCCTAACCCTAACCCTAACCCTAACCCTAACCCTAACCCTAACCCTAACCCTAACCCTAACCCTAACCCTAACCCTAACCCTAACCCTAACCCTAACCCTAACCCTAACCCTAACCCTAACCCTAACCCTAACCCTAACCCTAACCCTAACCCTAACCCTAACCCTAACCCTAACCCTAACCCTAACCCTAACCCTAACCCTAACCCTAACCCTAACCCTAACCCTAACCCTAACCCTAACCCTAACCCTAACCCTAACCCTAACCCTAACCCTAACCCTAACCCTAACCCTAACCCTAACCCTAACCCTAACCCTAACCCTAACCCTAACCCTAACCCTAACCCTAACCCTAACCCTAACCCTAACCCTAACCCTAACCCTAACCCTAACCCTAACCCTAACCCTAACCCTAACCCTAACCCTAACCCTAACCCTAACCCTAACCCTAACCCTAACCCTAACCCTAACCCTAACCCTAACCCTAACCCTAACCCTAACCCTAACCCTAACCCTAACCCTAACCCTAACCCTAACCCTAACCCTAACCCTAACCCTAACCCTAACCCTAACCCTAACCCTAACCCTAACCCTAACCCTAACCCTAACCCTAACCCTAACCCTAACCCTAACCCTAACCCTAACCCTAACCCTAACCCTAACCCTAACCCTAACCCTAACCCTAACCCTAACCCTAACCCTAACCCTAACCCTAACCCTAACCCTAACCCTAACCCTAACCCTAACCCTAACCCTAACCCTAACCCTAACCCTAACCCTAACCCTAACCCTAACCCTAACCCTAACCCTAACCCTAACCCTAACCCTAACCCTAACCCTAACCCTAACCCTAACCCTAACCCTAACCCTAACCCTAACCCTAACCCTAACCCTAACCCTAACCCTAACCCTAACCCTAACCCTAACCCTAACCCTAACCCTAACCCTAACCCTAACCCTAACCCTAACCCTAACCCTAACCCTAACCCTAACCCTAACCCTAACCCTAACCCTAACCCTAACCCTAACCCTAACCCTAACCCTAACCCTAACCCTAACCCTAACCCTAACCCTAACCCTAACCCTAACCCTAACCCTAACCCTAACCCTAACCCTAACCCTAACCCTAACCCTAACCCTAACCCTAACCCTAACCCTAACCCTAACCCTAACCCTAACCCTAACCCTAACCCTAACCCTAACCCTAACCCTAACCCTAACCCTAACCCTAACCCTAACCCTAACCCTAACCCTAACCCTAACCCTAACCCTAACCCTAACCCTAACCCTAACCCTAACCCTAACCCTAACCCTAACCCTAACCCTAACCCTAACCCTAACCCTAACCCTAACCCTAACCCTAACCCTAACCCTAACCCTAACCCTAACCCTAACCCTAACCCTAACCCTAACCCTAACCCTAACCCTAACCCTAACCCTAACCCTAACCCTAACCCTAACCCTAACCCTAACCCTAACCCTAACCCTAACCCTAACCCTAACCCTAACCCTAACCCTAACCCTAACCCTAACCCTAACCCTAACCCTAACCCTAACCCTAACCCTAACCCTAACCCTAACCCTAACCCTAACCCTAACCCTAACCCTAACCCTAACCCTAACCCTAACCCTAACCCTAACCCTAACCCTAACCCTAACCCTAACCCTAACCCTAACCCTAACCCTAACCCTAACCCTAACCCTAACCCTAACCCTAACCCTAACCCTAACCCTAACCCTAACCCTAACCCTAACCCTAACCCTAACCCTAACCCTAACCCTAACCCTAACCCTAACCCTAACCCTAACCCTAACCCTAACCCTAACCCTAACCCTAACCCTAACCCTAACCCTAACCCTAACCCTAACCCTAACCCTAACCCTAACCCTAACCCTAACCCTAACCCTAACCCTAACCCTAACCCTAACCCTAACCCTAACCCTAACCCTAACCCTAACCCTAACCCTAACCCTAACCCTAACCCTAACCCTAACCCTAACCCTAACCCTAACCCTAACCCTAACCCTAACCCTAACCCTAACCCTAACCCTAACCCTAACCCTAACCCTAACCCTAACCCTAACCCTAACCCTAACCCTAACCCTAACCCTAACCCTAACCCTAACCCTAACCCTAACCCTAACCCTAACCCTAACCCTAACCCTAACCCTAACCCTAACCCTAACCCTAACCCTAACCCTAACCCTAACCCTAACCCTAACCCTAACCCTAACCCTAACCCTAACCCTAACCCTAACCCTAACCCTAACCCTAACCCTAACCCTAACCCTAACCCTAACCCTAACCCTAACCCTAACCCTAACCCTAACCCTAACCCTAACCCTAACCCTAACCCTAACCCTAACCCTAACCCTAACCCTAACCCTAACCCGAACCCTAACCCTAACCCTAACCCTAACCCTAACCCTAACCCTAACCCTAACCCTAACCCTAACCCTAACCCTAACCCTAACCCTAACCCTAACCCTAACCCTAACCCTAACCCTAACCCTAACCCTAACCCTAACCCTAACCCTAACCCTAACCCTAACCCTAACCCTAACCCTAACCCTAACCCTAACCCTAACCCTAACCCTAACCCTAACCCTAACCCTAACCCTAACCCTAACCCTAACCCTAACCCTAACCCTAACCCTAACCCTAACCCTAACCCTAACCCTAACCCTAACCCTAACCCTAACCCTAACCCTAACCCTAACCCTAACCCTAACCCTAACCCTAACCCTAACCCTAACCCTAACCCTAACCCTAACCCTAACCCTAACCCTAACCCTAACCCTAACCCTAACCCTAACCCTAACCCTAACCCTAACCCTAACCCTAACCCTAACCCTAACCCTAACCCTAACCCTAACCCTAACCCTAACCCTAACCCTAACCCTAACCCTAACCCTAACCCTAACCCTAACCCTAACCCTAACCCTAACCCTAACCCTAACCCTAACCCTAACCCTAACCCTAACCCTAACCCTAACCCTAACCCTAACCCTAACCCTAACCCTAACCCTAACCCTAACCCTAACCCTAACCCTAACCCTAACCCTAACCCTAACCCTAACCCTAACCCTAACCCTAACCCTAACCCTAACCCTAACCCTAACCCTAACCCTAACCCTAACCCTAACCCTAACCCTAACCCTAACCCTAACCCTAACCCTAACCCTAACCCTACCCTAACCCTAACCCTAACCCTAACCCTAACCCTAACCCTAACCCTAACCCTAACCCTACCCTAACCCTAACCCTAACCCAACCACCCCTAACCCTAACCCTAACCCTAACCTAACCCTAACCCTAACCCTAACCCTAACCCTAACCCTAACCCTAACCCTAACCCTAACCCTAACCCTAACCCTAACCCTAACCCTAACCCTAACCCTAACCCTAACCCTAACCCTAACCCTAACCCTAACCCTAACCCTAACCCTAACCCTAACCCTAACCCTAACCCTAACCCTAACCCTAACCCTAACCCTAACCCTAACCCTAACCCTAACCCTAACCCTAACCCTAACCCTAACCCTAACCCTAACCCTAACCCTAACCCTAACCCTAACCCTAACCCTAACCCTAACCCTAACCCTAACCCTAACCCTAACCCTAACCCTAACCCTAACCCTAACCCTAACCCTAACCCTAACCCTAACCCTAACCCTAACCCTAACCCTAACCCTAACCCTAACCCTAACCCTAACCCTAACCCTAACCCTAACCCTAACCCTAACCCTAACCCTAACCCTAACCCTAACCCTAACCCTAACCCTAACCCTAACCCTAACCCTAACCCTAACCCTAACCCTAACCCTAACCCTAACCCTAACCCTAACCCTAACCCTAACCCTAACCCTAACCCTAACCCTAACCCTAACCCTAACCCTAACCCTAACCCTAACCCTAACCCTAACCCTAACCCTAACCCTAACCCTAACCCTAACCCTAACCCTAACCCTAACCCTAACCCTAACCCTAACCCTAACCCTAACCCTAACCCTAACCCTAACCCTAACCCTAACCCTAACCCTAACCCTAACCCTAACCCTAACCCTAACCCTAACCCTAACCCTAACCCTAACCCTAACCCTAACCCTAACCCTAACCCTAACCCTAACCCTAACCCTAACCCTAACCCTAACCCTAACCCTAACCCTAACCCTAACCCTAACCCTAACCCTAACCCTAACCCTAACCCTAACCCTAACCCTAACCCTAACCCTAACCCTAACCCTAACCCTAACCCTAACCCTAACCCTAACCCTAACCCTAACCCTAACCCTAACCCTAACCCTAACCCTAACCCTAACCCTAACCCTAACCCTAACCCTAACCCTAACCCTAACCCTAACCCTAACCCTAACCCTAACCCTAACCCTAACCCTAACCCTAACCCTAACCCTAACCCTAACCCTAACCCTAACCCTAACCCTAACCCTAACCCTAACCCTAACCCTAACCCTAACCCTAACCCTAACCCTAACCCTAACCCTAACCCTAACCCTAACCCTAACCCTAACCCTAACCCTAACCCTAACCCTAACCCTAACCCTAACCCTAACCCTAACCCTAACCCTAACCCTAACCCTAACCCTAACCCTAACCCTAACCCTAACCCTAACCCTAACCCTAACCCTAACCCTAACCCTAACCCTAACCCTAACCCTAACCCTAACCCTAACCCTAACCCTAACCCTAACCCTAACCCTAACCCTAACCCTAACCCTAACCCTAACCCTAACCCTAACCCTAACCCTAACCCTAACCCTAACCCTAACCCTAACCCTAACCCTAACCCTAACCCTAACCCTAACCCTAACCCTAACCCTAACCCTAACCCTAACCCTAACCCTAACCCTAACCCTAACCCTAACCCTAACCCTAACCCTAACCCTAACCCTAACCCTAACCCTAACCCTAACCCTAACCCTAACCCTAACCCTAACCCTAACCCTAACCCTAACCCTAACCCTAACCCTAACCCTAACCCTAACCCTAACCCTAACCCTAACCCTAACCCTAACCCTAACCCTAACCCTAACCCTAACCCTAACCCTAACCCTAACCCTAACCCTAACCCTAACCCTAACCCTAACCCTAACCCTAACCCTAACCCTAACCCTAACCCTAACCCTAACCCTAACCCTAACCCTAACCCTAACCCTAACCCTAACCCTAACCCTAACCCTAACCCTAACCCTAACCCTAACCCTAACCCTAACCCTAACCCTAACCCTAACCCTAACCCTAACCCTAACCCTAACCCTAACCCTAACCCTAACCCTAACCCTAACCCTAACCCTAACCCTAACCCTAACCCTAACCCTAACCCTAACCCTAACCCTAACCCTAACCCTAACCCTAACCCTAACCCTAACCCTAACCCTAACCCTAACCCTAACCCTAACCCTAACCCTAACCCTAACCCTAACCCTAACCCTAACCCTAACCCTAACCCTAACCCTAACCCTAACCCTAACCCTAACCCTAACCCTAACCCTAACCCTAACCCTAACCCTAACCCTAACCCTAACCCTAACCCTAACCCTAACCCTAACCCTAACCCTAACCCTAACCCTAACCCTAACCCTAACCCTAACCCTAACCCTAACCCTAACCCTAACCCTAACCCTAACCCTAACCCTAACCCTAACCCTAACCCTAACCCTAACCCTAACCCTAACCCTAACCCTAACCCTAACCCTAACCCTAACCCTAACCCTAACCCTAACCCTAACCCTAACCCTAACCCTAACCCTAACCCTAACCCTAACCCTAACCCTAACCCTAACCCTAACCCTAACCCTAACCCTAACCCTAACCCTAACCCTAACCCTAACCCTAACCCTAACCCTAACCCTAACCCTAACCCTAACCCTAACCCTAACCCTAACCCTAACCCTAACCCTAACCCTAACCCTAACCCTAACCCTAACCCTAACCCTAACCCTAACCCTAACCCTAACCCTAACCCTAACCCTAACCCTAACCCTAACCCTAACCCTAACCCTAACCCTAACCCTAACCCTAACCCTAACCCTAACCCTAACCCTAACCCTAACCCTAACCCTAACCCTAACCCTAACCCTAACCCTAACCCTAACCCTAACCCTAACCCTAACCCTAACCCTAACCCTAACCCTAACCCTAACCCTAACCCTAACCCTAACCCTAA
>JAXIVH010000159.1:356189-363689 GCA_036785325.1 Urophycis tenuis | reverse complement strand
AACCTTAAACTCTTCTCTAACCTTAACCCTAACCTCAACCTCATCCCTCATCTTAACTTCAACCCTAACATTAACCGCAGACCTAACCTTAACCTTAAACCTTAACCATAATCTCACTCTCATTCCTGATCTTAACCTCAACCCAACCCTAACCCTAACCTCACCCCTAACCTTAGCCTTTACCTCAACCCTTACCTTAACCTTATGCCAAACCTTAACCTCACACCTAACCTTAACCTCAACCCTAACCTTAACCTCAACCCTAACCTTAACCTCAACCTCAACTCTAACCTTAACCTCACCCCTAACCTTAGCTTTTACCTCAACCCTTACCTCACAGCAGATCTTAACCTCACCTTAACCTCACCCCTAACCTTAACCTCAACCCTAACTTAAAACTCACCCCTAACCTTAACCTCACCTCAATCCTAACCTCACACCTGATCTTAACCTCAACTCTAAACTTAACCTCACCCCTAACCCCAACCTCACCCCTAACCTTAACCTTTACCTCAACTCTAACCTTAACCTCAACCCTAATCTCAACTTCACCCCTAACCTTAACCTCAACCTTAACCTCAACCCTAATCTTAACCTTAACCTCAAACCTAACCTTAACCTTACCCCTAACCTCACTCAACCTTAACCTCAGCCCAACCCTTACCTCAATCCTGACCTTAACCCTAACCTCACCCCTAACCTTAAACTCACCCCTAACCTTAACCCTAACCTTAACCTCAACCCTAACCTTAACCTCAACCCTAACCTTAACCTCATCCCTAACCTTAACCTCACCCCTGACCTTAACCTCAACCCAAACATTAAACTCATCCCTTATCCTAAACTCAACCCTCACCCTAACCCCAACCTTAACCTCAAACCTAACCCCTAACCTTAACCATAAACTCACTCTCAACCCCACCCGAATCTAAGCCCTAACTCTAACCATAACCCCTAACCTTAACCTTAACCCTAACCCTAACCCTAACCCTCATCCCTAACTTTGACTTTAACCTCATTCCTAACTCTAATGTAACCTCATCCCTAACTCTAACTCTAACCCTAACCCTAACCCTTTACCTCAACCCTTAGCTTAACCTTATGCCCAACCTTAACCTCACACCTAACCTTAACCTCAACCCTAACCTTAACCTCAACCTTAACCTTAACCTCAACCTTAACCCTAACCTTAACCTCACCCCTAACCTTAGCTTTTACCTCAACCCTTACCTCACACCTGATCTTAACCTCACCTTAACCTCACCCCTAACCTTAACCTCAACCCTAACCTAAAACTCACCCCTAACCTTAACCTTACCTCAATCCTAACCTCACACCTGATCTTAACCTCAACTCTAAACTTAACCTCACCCCTAACCCCAACCTCACCCCTAACCTTAACCTTTACCTCAACTCTAACCTTAGCCTCAACCCTAATCTCAACTTCACCCCTAAACCTTAACCTCAACCTTAACCTCAACCCTAATCTTAACCTTAACCTCAAACCTAACCTTAACCTTACCCCTAACCTCACTCAACCTTAACCTCAACCCAACCCTTACCTCAATCCTGACCTTAACCCTAACCTCACCCCTAACCTTAACCTCACCCCTAACCTTAACCCTAACCTTAACCTCAACCCTAACCTTAACCTCAACCCTAACCTTAACCTCATCCCTAACCTTAACCTCACCCCTGACCTTAACCTCAACCCAAACATTAAACTCATCCCTAATCCTAAACTCAACCCTCACCCTAACCTCAACCCCAACCTTAACCTCAAACCTAACCCCTAACCTTAACCATAAACTCACTCTCAACCCCACCCGAATCTAAGCCCTAACTCTAACCATAACCCCTAACCTTAACCTTAACCCTAACCCTAACCCTCATCCCTGACTTTAACTTTAACCTCATTCCTAACTCTAATGTAACCTCATCCCTAACTCTAACTTTAACCTCATCCCCATAACTTTAACCTCATCCCTAACACTGACCTTACCCTCTTCTCTAACTCTGACTCCAACTCTAACCCCAAACCTTACCTCAACCCCCCTTAATTAATATAACCTTAACATCAACAATAATGGTATCCGGGCCTGGACCTGGTCCTGGCCTGTGCAGGGGCCCTGGCTTGGACCAGGGCCTTGGCTTGGACCTGGACCTTGACCCGGGTTTTATGTTGCCCTAAGTCTTGGCCCACGGCCCCCAAAGGGGCCCCCCATGTTTGAGGGGGATGGGGCCATGACTTTCAAAGTAAGACAATTGACATTAGACATGTTACGTTTTCTCGCCTAACATGAAATGACAGTATAAAATGCAAGCACCTTTTAATAAAGGTCCCACGGCAATTTTAGGAGCTATATACTGTGGGTTATACACACTGGACGGATGACCCAAAACAGGAAAAACCTTTCCCATTGGACAAAACATTTGAGTTTTAACATGTTAGAGGAAGAAAACATCAATTACCCAGCATACATTTCAAAGGAAAAAGCTCAAATGACAAAAATAACCCAAAATGCATTTCAACGTAGAAATTCGAACAACACCGCGAGGGACGTAGTTATGGCAGGAAGGGTCTAACCCAGTAAAAGTAGCTTTTTGGTAAGGAAATCTCACCTTGAGTCTTCTTTGAGGTAAGTTTCCTTCACAATTCCTGTAGTCGTGCGGTGTATGGGGCACAGGAATTGCTTTTAGCATGCTGTTCAGCATGGGTTCCTGGATGGGCCAAGTAGGCAGTGCTTTGTCACGGCTGGGCTTGGTCTTTCCTGCCCTGGGACTGACTGGGAAGGCACCGCTTGACGGGGCTGGTCCTGGTCTTTCCTGGGGTTCGGACACCCATCGCTGAATAGGTCTGGCTTGGGTTCCTTGGGGGACTGGGGAGGCAGTGCTTTGTCACGGCTGGCCTTGGTCCCTCTTGCCCCTTGGAATGGCTGGGAAGGCACCACTCTGTTGGGGCTGGTCCTGGTTATTCTTTTTGGGGGGGACACCCCATGCCGGCGGGTTAGTGGGTGTCTCTCTGGGGGGACCGGGGAGGCAGTGCGTGTCACGGCTGGCCTTGGTCCCCTTGGGTCCTGGAGTTGATCTGGAAGGCACCGCTTGATCGGCGCTGGTCCTTTTCATATCCCGGATATGACACCCTGGGTGGGAGGGATAGAAAGAATATTGTGTTTTGTTGGTGTTTTCAATCCCTAAGGGCGACACACAGTAGAGTTTATCGAAACCCTACGAACAACAAGAACCAAACTCCAGCCCTGATTGGCCGAACCAGAGCTACCTAGCGGTGTTAACAACTGGTTTGTGCCGGTCAGGGGGTAAGTATGCGGCCCCCCTGGGTTCCGACTCTAGGAACAGCACGCAGGGTGTGGTGGTCCAGGGTAGCAGGACCTTAATCGTAACCCAGTCTTCTACGAGGGTTAGCCTCACTCATACAACAGTCCATTTTACACCACATACGGCTGAATCTTACCTGCCCTAAACTAATTAACCTCCCCCCTTTTTTTAGTCCTCCACCCCCTAAATTCTCCATCCCCTAGTCCAGCTTAGGTGACTAGGCCGTGGATGCAACGGGACCTAGGAAATTCTCCACCCCCTAAATTCTCCATCCCCTAGT
The DNA here is from genome assembly GCA_036785325.1 of Urophycis tenuis. Classification (NCBI taxonomy): domain Eukaryota; kingdom Metazoa; phylum Chordata; class Actinopteri; order Gadiformes; family Phycidae; genus Urophycis; species Urophycis tenuis. Next base: position 360,073 of record JAXIVH010000159.1, on the reverse strand, counting down.
CCAGCTTAGGTGACTAGGCCGTGGATGCAACGGGACCTAGGAACACCAAGACCTTTAGGGCCCTTAGACCCCCTTCTTTCTCTCCCCATTTAACAAATAATAGGCTCAGATTCAGGACATATCCTCAAAAAAGAAAAAAAACTGTTACACTTACCTCCGTTAGAAGTACCTCCATTAAAAATAAAGATTCTCTCAACAATACGTTCACCATTATAATAGGATTCGAATTAAATCAAACCAATCTAAGCGAAAACCCAACAAGACGTTGAAATTATCCCTCAAAAAATGTATGCAAAAAAACAATTTTACTTACCTGCCAAAGCCCAACAAGGGACTAACCTGTAAGAATCTACTTACCCGAAAAAAAGAAAAAAATGTTACCTCAACAAAAGACCACCCCTTTAAGCTTAAACCCAATACCAATTCCAATTCGGATTTGACACACCTTGAGAATTGATCAATCTCGGGGGGCCGCCTTGGGGGAGGGTGTCTAGTGATAATGGCCAGAAACACCCTATGATCCCAAGGTTCACTACTGATGATGTGTCCTAACATTTCGATAGTACCTTTATACTAAAACAGAAAAAAAGAAAAAAAGAAAAAAAGAAAAAAAGAAAAAACAGTTGTGATCTAAATAAATAAATAAATTAATAAATTAATAAATAAATTAATAAATTAATAAATTAATAAATAAATTAATAAATTAATAAATTAATTGATAAATAAATTAATTAATGAATTGATAAATTGAAATTGATTAATTGGTTAATTGATTAATTAATAAATTAACTAATAAATTAATAAATAAATAAATAAATTAATAAATTAATCAACTAATAAATTAACTAATGAATTAATAAATAAATAAATAAATTAATAAATTAATAAATAAATTAATACATTAATAAATAAATTTATAAATGTATGATTACCAATACATAAATATATAAATTATATAAGTATGTAATTATAATTATATAAATATAACAAAGATGTGATTACGATACAATACATACCAATACATTACCAATACATAACCCCAACCAGCCAGACTCAAAATCTCCGTTTGACCTCCATCTGGAAACAAAGAGAACCTGGAAAGAAAAAAGGACAAAAAACAAGTCAATATTCCACAATCAGCGGTTATATCATAATGAGACAAACAACCATTACCTTTACTCCATTCTTGGTTTCAAGGAAAACCATCAAGTCTATGTCTCAAAATCAGCGGTTACTACACAACAAGACAAACAATCACTTCAGTTTACTCCACTAGTGGTGATAAGGAAAACCATCAGGTCTTTATTTCAAAATCAGCCTGAATATCATAACAAGACAAACAACCACTTAATTTCATTTCATATTGATAATATGGGGAAAGAGAACTGCGGATGACTGGATATTGGCGAGCGCAATTGCCTTTGATCCCCCATTCAACTGCCCAGTCGTTGGATGAGGTGGGGGGGATCATCGAGATAACTTAAAATGAACCTAACCCTAACCCTAACCCTAACCCTAACCCCTAACCCTAACCCTAACCCTAACCCCTAACCCCTAACCCTAACCCTAACCCTAACCCCTAACCCTAACCCTAACCCTAACCCTAACCCTAACCCTAACCCTAACCCCTAACCCTAACCCTAACCCTAACCCCTAACCCTAACCCTAACCCCAACCCCAACCCTAACCCTAACCCTAACCCTAACCCTAACCCCTAACCCTAACCCTAACCCCTAACCTCCTGTCCCCTTTAGGGGGCAGGCTCAATTCCCCTCACCTAACCCTAACCCTAACCCTAACCCTAACCCTAACCCTAACCCTAACCCTAACCCCTAACCCTAACCCTAACCCTAAAACACAACACCAAATTTATTCACATAATCTAGCTGCACCACAACAGAACACACTACAACACTTAAATGCATACATCGCCACACATTACAATACACTATTTGAAATACACCACGACCAATTTCACACCACAGATGACACAGACTGGACACCGGAAACCGCAACACACATACTAGACAATTGGCTCAAACAGTTAAAATAGATGAGGGGGCTAAGTCCCAACAGGGACACCCCCTCCCCCGGCACTCAAACATACTAAATTTATCCACCCTGTTCCACCTCACACCCCCGGAGACTCAGCTTCTGGAGAGGGGTCTCAGTTTCATCCCCACCCCGCAGGTCTCTGAGAAACAGCAGTTTCTCAGGGACGTCCTCAAATACAACCGCTCAATAAAACTTTTGGAATTTTTCCACGACCGGCCCGATGAGCCCATTCCACCGTTCCAGGGACCGTCCACATGGGAACCACCGCCGGGCGCCTTGTCGGACAACATCATCAGACTCACCCGCAACAATAAACACATAGCCATACATAACCACTCAACCAACATTTTAGAAACACCCAACATTACGAAACAAGAATATACCGCACTTAGACACCTGCGTAATTACAAACACATAGTGATTAAACCCGCCGACAAAGGCTCCAAAATAGTCATCTTAGATACACAACAATATCTCCTGGAAGCACACAGACAATTATCGAACACTTTACATTACAGACCTATACAGGAACCCCTCCAATTGGCTACACAACACCAAATTCGCAATATATTTACTGACCTTCATAGACTTAAATACATCACACATAGACAGAAAATATACTTAGACGGTCCAGACACCCCACGCGAACGCCGCTTCTACCTCCTCCCCAAGATCCACAAGGCGCCCGAGTCCTGGACGGTCCCCTTTCTAGTGCCACCGGGCCGGCCCATCATCTCAGACTGCAATAGCGAGTCCTCTCCAGCAGCTGAGTTCATAGAATATTATCTCAACCCACTATCCCGCAGACACCCCAGCTACATCAAGGACACATATCATTTCATCCAAACATTAAATAGAACACCGGTTTCAACACAGGCACTTTTATTCACAATAGATATAGATTCACTATACACCAACATTGACATAGATTCTGGCCTGCGGGCGGTTCGCTCCGCACTCCTCCGTCACCCAGACCCCGACAGGCCCGACAGTCATCTGCTGGAATTACTTACCATCAGCCTGCGCAATAATGACTTTGTCTTTAATGACAAGCATTATTTGCAAACGCACGGCACAGCGATGGGCAAAAAGTTCGCTCCTAGCTATGCCAACATCTACATGGCGGAGTTTGAACGGACTGCATTAGAGAAATGCCCATTGCTGCCACAGATGTACTGTCGCTTCCTAGACGACATCTTCGGGGTCTGGCCACACAGCTCAGACACATTCCTGCAATTCATACACATACTCAACACACACCACCCCACAATAAAAGTTAAATACACACAACATACACAACACATTGATTTTCTGGACACCACCGTTTTCTTCCCACACACACACGCACCACAAACTTTCCTCCACACCAAGGTTTTTTTCAAACCCACGGACACACACGCCCTCCTCCACAAAACCAGCTACCACCCAAAACACACATTCGCGGGTATTATTAAATCACAAATCATCCGGTTTCACCGCCTGTGCACAGAGGAGACGGACGTGCAAAGGGCGATCGGGACCCTCTTTGGGGCCCTGAGGGACAGGGGTTACACCAAGCGATTTCTTCGCAGGATCAAGGCCAGCACACTGGCTGAGCTGGGGCCAAAAGCCCCCACGGGAGACCCCCTACCATCCCCTCCCTTACCCCAGAGTCCTCCAGATGTGTTGGACCTCCTCGCCCCCCCCTGTCCTAGCCCTAAACTACAGCCACTCCGTAGGTCCCATCCCAACCACCCATCACCCACCGCGCCTCACCGCACCAATTACTTAGTCACAGCCGCACATTGTAGTCAGCCCGGATGCACCACGCCTCACCACGACCGTTCACC
>JAXIVH010000159.1:246189-351189 GCA_036785325.1 Urophycis tenuis | reverse complement strand
CAGCCAGATTGGATGGGGATAACCAACCTATCAACTTGGGAGCAGACCGGGCTCCACCTCAACCCCAACCTCCACCTCCACCACCTCCACCACCACCACCACCACCACCACAAGCGGAGTCTCCCCAACAACAGGGAGCACAGCCCCTGATGACAGTAGAGCCCCCTCAGGTTCAGGCCCCACCACAACCTCCGCAAATGGAACCTCTGGTGCAAAGAGAGCCTGGAGCCAGGAGACGCAGAGGGATGGTCTTGACAGAGGACTTGTTCCTGGAACGGGCGGATGATGAACCGAGGGATTCTTCGGTATCTTCGCAGGTTCACAGATCTGCTATAGAGGATTTGGAGGATTTTTTTGGCTCTCCAGGCCAGGCAAACTGGGGCAAGCCGGCTGGCGCAAGGCCTCCAGTAACAGAGGGGGCACAAATTTTGGTCCCCGCCCAAGTTCACCAGGCAGATAGGGACCGGGGGGATTCCCAACTGGAGAGTGACCAGGGGGATTCCCAGCTAGAAGCAGGGGACAGGACGTCCACTCCAGGATGGCGTCAGAGACCTACACGACACGCTAACTCTGAACGCAAAATGATAGATTGGGATCTTCAGGTGACACGGAAATGGCTGGTGGTGGGGGATTCCAATTTGTCCAGAATCCCAGCATTTGACATCCCGGACCTACAAATTGATGCTTACCCCGGGGCCAGTTTCCGGCACGCAGAGGCCTTGATGTACAAGGCTACCTCTGGTGTAACGGTGGAAAAGGTCATTTTATCATTTGGACTTAACCACAGGAGACAGAAGGCGAAGGAAACGTCTGTGAAGCAACTAACAGAGAAAAAAATAAAATAAAATAATACTTACTGTGTAATAATACTGTGACTGGATCAGTTTGTCTCTGTGTACGTCCTCTTCAGTTGGATCCTCTGGTGTTGTGTCTATAGGATGCTGTGACTGGATCAGTTTGTCTCTGTTGTCTCTGGTGTTATGTTTTTGTCATTGTCATTGCCCCTCTGCACCTTGTGATTCTTTTCCTTCTCTCTTATCTTTGCGATGTCATCCTCATTTACCTCATCCTCCTCAGATAGAGTTACCAGTATTTCTTCAACCACATCTTTGTCATTTGGACTTACACCTTTGGTGAACTGCTCCTTATTCTGCATCAGTTTGTCTGCTGTATCCTCTGGTGTTGTGTTTTCGTCACCATCACTGTCTTTCCGTCCCCTCTTTCTCATCTTCCTGTTTTGACTCATCTTTAGCTGTATCCTCTGGTGTTGTGTTTTCGTCACTGTCATCGTCCTCCTGCATCGTGTCTTTCCGTCCCCTCTTTCTCATCTTCCTGTCTGACTCGTCTTTAGCTGTATCCTCTGGTGTTGTGTTTTCGTCACTGTCATCGTCCTCCTGCATCGTGTCTTTCCGTCCCCTCTTTCTCATCTTCCTGTTTGACTCGTCTTTAGCTGTATCCTCTGGTGTTGTGTTTTCGTCACTGTCACTGTCCCGCTGAACCATTTTTTTCCGTCGCCTCTGTCTCATCTTTCTTGTGATGTCATCCTCACTTTCAACCACTGTGTTTTGTGCCACATCATGATCATCAGAACTTGAGTTGTCCACATTCTCCTCATTCTGAACAAGGACTTTCTCAGTGTAGCTCCTTGACTGGAAAGCCTCATTAAAACTTAAGTCGGCTTCATAAAATTTCTCTGCTGTGGCGTTCGAGTGGCACATTAATCTTCGAACCGTGAACTTTTTTTGTGCGTCCAAGCATCTGCCTGCCTGAAACATCAAAAAACGAAACACACATGGCCAATAAATCTTCCTGTCACACAAAACCAGCTCACAGCATCCACTTCCACAATTACAACCTAACAAGAAATAAGATTGCTTCACACGGCTTTTCAAGTGACTACTGGTGACTATCTGCAACAATTGAGCAAGGACACTTTGCATTTTCTCTGTGGAAATGCAGTCTAATTTACTACTTTGGATGCTGTATCAGCACGACCAATAGGTTATATCAATGTTTTGGATGCAATAGTGATTTGTATTCAAGAAGTGAAATATTTAGTACTATTCATTGTACACCATTAAGATGCCAAGTTTGGAAGAATTAGTGACTCGGAATCAAGTATTAGTCGTTAGGACAGACTGTTTGGTCTATCGGAGGGGACTTACCTTTACTCAGTAATTTCTCTGAGGAATACAACAATGAAAAAGCACATGGTAGACATGCAAACTAAGCAGGAAAGACAAAAGTGATAATAACTTACACCGGTGCTGATGCTGGATCTTATCAGTGAAAAGGTGGGCGCTCCTGGAAGGCCAAATGACGTCCAGACCCTGCGGAAGGCATTGATGATATCCGTGTAAGGGATATGTTTGTCAAGCCTGAAAAAGTAGTTTTGTGTTGCAAATTTGGGCAGTCGAGTCTCTCACGGTAACTGAAAGACAGTATTAAGGAGTATCAAGGCTGTAAGCAGGGTAGTTACTATGGCAGGTCTAAGTGCACACGGCCGGTACAGTGAAACTGCAAATGGCTCATTAAATCAGTTAAGGTTCAATGACCTACTACATAAATACATTTAAGTGTAACTGCACCCCAAAACTGCTGATTGAATGAAATGACATATGTGGCAAAATACAATTGTGTTTCCAGACAAAAACGGCAATTAGTGTCATTTTACACATGAAAAATGACTACCCATCCCTCTTCACAGTTTGAAATAGGCCATAACCTTTTGGTTCAGGTGGTGATGTACTGAAGTACTTACATATTGTTGACATAATTAAGGAGAATTGTCCGCTCTGTTCTGTTTACCACACAGTGATACTTCTGTAGGTGCTGCCCTACTGATACGTAGGACATGGAACAGATCGGGCAATTGCTCAGTGCAGACTTGCGCATCCTCCCCCCTGTGGAAAAGATATTTTAGTTCTTCTTTTGGGAAAAGGTAAATTTAACACAAGTAGAATTACTGTGCATTCAAACCAAAAGTGGCAAAAGCGTTTAAGCAGGTGTAGAAGCCCAAAATGCTACACTGGACACACTGGATGTCAACTTTCCAATTGGTTACTGCTGAACTGCGTCATAGCTCATTGCCATAAAGTCATCTGAAGTTTAACTTTCTCCCTGACGCTCTCTATGCCCAAAGGGAAATAATTTTGTTACCATACGCCCAGTAGTCTTTCTTATAAAAATCTTTAGGTGAATGGCAGAGCTTCCTCAGCCTTGTTCTGATATTCTCAAACGTTAGGTCGAGGTCGATGGCCGCTTTTACTAAGTCAGTTTGTGGTTGATTTGTTTTGAGTGATTTGAATATATTGATATCAGGGGGATGATTTGCTGCGTGTCTGGTGTTGTGGTCGTTGCCATTGTATGGGGTCTGTAAACCTCCTTGTGTACCTGTCGCAGGAAGGATCTGCTGTAATCCCTTCTGCGTAAGGTGTGGAAAAGAGTCTTAACTGCTAGGTTTCTATCCTCCTCCCTGGAGCAGATCCTGTGAAACCTAAGTAGTTGTGATTTAAGTATTCCCCTGAAAACATGTTTAGGGTGGAAGCTCTGTTTGTGTAGGAGGGCGTGTGTATCTGTTGGTTTAAAGTACACCTTGGTATCCAGGACTCCTGTGTGACTAAAGTCTGGACCTTTGTAGACGATTGTGTCTAAAAAGTTGACCCGTATTTTGTTCGTGATTGGGTCCAGTTTTATTGACTTGTGGTGTTTATTAAGGGTTTGGACGAATATCCGAAAGTCCTCCTGGGAATGGGTCCAAATGCCCCAAATATCATCCAGGTATCGGAAATATTGGGTTGGGAGTTTGCTGCATTTTTTAAAAACTGTATCCTCCCAGCATAGGCAGGTGCAAAACGTTTTCCCATAGCTGTACCTTTAATTTGGAGGTAGTATTTTTCGTTAAAAATGAAGTCATTTCTAGTTAAACTTAGATGGAGTAATTGTAGAATTATCTCATCTGGTCTGTTTCCAACCGGGTATTTTAGCAGGATTTTTTTGACCGCTGCCATCCCTAGGGGGATGTCAATGTTGGTGTATAGATTGTTGACATCCATTGTAAAAAGGAGGCAGGGCTCCTCTACGTGCATGCCTCGTATGCGTTGGACGAAGTCATGGGTGTCACGGATGTAGCTGGGGTGTCTGGTGGAGAGCGGCGTCAGGAAGGAGTCCAGGTATTCTGCCACGCCGTAGCTCTCACTGCCACAATCCGAGACGATGGGACGTCCGGCTGGGATTTTATACGGGACGGTCCACTTCTCTGGAGTTTTGTGAATTTTGGGTAGGAGATAGAAGTATCTTGGTCTGTGGGGGTGAGGCCCTTTAAGGTAAGTGACTTGTTTCTTGGATAAGAACTTTTGTTCCCGTAGTATTTCTAATAGGTCGCAGATCAGGTCCGCTGTCTCCGGGGACATGGCCTGCTGTAGGGGGATGTAATATCTAGTGTCGTTGAGTTGTCGTTGGGCCTCGAAGACATAGTCTGTCCTGTCCATCAGTACCGAGGCGCTGCCTTTATCTGCCGGTTTGATTACTATTGATGTGTTACTCCTGATCTCCTGCAGTGCGCGTGCTTCCTGGGGGGTGAGGTTGGGTTTATCCGGTAAGTATTTTAAGTTTGTTACTGTTTTCCGATCCGCAGAGATGAGGGACATCACTTGTGGGGGTAATTTATTTGGGTCTGGTTCCCATTCTGATTGCAGTAAAAAGGGTTTGGTTTGCGGGGCTTTGGAGGGGCCGAAATAAGCGTTAAGTTTTATTTTGCGGTGGTATTGGTGGAGGTCCAGCGCCATTGACTGGCTTTTGCAGCATTCCAGGTGGGGACGAAGGATAATCCCTTCTTAAGGAGTGTGATCTGGGTTTCTGTTAAGGACAGGTGTGATGACAGGTTGATCACCTCCTTGTCCTGGTTCTGGTTTAGACCAGGCAAAGGCCCACCGGGGGTCTCTCCTAGTCTAAAAAAGCTTTCCAGGTTTGCCACATCCATTGCCCGGTTATGGGGGTCCACTGTATGTGGTCGTCTGTCTCCGTGGAGAAGGACTCCTTTACTAGATGGGGGATCTGGCGGCCCGTGTCCTTAATCAGGAAGTTGAGTGTTTTTGTATTGGCTATTATGCGTTTTGGGTGGTTTTCAGATAGATTTATGAGTGGAATGAATATTTCAGCTTGTGGGAACGCTTTTTTGGCAGCTTCAAGCATGTAGGTCTTTCCTTAGGAGGGAGGGGTTACCCTGGGCCCTGTTGTTGAGGCCAAACGATAGGAGGACTTTAGTAACGGCGTGTGAGACTGGCGTCTTGTTCTTAGGATGTTGTTGGCATGGCTGGGGTTTGCTCCCGGGTAACAGTCCACTTGGATTCTGTTGTCAGGAAATACGTGGTAGTCTGGAGATGTTGGCGTCTCCGGCGATGACTATCGGTCTTGTGGGGGTCAGGTCCCAGTTATGGTATTTGTCCCCATTGTGTGCATGAACCTGGTGTGTTTGGTTTGCTGGTTAGGGAGGGTGTTAGGAAGGGTGTTCCGGGGTTTAGCCTGAGCAGGGGGGAGAATATGGTGAATGTTCTTAGTCTTCCTTTGGCGTTTTGCTGGTGATGCGTCTCCCTCTAGTGGTCCCTCTGTGGGTGCCGCGGTTTAGGTACCGGGCCTTGGGGAACTGGTTTAGGGATAGGTATCGGTTCTGGGTTGGATGTGCTCTGGACAGAGTATTGTGGTTTTGTGTGTGCACGAACCCTAAAGAGATAGGTCTCTGGACTCAGGGTTCCCGCCGGTCCTTAAAAAGTATTAAAAGCATTGAATTTATGAATTTGGAAATAATACCTTAAAAAGACTTGAAAAAATCTTGAATTTTGATACCTGGGTCTTAAATTTGTGCAGTATGTAACTTCTCCGTATATCGCATTCTTTTAAATAGTTTAATTTGTCAACCACTATTACTTTGATTAAATAATATAGCCTAAATAAAGAGTGGCAGAACCAATAATTGAGAACGAACGCTGCCCCGGGTCGGAACACGTCACTTTGCTACAGCATCATAGCAGCACAGACCAGAGATAGACAGACCAACAAGATACATTTCATTCTGTGGTTATGGGGAAATGCTAATTTAATGAAGCGTGGCGAGACAAACAAGCTAAAACCTGTGGAAAACAACGTATTCGAGGCTTTTTGCACAGTATGCAAAAAAAAAATCCAGCTTGGTACCATGGGCGTGAAGGCTCTAGAGTCTCATGCTAAATCAGCCAAGCACATCAGTTCCATGAAGGTGAAGGATCAAACTCCCTCCGTCGCCGGGGTGTTTCACTCTGCTAATGTTAGCCAGCTAGCTGATAATGTGCCTGAAGTAGCAGGTAACGTGAACCAGCCAGCTGCTAATGTTACTGCTACAGCCCTTCCAGCTACTAGCGCAACGCCCGTTAGTGTGGATCTGCGCACAGCCTTTGGGTCCACACCAACAATGAAAGCAGAGGTGTTGTGGACTCTCAACAGTCGCCAAACATCTTTCCTACAATTCAAATGAGAACGTTTCCGATCTTTTCAAATTTATGTTCCCGGATTCAGACATAGCTACCACCTTCACGTGTGGTCCCGACAAAAAGGCGTACATAGCCAAATTCGGTTTAGCGGTTTACATCAAAGAGGAACTCTGCCCTACAAAGCAAAAAGGCAGTAACTGCACAGAGCACCAAACTGAGGAAAATGACCTTAAAGTTAACTTGTTGTCCAGCCCAAGTAGTTGTAGGTAGATTATTGGACATGAGGCAGTATTGTTACTCCATATGACCTTATTCTTTGCAGATATCAGTAATTATAATATTTTTTTTATTTGACCCCCTTTTTACAGTTACTGTATTTTTGCTTTGTATTACTACTACTTTCTTAAGTTCCATACCAAGTAAGAGGGCAGTAACTTAATATTCTTCAAAAACCTTTTTTGTCATAGCTAGGGTTTTGTTGTATTTTAGTTGTACTGATTGGAACCACTTGTTTCCTGCAAGACAGGGATGCCACAGCTAATGTAATAATGTAATTAAACCCTTTAAGGTGTTTATAGTTCACTCAGAAATTGTTCTGGTGTTCATCACATCTCAAAAGTATATCACATTTCCAAGCTGCATCAAGGGCCAAATGAGCAGTGTTCATATTTTTATATGACCCAATTATGGGAGTGTACTTAGTGTGTATTCTTAGTTAATTTGTGTTCATTAATCTTAAACACATCTGCATTATCTGCAATACATAATATACACTAGTATTAACCTGGATGCACTGAAATACAAGTTAATCATCAAAGTAGTCGTTCAAGTTGATTTACCATGTTAATGACAATTCAGTATCTGTTTCAGTGATCTAATACAGGGATTCACAAACTATTGGGGCAGGGGCCCAAATGGACATTGTTAAAATGTCATAGCCTACACAAACATACTTTTTCACGGACCCCCTGTCAATGCACCACAGACTCCAAGGGTTTCCCGGACCTTGAGAACACAAAAGTGATTAATGAAGTGAATACTCAGGATACATTTTTAAAAAATGATAATCATTTAATAATAATTGAAGTCATAGATGGTGAAAACAACTCTCAAGAATCATACTGATTTCATATGGTATACACGCTATTTTTTTCCATATAGATAATTACATGAAACAATATTTTTTGATAACTTTGAGCAAGTTCATTTTATATGGTGTGGAAGTTTAAAACATTGCTGAATGAAGCATGAATGATGCATGAATACATAGAAATTAGTGAATCAGCTTATTTGATATTAATTTGATAGATAGTTATAATTATATATACAACTGTCAGAAATCAGGGGATAATGAAAGAACAACACACTCAATACAAACAATACACAAAACATTAATCTCATTACTCCTCATCATCCAGAGCATCCTTCAACAGGCAGGGAATGCCAGAACCCCCTTCTGTTTGGGGACATGAGTGGACAAAGTTTGTCAACTATGTCCCTCGTTTTTACCTCATCAACTCCCCTGTCCTGTGGTCGCAAGAGAGTGGGGATGGTTGGGATGAATTTTTTTAATAGGAAGTCCATTTCTGTGAATTCTGTCTCAATATGTGACAGCTTGTAAAAAAGACTATTGGAGCCACGCCGCACTTGAATTTCTGCCATCTCCCCAAGCTTTGTTGCTTTTGCCTTCTTGACCTTGGAAGTGGAATGGCGATCCCTCCAATCCAGCACATTGGCATTCTGCATCAGGACAACATCCACTTTTCTTGAATTTGAGCTCGCCACAACATTCACAAAGTCACCGAAGTCGTAGACAACACCACCTGGACACTTCCTAGTACTAGTACTGTACCTAGTACTGTTATGCTAATGCCAGCATACAGGCCTAAGGTCAAAGTCACCAGACCAGTCCAGAAGCAGGTAAGGGTGTGGCCAGAGGGTGCTTCCTCAGCACTACAGGACTGCTTTAACACCACTGACTGGGCCATGTTTAAGCAGGCAGCCACCTACAACCAACACACCAATATCCAGGAGTATTCGGACACTGTTACTGCCTACATAAGCAAATGCATTGATGATGTCACAGACACCAAGACCATCACAGTACGGGCCAACCAGAAACCATGGCTGACGGGGGAAGTCCGTGGTTTACTGAGAGCCCGGGATGCTGCTTTTAGAGCAGGTGATGAGGCTGGCCTGAGATCAGCGAGAGCCAACCTGATCCGGGGCATCAAGCTAGCTAAGAGGCAGTACAGTGCCAGGATATCCGAACACTTCAGTGACAGCAGAGACACTAGGAGCCTGTGGCAGGGGATACAGACCATCACGGACTATAAACCCCGACCACAGACCTGTGACAGTGACACCACTCTGCTGAACGATCTAAACAACTTCTTCGGACGGTTTGAAGCAGACAACAGCACCCCTGCACAGAAGTCACCACCCCCTGCAGATGACCAGGTGTTGTGCCTCTCGCCAGCCAGTGTGAGGAGATCCCTCTCCAGGATCAACGCTCGCAAGGCTGCAGGGCCTGACAACATGTCGTGTGCTGAAGGAATGTGCAGAGGAGCTCACGGATGTCCTCACAGACATATTCAACACCTCCCTGAGCCAAGCTGTTGTCCCCACTTGCTTCAAGAGCACCACCATCACCCCGGTCCCGAAGAAGGCCTCTCCATCCTGCTTCAACGACTACCGCCCCGTTGCACTGACCCCCATCATCATGAAGTGCTTCGAGCGGCTGGTCATGCAACACATCAAATCCATCCTCCCACCTTCACTGGACCCATACCAGTTTGCATATCGGGCCAACAGGTCGACCGATGATGCAATCTCCACCGTCCTCCACTCAGCCCTCACCCACCTGGAGACCAAGGACTCGTATGTGAGGATGCTGTTCCTTGACTTTAGTTCAGCCTTCAACACGATCATCCCTCAGCAGCTGATCAGGAAGCTGGACTGTCTAGGATTACAGACCTCACTGTGTAACTGGTTGTTGGACCTCCTGACCGGAAGACCGCAGGCAGTCAGGGTCGGCAGGAACGCATCCAACACAATCATGCTGAACACAGGGGCTCCCCAAGGATGCGTGCTGAGCCCCCTTCTCTTCACCCTGCTGACCCACGACTGCACTCCATCCTTCAACAACAACCTCTTCGTCAAGTTTGCGGATGACACAACTGTGGTGGGACTCATCAACCACAACGATGAGTCAAACTACAGGGAAGAGGTGAGCCAGCTGGCCGTGTGGTGCAGGGACAACAATCTCTCTCTGAACGTGCAGAAGACGAAGGAGATTGTTGTCGACTTCCGTAGAGCCTCCGTCCAGCACCCCCCACTGACCATCGACGGTGCTGCTGTGGAGAGAGTGAGCAGCACCAAGTTCCTGGGGGTGCATCTCACTGAGGACCTCTCCTGGAACTGCAACACCACAACACTGGCTGGCAAAGCTCAGCAGCGCCTCTACTTTCTCCGCAAACTTCGGAGAGCGAGAGCATCTGCCCCCATCATGTACTCCTTCTACCGGGGAACCACCGAGAGCATCCTGACCAGCTGCATCACTGTGTGGTACGGCGGCTGCACCGCATCCTGTAGGAAGACTCTGCAGCGCATAGTGAGAGCAGCTGAGAAGATCGTCGGTGCTCCCCTCCCCTCCCTGCAGGACATCTACAACACACGCCTGTCCCGCAAAGCACTCAGCATTGCGGGTGACTCCACCCACCCCTCTCACTGCCTCTTCAACCTCCTGCCCTCTGGTAGGAGGATGAGGAGTCGCAAGGCAAGGACCAGCAGACTGAAGGACAGCTTCATCCACCAGGCGGTCAGGATGCTGAACTCCCACTCAGCACTGACCCCCCTTCTCTCTCTGCTCTCTGCCCGCACAAACATTGGACGCTGACATCAACCTCCACCCATTCTCCCCCTCCCACCACTCCCATTCCCAGCCCCCCCCCCCCCCAGACACACACACACACACTCATTCAACCCCGGACAGCTGCACACAACCTCTCTCCCCCTGGACTTTAACCCCCCACCCATCTACCACCACACCCTGCTCACCTCCATGCACAGCCCCACCACCCCTACCACCTACCATCATGCACAGCCCCACCACCCCCTACCATCATGCACAGCCCTCTCCACCTCCACCCCCTACCACCATGCACAGCCCCATCACCCCCTTCCACCAGGTACAGCCCCACCTCCCTCCTCCACCATGCACAGCCACTTTACACTTTACTTTACACTTTGCACTTTAGTCCGTATATAAATCTGTTAAATAACTGTTCATAGTACTGTTTATACTTTTTGTACATACTGTTAAATAACTTGTTCATAGTACTGTTTATTGTTTATTGTTCATAGTACTGTTTATACTTTTTATACACTGTTTAAAACTGTTTATACTGTCCATACTGTTCATAACATCCATACTGTTCATTTATTCATTACTAGTACTATCATTACCCCCATAATGCACCTCTTACTGTTTACTGTTTACCGTTTACTGTTACTGTTCTCAATTTGCACATTTTTCTATTTACTGTTTATTGCACTCGCGACCACCTTAGTATTTTTTATTTTTATTCTTATTTTTTTATACTTATATTTTTATATATTTATATTTATATTGCATGCTGTCTTGCACCAGGGATTGAGGGAAACGGCATTTCGGTTCTTGTGTATGGCCTGTACATTCATGAAAACTGACAATAAAGTTTACTTGAATCTTGAATCTTGAATCTAATTTGCTGCTCGACACCATGGTGGAAACTGTCGGCACTCATGAAAGTGTGGCCCGGCTCGAAATATTTTAGGGTGATGTCTTCCAGTGAAGTCGTGTCACTGTTGACTAGGGTGACGAGTGAGGAGAGCAGGCACCAATTTTTATTCTGCGCACTGCAGTTGTCCACCCAGAGTATTATGTGGCGTACATCCCTCTCTTTCTCCAATGCTGCCATGTATGCAGATGTGATTTCTGCAGCGCTTCGCCCTGCTATTCCCTCATGCCACAAGACAGAGATGGTGTTCTTCTTGTTTTTCCCCTTCCCCACAGAGGCAAATGTCTCGTGGAATGCCACAACACGTCGCGTAAAAACACAAGACTTCACTCCAGGCATACGTGGTAACATGATGACTTTTTGGAGGTCTGCACTCTGGACTGAGGTGCCGTCGGGCAAGCTGGTCTCTGCATCCTCCTTGTAACTCAGACGACTCTGCAGGGCAGACTGCTTGTGTTTTTGCCAACGTTGACATTCTGGGCAATCCACCATCTCCTCCGTGTGGGCTTTTTCATGTTCGGCATGTTTTAAGCAAGTCTCACACTCCTCTCCGAGTTTTGCGAAACTGATTTTTTTCTCCCTGACAGCCTTCCTGTACACCTCATACGAACAGGCGTTCCCTTTCTCCACATAATCACCATGCATCATTTTCATAGTGATGTCACTAGGGAGGTACCGTCGATGTGGGGCATTCACGTCTATAGTGGCTTACTGTAGGGTGGAAAGACTCTATATGGTCCAGTAATTGCTTTGCATCCAGCTTATTTGCAGCGGCCTGCCTTCCTCTCTGGTCCTGAGGTGGAGCGTCATTTTTTGGGTGGTAGCCCAGCATTGACAGGAAGAACATCTTGCAGACCCGTCTTGGCTCTCCTCTCTGGTCTTGTAGCCTGTAGCTGAACGTCCGGCCACGTCGACTCCCTGCAGTACAAACTCTCTTCGTCTCCAGTGAGGTGACTGAGTGGAAAATCCAGGTTCACCGCTCTGTATACGTCATGTCCCAATACTGCCTCCATATCTCCTTCCACCTGTCATCTGAGATGTGGTCAGTGCACTTCCTACGACACTGAGCACCACATGGGCCCCTCATTGGTGGACGTGGCTGCGGCCTTTCCTCCTCAGTTGGTTCCACTTCAGTCTGTCTCAGTTCCACTTCAGTCTGTCTCAGTTCCACTTCAGTCGGGGAATGGCTTGGGGTTGGGTTAGGGTTAGGGTTGGTTCCAGTTCAGTCTGTATGGGTTCCACTTCAGTTTGTGTCGGGGAAGAGGATGGGGTTGGGACGTATGAGTCAATGTCATCATCAAACAGGTCTAAGCTTTTCAAGCTGGTGTCCAACAAAGTGTCTGGGATCACCCATGTTTCTTCCATGCAGTCTCGCCTCCTCTTTGGTGGAATACCCTGTGCAGCTGGAATGAAAAATACTTAAAGTTATTGGTATGCATGCAAAGCAACAATGCATGTAACACTTGCCAAGATAATAATCATAACTGTAGTTACAACTAGTCAATTTTTGAGGAGTTAATGAAAAACATACTGTATTTCTATAAATGAAGAAAAAACAATAATCAGTCTAATCATCTAATATTGTTTGGGCTTTGACTTTCTGTACTTATTAATATGATATAATACAACATGGACCTATATGAAAGCGGATGTGCATATAGGGTCTACTTTAGATTAGATTAGATTAGATTCAACTTTATTGTCATTGTGCAGAGTACAAGTACAGGGACAACGAAATACAGTTGGCGTTCTAACCAGAAGTGCAAATGAGCGATTAAGGTGCAGGTTGAAATGCAGAAATGCAGAATAAGGTGCAAAATTTAAAAGTGACAGTGGTTATTAAAATGACGGTAATTAACAAAGTGACAAACAGTGCAGATGGAGGTAGTGATCATCGAGGTATTAAACAGTTACTCACAGTGGCATAACATGCAGGTGAAAAATGTAAACAGTATACAATGTGCAAAATAGAAGTAGTGCAAATAGAAGTAAGTGTGCAGGTGGTGCAGTAGTGCTTTAGTGCAGTATAACAGAATAACAGAATGGGTACAACAGATGAGTATGGGTTGTATGGGTATGGGAGTGGGGGGGCAATGGCAGTTGGGAATAAATAAATAAATAACATTACTATAAATTATAATATGTTTAGTATGTCCAGGGGGGGTGAGGTGTGGGGGTGCTGGATGTGCGGGGGGTGCATGTCCTCGGTGGGGTGGGGGGGGGGGGGGGCCAGGTATTGGGTGGGCAGTGGTGAGTGTCTTTGGGGGGCGGGGGGGGGGGGGTCAAATGGGTCCAGGTCATGGGTGGGCAGGGGTGTATGTCCTTGGGGGGGGGCACAGTGTTCATGCGGGTTTGGAGTTCAGGAGGCTGACAGCTTGGGTCCCCTGAACCTGGTGGTCCGGGTGCCCAGAGACCTGTAGCGCTTTCCAGAGGGGAGGAGGGTGAACAGTCTATGGTTGGGGTGAGAGCTGTCCTTTGCGATGCTGCGCGCCTTACACAGGCACCGCTTCCTCTGGACAGCCTCGATGGAGGGGAGTGGGGAACCGGTGATGCGTTGGGCGATTTTCACCACCCTCTGCAGTGCTATCCGGTCCGAGGCGGAGCAGTTACCATACCACACTGTGACACAGTTGGTTAGTACGCTCTCGATGGTGCTGCGGTAGAAGTTCACCAGGATCTGAGGAGACAGGTGGGCCTTTTTTAGTCTCCTCAAGAAGAAGAGGCGCTGGTGAGCCTTCTTGATTAGGGCAGTGGTGTTGAGGGACCAGGATAGACTGTCGGAGATGTGGACTCCCAGAAACTTAAAGTTGGATACCCGCTCAACCTCCGTCCCGTTAATGTGGAGGGGGGTGTGCGTGCCGCCTTTTGTTTTCCTGTAGTCCACGATGATCTCCTTGGTCTTCGTGGCGTTGAGGGACAGGTTGTTGTCGGCGCACCACGCAGCTAGGCACTGAACCTCCTCCCTGTACGCTGACTCATCGTTGTTGCTGATGAGGCCTATCACCGTTGTGTCGTCTGCAAACTTCACAATGGTGTTTGAACCATGTGTCGGTGTGCAGTCGTGGGTGAAGAGAGAGTACAGGAGAGGGCTCAGCACACAGCCCTGCGGAACGCCAGTGTTCAGGGTGAGGGTGGAGGAAGTGTGACCGTTGATCCTAACAGACTGCGGTCTGTTGGTCAGGAAGTCCAGTATCCAGTTACGGAGGGAGGGGGCAATGTTCAGATCCCGGAGTTTGGTGATCAGTTTGGAGGGGTTGATGGTGTTGAATGCTGAACTGAAGTCTATGAACAGCATTCTAACATATGTATGGCTTTTGTCCAGGTGGGAGAGGGCGGAGTGCAGTGCCGTGGCAATGGCATCCTCTGTACTCCTATTCTGGCGGTAGGCAAATTGAAAGGGGTCCAGTGTGGGTGGTAGACAGGATTTGATGTGACCCAGGACCAGCCTCTCGAAGCACTTCGCGATGATGGGGGTAAGCGCGACTGGGCGGAAGTCATTGAGGTCAACTGCAGTGGAGTGTTTGGGCACTGGCACGATGGTGGTGGATTTGAGGCATTCAGGGACAGTTGCTTGGGCTAGTGACAGGTTGAAGATGTCAGTCCAGACCTCAGTCAGCTGCTCTGCGCAGGCCCTGTAGACACGTCCGGGGACGCCATCAGGACCAGCTGCCTTCCGTGGATTGATCCTGCTCAGTGCTGCAAACACATCGGAGGGGGAGAGTGTGAGGGGTTGGTGGCCTGCAGGGAGCACCTCCTTGATGGCCACCTCCTTGTTGACTGTATCAAAGCGCCCATAGAAGACGTTGAGTTCCTCAGGTAGGGAGGCGTCGCTGGATTGGGGGGTGATGTGAGCGGGTTTGTAGTCTGTGATGGCCTGGATGCCCTGCCACATGCGTCGGGGGTCGGAGCCATTCGTGAAGTGCTCCTCGATCCTCAGCTTGTGGTTGCGTTTGGCCTCGGTGATGCCCCTCCTCAGGTTGGCCCTGGATGTGCTGTAGGCCTGCCGGTCCCCAGATCTGAAGGCGATGTCGCGTGCTTTCAGCAGGGCTCGGACCTCCCCGTTCATCCATGGCTTCTGGTTAGGGAAAGTAATAATTCTTTTTAGTGTAGTGACACTGTCTGTGCTGGATCTCATGTAGTCCAGGACAGAGGAGGTGTAAAGGGTGATGTCCGTGTGGGAGTCAAGGGTTGCCTCCGAGGAGTGCTTACTCCAGTCATGTTTTGAAAAACATTCCTGGAGTTTAGCCTCTGCCCCTTCTGGCCAGATCTTGACTGTCCTCACTGTGGGCTTCACACGTCTGATAAGTGGGGAGTACTTGGGGAGTAGGAACAAAGAGACATGGTCTGATTGTCCTAAGTGGGGGAGGGGGATGGATTTGTATGCATCGGCCATGTTAGTGTAAACATGGTCTAAAGTTTTGTCTCCCCTGGTGGGGCAGGAGACATGCTGTTTAAATTTGGGGAGAACGGACTTTAAGTTTGTGTGATTGAAGTCACCCGCAACAATGAAGGCTGCATCGGGGTGTGTAGTTTGTTGCTTGCTAATGGCAGAATGCAGTTCTTTCATCGCAAGCGAGGCATTAGCGTCAGGGGGGATGTAACTAGCCGTAATAATAGCAGATGTAAATTCTGTATTAAGTTATTTTATTAAAAAGAACCTTCCGTACATTAATTAGGCCTATGACTAAAATACTGCTTTCATGCCAACACAATAATAAATAAATACCGGTACCTGTAATAAGTAATAAATACATTTGCATCCTTTAAACATGCGTTTTAAATTAGATGAAACCAAACATACTATAAGTAGGCCTACACAAGCCATTGTGAATATGTAGACTGAACAAATATTTGTGCTCAGGTGTAAATTACATGTCTAAAAACCAACTCCCAACAGAGGAATCTACCAGGCAAGTTTACTTTCTCTTTGAAATATGGAGATATTTGACATATTATGGTGAACATGTCTGCTTTATCTACTATATTTCTACTATGCATTCAAATGTTTTTTTTTTTCTTTTAGATGTGAGTGCCGAGACATCGCATGGAGCATCGCTTGGATTGTCCTTGTTTGTCTTATAGCCATTATTCTGTATGTTTTGATTACGTCTATCATGTCTGATGTTGAAAGTAAGATAAGATATTTCTTTATTAATCCCCCGTAGGAGAAATTCACAGAGACCAGCAGTGCAGGGGATAGATGAGCAGTAAAGAGCCTGGCTAAATTCTATACACAATAAAAAAACAATAGATTAGATTAAATACGAGCTCTTAAGTCAGGTCGGTGACGAGAGGACCCATATGCATACTAGTGTCCTAGATAGCAGTTTGTGGTGCAAAATGCAAAATAGATCAAATAGTGCAAGTAGATAAAATAGTGCAAGTATGCGGAAAGTGCAAGGTGCAAGATGTGCAAATTTATAAAGGTATTCCAGGTACAACATATGAATGGTCCTGGAATAACAACGGCTGGGTCACAGTCCAAGGTGTGTGGTGTGGTGTATGTGAATGAAAGTTCAGTCCATTCCATTTGTCTGGTGGTGTTGGAGCTTGCTGAGCCTGATGGTTGGTGGGATGAAGGAGCACCCAAGCACTTGAGGCACTTGGCTGAGTGAGCATGTGGCTGAACGTGTTCCTGAGTTGCTTCAGTTGCTTCAGTTCGGCATAGTGAGGCTGAGAGGGTAGGTCCGGGTCGCCAGCAGCATTCCCCTCGTCTTCCTCACTGTCGCCGCCTCCACACCGTCCAGCTTCATCCCCACTGCGGAGCTCGCCTTCCTCCCTGGCTTGTACAGCTTCCTGGCACCACCGCTCCCAATGCTTCCTCCCCAGCACACGGCAGTGAAGAGGTGACACTGGCCACCGCAGACTGGTAGACCATCCGTAGAGGCCTGGTGCACACACTGAAAGATGACAGATGGGCAGTGGTTATTAATGAGATGAACAGACATAAGATGAGAATGGCTAGAAAACAGTCTGGGGTGTGTGGTGTGGTATACAAATCCATTATCTGGTGGTGCTGGCGCTTCCGAGACGTTGGGAGCGGGAGCGGGAGCGGTTGAAAGTAGAAAGTAGTTTGTTCCTGAGTTAATTTCTGAGTTTATGTCATGTCTTTTTTCTAAAATTATGTTAAAAATTAAATAAATGTTCAACTTTTACCATTGTGTTGTTTTTCCATTTGCTCATTTAGAGGACGATTTATCTAAACACCTTATAAGTGAGGAACATTAGTAGTTAAGGGGGTTGCAATGCTGGTGAAAGAGGTATAAACACAATTAAACACATTTACAACATTACACAAAGACAAGACAGATACACAGGGTTTAAAAGGAAAAATAAACTAGACAGTTGAGAAACAAAAGGGAATTACGAGAACAGAGAGATACGACACAGGTGAACTACATAATGGTTAAAAAAAAGGGGTGAATGAGATGGGACCACAGGTGAAACTAATGAACAATACACAGGTGATGTGAGGTGAACAGTAGTAGGTGATAAATAGTCCAGGGGTATGATATAGAGTATGCAGGTTGCTAGGTTGTAATTATGGTGAAATTCCCCACAAGATATGTGTATTCTAATATGATTCCAAAAGAATAATCCACATATTATTTAATGTATTTCATAAGTGAATCAAATTAACCAAAAAAAAAAAAAAATCCAAATGGTTGATCCTAAATTCCAAGCTGCACTATCTACACATTGGGTTCACCTGATTGGTTCCAGTATATTAATGTTACTTAGTGAATTAAATTAACCCAAAAAAAAAAAATTCCACACGGTTGATCCTAAATTCCAAGATGCACTATCTAAACATTGGGATCACATGATTGGTTCCAGTATATTAATGTTAATTACTTAAGAGGGGAGTGGCGTCAACCAGGTCTTTCCAGAACCAGACAGCTTGCTTGAAGGTAGGTTCTCTCCAACGAACCCAAACGGTCTATCCTAATTACTAATGCTGAAATCTTAGTCACTAATTCTTCCAAACATGACATCTAAATGAGTCCATGTTTAGAATGATAAGTACTAAATATTCCAAAATGATTCAATGTTTAGAATGATAAGTACTAAATATTCCCAATTAGGTCTTCTAAGACATACTGGAACCTATCATGTGAGCCCAATGTTTAGATGGTGCAGCTTGGAATTTTTTTTTTTTTTTTTGGTTAATTTAATTCACTTGTGAAACACTTTAAATCATGTATGGATTATTCTTCAAATTCGGACTGACGTCTGACTACAGAATATTGTACATTATATAGTAATCATGCTTCTATGATACTCAGCCAAAACCACAGACAACTCTTATCTTAGAACATTACAAAACAAACCATGCTACTATAACGCTTAGTCAAAATCATGTACACTTGTGACCTACCACTATAGACAGACTGTACTTACCTCGCTGGGCCCCCGGCAGATGGGGTGAGCCCATGAGTCGTGGATCTGCCCGAGGTTTCTTCCTAAATGAATACTGCAATTAGAAGGGAGTTTTTTCTTGCCCTTGTTACTCATGGGTGCTCCTTGTACAGTCTGTAAAGTGCCGCAAGGCAATGTGTATTGTATTTGGCGCTCTACAAATAGAATTGAATTGAATTAAGACATTGATATGACCTAATTCATTTTTTCATGGTTATTGTATCTCAAGGAATGGATAGCACTGTTTCATCGACGATATGTTGTGTAAGTACAATTAACAAAAAAATAAATAATTTGCCACTGACATGTTTTACTACACACACATACAAATTAAGTGTGAGAATTCAATTCCTGTACAAATGAGTTATAACTTGTCTGCATACAGATTAATCTGTGTATTTGTGCAAATAACCACATATTAGTTGTAAAGGCTGTACACAGTTCTGTGCACACAGTCTACATACAGTTTCTGCACATTTCATTTTACATTAATTCATTTAGCAGAAGTGTTTTATCCAAAGTACGTACAAGTGAGGAACAGTATACAAGTAACAGTGCAAAGGTGGCTTAGCAATATAGGTTAAGTGTGAGGAGTATTTAACAACCTGTAGGAGATGAGTAGTTAGGTAAGTTGGTGTGTGTGTGAGAGGTGTTAGGAAAGGAGCTTTAGTCTTAGCCGTTGTCCTCTTTTTGTGAGATTGAATGTTGTAAAATGTATGATTTTAATTTACAGGATTTTGCCGAGTGTGGTACTAGCCAAGTGCATGAGAAAGAGGAGACAAGCACAACTTCTGTGAGTAAACATTCACACGGAGAAAGCACTGATACTATTCTTCTCCCACTCCCACAACACACTGGTGTTTCTGTATCTTAACTTTTGTCAGCTTGTTGAACACACATTAGTGCATTTACATTCTTGTTCTTGTCTAGACTGGCATGCATACAGAGCAGGTATGAACATAAATGTGGAGTTTAAGAGATAGCAAAAACTATAGATCGAAAGCAATATTAAATGGCTTTGCTGATTCACACAACATAGGTATTTTTCAGTTACTTTACTTATTCTAACAATACCATTTGTCTTTGTATTTTAGTGTGTACGCATTTATCATCCAAAATATGAAATATTCCAATCTTTTGAGTTTGAGTTTGAGTTCATTTATTTAAAACAGGGACAATGCATATTAATGAACATATTGATGTAAATATGCAAGATTATAGCATGCGGCTAATTTCCATCTTTAGTCCCTGTGGCAGGTTGATGTAAACAACATAAAATAGTAAAATCAATAAAACAACAGTAACAACAAATAGAAGAGTTTAGCCTTCATGGCCAGAATGAATAGGAGGAGGAATTACAGAGAGAGAGAACACGATAAGACAGAAAAGAAGAACAATGAAACGTTTAGTGGATCATGAAACGTAGACAGACAATATACATGTTTTAGGCAGGGTTGTGGCAGCAGTGTTGTTCTTCCAATAGCCAAGCCTTAAGATGTTTGGTAAAAGAGGCCGGGGTCGGGAGGTCACGTATTGGTGTGGTATTGAATTCCAGGTGTGAGAGGCATGAACAGAAAAGGTGGTTTGACTAAAGACACTCTTTCTAAAAGGAACTACACAGTCACCTCTAGAGCCAGCTCTTGTTGATCTGTTTGAGTTTTTTTTCACAAATTCTTGTAAAGAAGGAGGTGCTTTGCCATGGAAGATTTTGTAAATCAAGACAGCGTCGGTGTGTTTAACAGTGTTGTCCCAGCTTAAGCGCTCATGTGTTTTTAATATCTGACAGTGATGGTACGTCTTTGGTTTTTTATCCAGTACTTTCAGAGCTTGTTTATAAACTGTTTCAATTGGTTTTAGTGTCGTTTTACAGGCCGATGCCCAGCTTGTTACACAATAGGACATGTGTGACATGATCATAGTGTCAAAGTATAATTTTGCTGACTCAAGAGTTAGATTGTTTCTAATACACCAAAAGTTGGACAAGTTAAACTTAATTTTATTCGCAATGTTTTTTATATGTCTTTTGAAAAGAAGTTGTGAGTCAAGAGTGATTCCTAAGTATTTAAATTCGTGTACCACCTCAATTGTTTTACCTTTCACCAAAATGTTGGGGTCAGTGTCGGTGTTTGCTCTTTTTGATAAGTACATACAGACAGTCTTAGATATGTTCAAGTAAAGTTGGGATTTCTCAAGCCAGATATATACATTTGTCATAGCATCTGTCAATTCCTGTGCAGCATGTTTTTATCATTTGCATGGACATACAGAACAGCATCATCAGCATACATTTGGCAGGTGACATTCGAGGGACAACAGCTCGGCAGGTCATTTATAAACAAACTGAAAAACAGTGGGCCTAGCACTGATCCCTGTGGTACCCCAAGATTATTGTTACGTCATGTTGACTTCATGTTCTGTATCCTAACACACTGAGATCTTGCAGATAAGTATGATTTAATCCAATTCAGAGTACTTTGGGAGAAGATAAAACGAGAGAGTTTGGTCAGCAGTATCTGGTGGTTAATGGTGTCAAACGCTTTTCTAAGATCAATGAAAACTGCACCAATGACACCACCTGCATCCAGCTTAGATTTTATGTTTTCCAGAAAGAAGCAAACCGCCGTCTCAGTGGGATGATGTTTTCTAAAGCCAAATTGCATCCTGTTTAGGGTAAATGGACTGTTGTTAAGATGATCTACAATTTGCTCCGCTACTATTTTTCCATGACTTTGGAGACTGCTGGAAGTATGCTAATCGGTCTGTAGTTGCTGGTTATTGCAGGATTACCTGACTTAAAGACTGGTGTAATGACAGAGCACTTCCAGGATTCAGGGAAGGAACTTTCATTTATTGATTTATTTATAATAGTAGTTAAGGGAGCTATGAAAGAATCTTTGTGATATTTTAGAAATGTTACATCCATACAAAATGCATATTTGGCTTTAGAGCTTTTGAGGCCACACATAGCTTTATCAACTTGTGACTGTGACACTGTGCACAAATTAAGAAACGGTTTGTCGGTGTTTAGTGGCATTAGTGGGTCATATTCTATCCGGGAACGGCTGCTCCGAGTCAGTTCTTCAACTGAGTCTATAAAGTAATTGTTCAGAGCAGTTGCAATGTCCCTTGGATCATGGATGACTTTCTCCTCTAGCTGTAGCTCCCTAATTTCCCTGTGCACTATACTGTTTCCTGTCAGTTTTTGAATATTTGTCCAGATTTCTCTTGCATTTCCTCTTGCAGTTGTAACCAGTGGCGCAATGGGTATTTGAATGTGGTGGATACTGACTGCCTATTACCAGGTTCGAAAAGAGCTCAGGTGTGTGAAATTACCCATGAATTATGACACGTGAAACCAGGTGAAAGTTATGCTTAAATTAGGGACCGAGCCTGTGAAACAGGACTGAGGTCCCTATTGTTTTTGATTTCTTCTTATTATTATTTCAGGGATCTTTGACGTTGATAGCCACTATCTGAACATATACGAAAACTCAATTTTTTTGGCAAACTTGTCAGGCCTGGTGAAAAATTATATATTCTAGGCGTCACGTTCATGTCGCACACTAGGAAACCCTCTAGGTGGCGCTGTTTATGAGCAATCTTTGCAACGCCTATAACTTCTGCATATTATGTCGCACATTCAAAATCTTTACATCTACGCATGCGGGCAATCATGCTGCACCTCCTGATGTCGGCCACGCCCACTTCCGCCTGCCTTTTTTTTTTGCTACAACACAAAAATGCTAACAAAGTGCTGCAAGGGGCTCAAAACATAGGGCTTTCCCCGATTCGCATGAAACTCGACATTTAGCATCCACAGACTGAACGAAGACAATTTGTCATGTGAATTATGTTGAAATTCTTTATACGAAGCGCGTCATAGCAATTTTTAGATGTATGAATTTTACGTCAAAAAAGGAAGTGGACCAGATCTCCACAATGCTATGTCCATTAAACACCAAACTTTAGGCGTGACTTCGGTATATGGCCCTCATGCATCCTACAAAATTTCTGCTCATTGCCACTATGTGGCGCTCTTTAAAATCAAGAAGTTTATAACTCCATATTGGCAAGTGAGATTAACACAAAACTTGGTAGGCACATACCTCAGGGGTCCATGAGGCAGGGCTTAAAAGGACAAAAAAAATTTGCCACGGGATGGCGCTCTAAAAGCAGCGTAAATCACTGTGCAAACACCATAATAGTTATGAATATGAAATTCACAGGACACGTGTAAACCTCTGCCAAAATCTCACATACCAAAAATTGCGACTGTCGTGGAAATAGCGCCCCCTACAGTCTTTAAAAACGACAGCCCCGACACCACGTTTCACTTACATGTATGAAACTCGGTATGCCCGTTGAACCGGCCCAGACCTACAAAAAAGCCTCTTGGACCCATACCCGTTAACCCACCGTAAGTCAGATATTTGCCTTCAAAGTTGCGAATTTTTGCGATTTTCGCATCCTATTTGAACGAACTCCTCCCAGGGGATTGGCCCCTTGGGCTCCACAATTTTTGGGTAGATTCAAAAGATGGTTCTTACCAAAAGTTGTGCTACTTGGGACTCTACCTCAAAGGGCGTGGCCACGGCGTTCCGTCAAAATCGGCCATAATCCATTTTTTGGTTTTTTCCAAGACACCGACTTTAACCGATATGTTTAAAACTCGGTATGGATGTTAACCTGGCCTAGCCCTACAAAAAAGCCTCTTGGACCGATACCAAAAAACCCACCGGAAGTCAGATATTTTCATTTTAATTTTTGCCATTTTCGATTTTCGCCTCCTATTTGAACGAACTCCTCCCAGGGGATTTGTCGCTTTTTCTCCAAATTTTTGGGGTAGATTCAGAAGATGGTTCTTACCAAAAGTTGTGCTATTTGCGACCCTACCTCAAAGGGCGTGGTCATGGCGTGCCGTCAAAGTCGGGCCATATTCAATTTTGGTTAGGGTTAGGGTTAGGGTTAGGGTTTTATATCACTGTGCAAACACCGTAATAGGTATGAACATGAAATTCACAGGACACATGTATACCTCTGCCATAACCTCACATACCAAAAATCGTGCTTGTCGTGGTAGTAGCGCCCCCTACAGGCTTTAAAAACGACAGCCCCGACACCACGTTTCACTGACATGTATGAAACTCGGTGTGGACGTTAAACCGGTCCAGACCTACAAAAAAGCCTCTTGGACCATGACCCCTCAACTCACCGGAAGTCAGATATTTGCCTTCAAATTTGCGAAATTCTGCGATTTTCGCATCCTATTTGAACGAACTCCTCACAAGGCAATTATCCGTTCTGCTTGAAAATTGGTCAGTACAGCTAAAACGTGGTTGTTAACCAAAGTTGTGCTATTTGCGACTCTACGTCAAAGGGCGTGGCCAGGGCGTGCCGTCAAAGTCGGCCATACCGCACAGTGCGTGGACAGCCACAAACGAGAACCTGTCACGCCATCCTTGAGCAAACGACGACCTGTCACGACTTCATCCATGTGAACGACGAACTGTCACGACGCCATCCACGTGCCGACGAGTCAATTTTTACGGCGAGGTCCCCCCAAATGTCCCGCGGGACATTAACCCAATTTAGATATATCAATCAATCTATCTATCTATCTTTATTTATTATTAATGTTCCAGACAATGTTCAGCAATTCATATAATCAACACAGATATAGAAAATAAAAAATAGGGGGCCCTTTAAATGTCCATTTTCAAGGGGATTCAGTCGAATGCATTCAAGAAAAATAATAACAAGGGGGCCCTTTAAGCTTTCAAAAAGAGGAGCTTTTGGGTATGGCACAGATGCTAACAGTGTTAGTAGCAGGAGGGGGATTTGGCTTGGGGGTTCTGGGGTTTCAGGTCCAACTGGGTAAGCTCGCCATCATTTTCAGGCCTCACAAAAACCTGACCGAAGAGTATGAGTTGGGAATGCACAGGAGTAGCAGGATGATTCAGAAACCAGGAGTAGCAAACAGAATAGCAACCAAATAGCATAGCGCATAGCACATGCTGCTTCCAACTGAACTGAGAGAGAGTGGAGTGGCAGGAAGTGACATCACCACAGGAAGTGGGGCTTTTATCCTGCTCAGCTGATTGATAGCTTGGTTGTCTTGGCAACCTGGGCTACACTTTCCCCCCCTGTTCTCATGTACGTCCCGTGACATGTAACTGGTTCGGTGTCAACTGGTCTTGATCGATTGGTTACTTACTTTGACATGGTACAATTGGGAACACCTGGCCCTGTTAGGGCATACGTAAAAGCAGCAGATATACCATGGAACAATGATTGAACTGCTTTTAAGACTGGTTTCCCAGGTTCTGAATAACCAAATCGGTCGGGTGGTCTCCGATCCCTTGTTGAACGCCTTAATACAGGAAGGTCGTCACTACTCTCCGAGTCGGATGTATCCAAGGTAATTGGTGAGTTGGGGGATTGGGGTAGGTCATCCGCCAGTTCTGAACTCTGTTCTCCATTTCCAGGTAAGTGTACATTTTCAGGGCTGTCGGGGTTATCAGGTAAGTTTCTTTCAGGGCTGTCCATGGTATCAGGTAAGTATGCATTTTCAGGGTTCATGACATCAGGTAAGTATGCATCAGGTAAGTTGGGTAGGTTCAGAGGAGCATCCCCTTTTCTTGCAGAGGGTGTGCTCTGTGTTGTCTCTGTGTGTATTGGGATGTCAATGATTGTTGGGAATCTGGAAAGTTCAGGGTTGGGAGATCCATTGTACCAATGAGATGGGATGATTTCATCTTCATCAGATGGATTGTCTGAATCAGCAGGATTATCTGAATCTGGGAGCGATTTTGGTCTGACTGGCTGTTTCTTGGGTAGAGGTCCGTCGGATGCAGGTAAGTAACCGCAAGGGAGAAGAAGATCTCTGTGTAGTGTTCGAGATGGTTTGTCCTTGTTCTCAGGTCAGACTGTGTACACAGGAAGAGTACCAGCTCTTTTGACAACAATGTACACATCAGGTTCCCATTTGTCTGCCAATTTGTGCTTACCTCTCAGGCGCACATTTCTGACCAAAACGCGGTCTCCTAGTGACAGATCAGAAGCTTTGACATGCCTGTCAAATCTGCTTTTGTTCCTTTGCATGACTTTTCCAGCATTTGCAGTTGCTATTTTATAGCTTTCTTCCAGGTGAGTTTTCAGATCGTGAACATATTGAGAATGGGATGTTTGTTGTTTGTCTTTGATAGGAAGTCCAAAGGCTAAATCAACAGGGAGTCTTGGTTGACGTCCGAACATTAGTTCGTATGGTGTGAATCCAGTGACATCATTCTTAGTGCAATTGTATGCATGAACTAATGGTTTGACAAAGTCCTTCCAATGTGTTTTGTCCTGGTCCTTCAGAGTTCCGAGCATGTTCAACAGTGTACGATTGAATCGTTCCACTGGGTTTCCTCTGGGGTGATATGGTGTTGTCCGTATTTTGTGAATTCCAGTTACTTTGCAGAGTTCCTTTATTGTCCGGGATTCAAAATCAGCTCCTTGATCACTGTGCAGTTTCTCTGGAATCCCATAATGGATTAGGAAGTTGTCCCATAGACATTTGGCAACAGTTTTGGCCTTTTGATTGGGTGTAGGAATGGCAACTGCATAT
This sequence comes from Urophycis tenuis, assembly GCA_036785325.1. NCBI lineage: Eukaryota > Metazoa > Chordata > Actinopteri > Gadiformes > Phycidae > Urophycis > Urophycis tenuis. The sequence continues at coordinate 324,916 of JAXIVH010000159.1, read as the reverse complement.
TTGGTGAAATGATCCGTCATTACAAGAATGTCCTTTATCCTTCCATCTGGTTCCAGGGATAAGAAATCCATACACACAAGTTCCAAGGGTCTGGTTGTTTTTATGTTGACAAGCGGTGCAGCTTTTTCAGGTAAGGATTTCCTTTTCACACACCTTTCACAGGTTTTGATTTTTGTGTATACATCGGCAGACATTCTTGGCCAATAAAATCTTGTTCGGACCAGATCAAGTGTCCTTTCCATTCCCATGTGGCCCATATGATCATGCAGACTGGTGAGAACTTGGTTTCGCAGTTCTTGTGGTAAGACCAGCTGAAAAGAACATTTCGAGCCAATTTGCCTTCTTCTTACAAGAATGTTGTTCTGGAGCTCCAAACGATGTAGTTCTTTAAGAAGAAGTGGCAGATCGGGAAGTTCGTCCCTTAAGGTAGGTGGTGGTGTGACTCCACTTTACATGTTGAATGACTTGATCTGCTCTTTGTTTTTCAGCAATCTCAGTTGCTGTAACCTGAGAAAAGACTGATGATCCAAACTGCGTGTCAGTTACAAAACTGTCTGGCAGGGCTTTGATGGACATGGAGAGAGATTGGACAAGAGTTAAGTTATGGGGATTTGTTTCGGAACTGTAGATGAGCTGTCTGTCACAGATTGCTTGGACGGTGGATTGATTAAGGGGGATGAGATCAGCATCAGGCATGTGTTGTTCCCAGAACTTTGATATTCTCTCCCTTTCCTTTTTAGACTTGAAATCATCCAACAGATCACCATGTGGTCTGCGAGAAAGCCCATCTGCATCAGCAGCTTGTTTGCCGGCCCGATACAGGATCTTGAAGGAAAAGGTGGATAGGGTAGCAAGCCACCTGTAACTGGCTGCGTCCAATTTGGCTGTTGTCAAAAGGTAAGTAAGAGGATTACTGTCCGTTACAACTGTGAATTCATTTCCATATAGATAGTCACAGAATTTTTCAGTTATTGCCCATTTGAGAGCAAGAAATTCCAGTTTATGTGCTGGATAACGGGACTCACTTTGAGAGAGGCCTCTGCTCGCATAAGCAATGACTCTGTTATGTCCTTCTTGTTCCTGATACAGCACAGCTCCCAGACCAATGGAGCTGGCATCAGTATGAAGAAGATATGTTCTGGGGATCAGCAAAAGCTAGAACTGGAGCAGTTGTGAGTTTTTGAATGATTGTGTCATAAGCCTCCTGACAAACAGAGGTCCACCGGCCACCAAATGGCTCTTTGGGATTCAGATATTGTCCTGGTTTTATTGTTGATCGGAACTTCTTTTGGGATGGTGGATAACCAGAGGTGAGATCATGGAGGGGTTTGACGATAGCAGAATAGCCTTTTATGTATCTTCTGTAGTACCCAGCAAAGCCAAGAAATGACCTTAGACCTTTTAAGGTTTGGGGCACTGGCCACGTGGTAAGTGCTTTGATCTTGTCTGGGTCGGTTTCAACACCGTTGCGTGAAACAACATGTCCCAAGTACCGAACAGATGTTTGAAAGAACATGCATTTTTCAACAGAGAGTTTCAGGCCAAATTCTTTCAGCCGGTTGAGCACTTTCATTAGCCTTGCTTCATGTTCTTCCAAGGTAGGTGCAAAGATGATCAAATCATCGATAAAGACAAGGACTTCTTTCAAGTTCATTTCTCCCATGCATTTCTCCATTAGTCTTTGAAAAGTGCTCGGTGCATTTGTTACTCCTTGGGGCATGCGGTTCCATTCCCAGAATCCTAGTGGACATACAAAGGCGGTTTTGGCTTTATCTGCCTCCTCCATTTCAATTTGGTAATAACCAGATTTCAGGTCGAGTATTGAGAACCATTTAGATCCACACAATGCTGTGAAAGCATCCTCCAGCTTTGGCAAGGCATAAGCATCCTTGATGGTTTGTAAGTTCAGTTTTCGATAGTCGATACATAGTCGTACACTGCCATTCTTTTTCCTTACCACCACGATGGGTGATGCAAAGGGAGAGTCAGATTCACGGATTACTCCGCTTTCCAATAGTTCCTGTAGGTGTGTACGGACAGCATCGACATCTTGTGGATGGATGGCCCTTGGTCTTTGCTTGAATGGAGTGTCGTCTGACAGTTTGATCCGATGAGTAACTTTATCAGTTCTGCCAAAGTCAAGGTCATGTTTTGCAAAGACTTCTGGAATGCTGTTAAGCTTGGCTGTAATGCGATCTTTCCATTCAGGTGAGAGAGGTGAGTCACTGAAATTGAAGTTCAGTGGCTGTGATGAAGAATGATCGGATGTACTTTGCTCTTTTGAGATGATTGAGTTCACTGTACTCATTTGTGCAATAACAGATCTGGCAGGGATAATGACATCATGATCAGATTCATTGCTGACAATGACAGGCAACTGACATGGCTGAAGCTTGGAACAGTCAACCAGACATGATTGAACAATCAAGTTGCCAGGCAAAGAGAACAAAGATGGATGTTCAATGATGACAGCATTTTGTAGAAAGAAATTTGTTGTTGTTCCCTCCAGAACTACTGTTCCTCCTGATGGAATAGTTTGTGGAGTTTTTCCATGCATCCTGATCACACTTTGGTTGGATTGGTTGTGTCTCATTTCAAGGATCTTTAGTACTGCTCTGTATCCATATGGGAGTGAGTTATTGATTTGCAGTTTGTCTTCCAGACTCTCTCATAGAGAACATCAAGTGTGTTTGTGCCAATAAGCACAAGGGAATCCAAGGACTTCACATCAGGCACCACCAAAGCAAGTCTGGGTATGTCTATGGATGTTCCAAGGAAAGCGTGACATGGAAAGGTGACATGAAGTTCAATGTAGCCCATATAAGGCACACTCTGACCATTAGCCCCCTCAACTTCCAGTATGTCAACCAGTGGTTTGATGTCTTGATCAGAAAGGAAACTGGTGTAAAAGGAATGGGGAATGGTTGTCACCTGAGAGCCTGTATCCAATAGACAGTTGAATTGTGTCCCTTTGATGAACACTTGTGCGGTGCTTTTGGTGCCAATGAGTCCTTTTGGTAACTTGCAGGTATGGGAAGTGGGTTGTGATTGTTTGTAGTTTATGGGACATTGTTTCACTGCAGCAGCCTCTGGTTGTCCCTCCACAGAGACTGCCTTCAGTTTGATGGATCTTTATTTTTCACATCCCACGTCTGCTGCTTCTGTTGTAGCTGCTTCTTCTTCGCCATCACCAGAGTTGGATTGGCTGCATTACTGCAAGAGGAAGAGATGTGACCATCCTCACCACACTTGAAACAGTACCAAGGCTTTGGTCTGGTGGAGGATTGTGGTACAGCAGCAGCTTTAGACTTTGATGATGTTGGCTGTGTCTTCTGGGAAAGCAAAGCTGACAACTGGCTCTGTAGCTTGTTCATCTGTTTCTTGAGATCATCAAGTTCACTGGAGCCATGTTCTGATGTTGCGCCACAGGCACAAGCACTGTGAGAACTCAAGTGAACACGTTGTTTGGAAGCGCTGGTAGTTCTTCTCATGCGATTCTCTTTTGCTAGCTGTCAGTCTTCCTCTGTGCGCAGCAAGAGCAAAAGCTCTGAAAAGGAGGGAGGATTGTCTTTTTTTTGGTCAAGCAGGTTGGTTATAACTGGGTTCTCCAGGCATCCACGACAGAATTGTCGGATAAGATGTTTCTCTGCTTCATTTGAGTTAATTCCACTCCTTTTCACTACAGAATTCAAGGAAAGTTGCAGACGCTGGAGATACGTAGAGAATCTTTCATCTCTGTCTTGGTAGGTGGTTAAGAACTGAGCAAAAAGCTCATCTCCATCCTGGACAGTGGCAAAGGCTGCATCAAGGACTTGGAGGTAGGTAGTAGGTCGAGCTGCGGATCCTAGCCCTTTAACCACATCAGCTGCAGGAGAAAGCAAGCTCTCAAGGATTCGTCTGGTAACATGCAAAGCAGACAGGCTGGGATCAGCAAGAAGTAATTCAATTTGAGAATGCCAGGTTTCATAGTCTGTTTCGTTATTGGGTTTGGGACATTTTCCAGAAAAAGAACGAAGTCTGAGTGGAGACAATGAGTGTGGACTGAAGTCCTCCTTCTTCAGTACATGTTCCACCACGATCTTTTGTATTTCCGGAGGGTTTAGATCACCTCCCGAGAGAGTGACACGTCTTGTGTTTCCATGTTCTGGCTCATGCCGGGTAGGCACAGAGCCCTCGTGTTCAGTTTCCTCCTCCTCGTCACCCTCACCGGGTTTTTTCAGTTCTTTACTCATGTGATTGAGCATTTCCTTCAGTAAAGATTCAAAGCTTCTGCCACTAGAGGTGGCTATTTTTCCAATTTGTTTGAGGTATTCATCCGTGTGTTTGCTACTGACAATCGTTGCATACTCATCTGCTACAACTTCTAGGGATCTGATATGATAGATTACCCCTTCTTCATCCATATTGTGCATCAATGGCAACAGTGGCTCTAAAGCTTTGAGAGCAGAGTCATCCTTGAACTCAATGACCAGGTTTTTGTGAGCAAGACTGGTGGGATCATCAATTGCAGTGACTTTTTCAATACACCCATATTTCCTTAAGCACTTAAAGAGTTCCTCATCTGTTTCAGCTGTGTTGTTGTCTCCCCTGACAATCACAGACATTTCAATTTTAACCCCTGATTGCTTAATGAAATCCATGACATGAAAATTTTCAGAAAAACAAAAAATAATTCAATGGGTTTCACACATATTGAGCTCCTGGCTGGCTCGCCATATTGTAACCAGTGGCGCAATGGGTATTTGAATGTGGTGGATACTGACTGCCTATTACCAGGTTCGAAAAGAGCTCAGGTGTGTGAAATTACCCATGAATTATGACACGTGAAACCAGGTGAAAGTTATGCTTAAATTATTATTAATGTTCCAGACAATGTTCAGCAATTCATATAATCAACACAGATATAGAAAATAAAAAATAGGGGGCCCTTTAAATGTCCATTTTCAAGGGGATTCAGTCGAATGCATTCAAGAAAAATAATAACAAGGGGGCCCTTTAAGCTTTCAAAAAGAGGAGCTTTTGGGTATGGCACAGATGCTAACAGTGTTAGTAGCAGGAGGGGGATTTGGCTTGGGGGTTCTGGGGTTTCAGGTCCAACTGGGTAAGCTCGCCATCATTTTCAGGCCTCACAAAAACCTGACCGAAGAGTATGAGTTGGGAATGCACAGGAGTAGCAGGATGATTCAGAAACCAGGAGTAGCAAACAGAATAGCAACCAAATAGCATAGCGCATAGCACATGCTGCTTCCAACTGAACTGAGAGAGAGTGGAGTGGCAGGAAGTGACATCACCACAGGAAGTGGGGCTTTTATCCTGCTCAGCTGATTGATAGCTTGGTTGCCTTGGCAACCTGGGCTACACTGTACTAATTATATTAATAAAAAAATTTGCTTTTGCAAGTCGAATTTCCTTTACCACTTTATTTCTAAGAGAAGTAAATCTCTGTCTATCACTCAGTCTTTTCGTTTTAAGTGATATCTTAAGAGCATGATCTTGTTTTTTCAGTAATGTCCGTATGGTGTCATTCAACCATGGGAGGCTTTAATTTTTCTAGTAAATGCAGACACCGTGTCTTGGATAACAGTCATAAATACACTACAGTTATCATTAACATGATTATGGGTGAGATAATCATCCCAATTGATGTCGTTTAGTGCCTGTGTCAAATTTGGAATCTCCCTCCTCGGTACTCTCATCTGCTCTGACATTGTTTTCTTAGTACAGAAAAATCTATTTTTAGATAGCTTTCTTGTGAACAGAATGAGATTATGGTCTGACAGACCTGTGATCATATTGAAAGTTTTTTTTTAATTCTCTCACACTTATTGGAGAAGATAAGGTCTATGCATGTTTCAGAGGAAGTAGTTAGTCTTGTAGGACCTTTGATTAATTGAGTAAAGTTAAAATTAGTTAATAGTGATTTTAACTGTCTCCGAATCGATTTGTCAAGCCAGTTAATATTTAAATCTCCAAGCAAGATAACTTCATTTTTTGTATCACATTCCCTAAGTAAAGCCTGAAGCTCCGCATAAAAAGCATTAGAGGCCGATGGGGGTCTATACATCCCAATCAGCGTTATTGACATTTGAGGAGAGAGACCTATTTTAAGAGCGATACATTCTAGGTTGTGCTCACAGACCCATTCTATCTGTTTGCACTTCAGGTGTTCCCTAACATAAAATAATACCCCTCCACCCCGATTTCCCACCCGGTCTTTCCTAAAGATATTGTAGCCTGGTACATACAGTCCCGCCATTGGTGAATTTGTATTTAGCCAGGTCTCAGACAAACATAAAAAGTCCAGGTTCGAGTTACTTAATAGATGATGAACTTGGTCACACTTGGGCAAAATGCTTCTAATATTTAAATGTCCGCCAAGTAGACCTCTTGGCTTATATTGTGGGTCCCAGATTACCCTAGCTTGGTTAAGAGTGCTGTATAGATTTGCAGATCGTTGTTTTTTGAACACAGGGTTTCTGGGGCATAACCCACTCCTGGACTCACCCACGGTTACACTGCTGATGGAGTCTGAATGAGTTGCCGACAGTTTTGAAGATCCTGCCAGCAGCGGTGTCAGCCCAACCAGTGGTGGTGGAGGTCCAGTGAGCTGTGGTGGAGGCCCAACTAGTGGTGGTGGAGGTCCAGTGAGCTGAGGTGGAGGCCCAGGCAGCAGAGGTGGTGGCCCAGCCAGCAGAGGTGGTGGCCCAGGCAGCGGTGGTGGTGGCCCAGCCAGCGGTGGTGGAGGTCCAGCCAGCGGTGGTGGAGGTCCAGCCAGCTGAGGTGGAAGCCCAGGCAGCAGAGGTGGTGGTCCAGCCAGCAGAGGTGGAGGCCCAGGCAGCAGATATGTTAGCCCAGCTAGCAGAGGTGATAGCCCAGCCAGTAGAGGTGGTGGCCCAGCGAGCTGAGGTGGAAGCCCAGCCAGCAGAGGTGGTGGCCCAGCTAGCAGAGGTGGTGGCCCAGCTAGCAGAGGTGGTAGCCCAGGCAACAGAGGTGGAGGCCCAGGCAGCAGAGGTGGTGGCCCAGCTAGTAGAGGTGGTGGCCCAGGCAGCAGAGATGTTAGCCCAGCTAGCAGAGGTGGAGGCCCAGGCAGCAGAAGTGGGAGTCCAGGCAGCAGAGGTGGTGGCCCAGGCAGCAGAGGTGGAGGACCAGCTAGTAGAGGTAGAGGCCAAGCCGGCAATAGTGTAAAACCAGCTAGTGGAAGTGGGGGCCTAGCTGGTAGCTCCACTAGCAGAGGTAGAGGGCCAGCTAGCACTGGAAGTGATCCAGCTAGCCGTGGGGCTAATAGTATCAGCACAAGATTAAAAACACCCAGGAATGGTCTACCTGTGACAGCCTGTTCCTGTTCACCTGGGGGTGGCCTGGCATGGCCATAGTCCAGTACTCTTGTGAACAGCATGTGCTGACTCCATCTGGCTGGGTACAGGGTTTGATTGTTCCTTTTTCTTGGATATGTTGAACTCAGCAGAAGATAAAGAGTTATCCACTCAACAGAGCAAAACGTTGATAGCACAATCCAAGGTCTTTTCCGCTCTTTGGGTGACTTTTTCAGCAAACACACAGGACCTGCCAACCTGCATGTCTGCACCTCGGCGGCCATCTTGGCCATCAACTTACTTGCAAAACAGGGGAAGCGGAGAAAGCTTAACTACCCACCAGAGTTCGACAAACTCCTGAGACATCTGTTCAGCGAAGATCTGAAGGAAAAGTTCATAAGACGCGACAGGGTATGTTTATATATCTTCTTTCTTACTTGAAAATGATCTTTCCTGAATGTTTCTCAAGTCACTGAATGCATATGGTAGATAGAAAATACTTCAATGCATTGGTATATTTATTTATTTGAATAAAAATACTAAGGTGGTCAAGAGTGCAATGAAACAGTAAATAGTAAAATGTGCAAATTGAGAACAGTAAACAGTAAACAGTAAGAGGTGCATTATGGGGGTGATGACAGTAATAGTAATAAATAAACAGTATGGATGTTATGAACAGTATGGACAGTATAAACAGTTTTAACAGTGTATAAAAAAGTATAAACAGTATTATGAACAGTTATTTAACTGTGTGTAAAAAGTATAAACAGTACTATGAACAGTTATTTAACAGATTTATATACGGACTAAAGTGTAAAGTGGCTGTGCATGGTGGAGGAGGGAGGTGGGGCTGTACCTGGTGGAAGGGGGTGGAGGGGGCTGTGCATGGTGGTAGGGGGTGGTGGGGCTGTGCATGGTGGTAGGTGGTAGGGGTGGTGGGGCTGTGCATGGTGGAGGGGGGTGGTGGGGCTGTGCATGATGGTAGGTGGTAGGGGTGGTGGGGCTGTGCATGGTGGTGAGCAGATGTGTGGTGGTAGATGGGTGGGGGGTTAAAGTCCAGGGGGAGAGAGGTTGTGTGCAGGTGTTCGGGGTTGAATGAGTGTGTGTGTGTGGGAGAATGGGTGGGGGTTGGTGTCAGCGTCCAATGTTTGTGCGGGCAGAGAGCAGAGAAAGAAGGGGGGTCAGTGCTGAGTGGGAGTTCAGCATCCTGACCGCCTGGTGGATGCTGTCCTTCAGTCTGCTGGTCCTTGCCTTGAGACTCCTCATCCTCCTCCCAGAGGGCAGGAGGTTGAAGAGGCAGTGGGAGGGGTGGGTGGAGTCACCCGCAATGCTGAGTGCTTTGCGGGACAGGCGTGTATTGTAGATGTCCTGCAGGGAGGGGAGGGGAGCACCGACGATCTTCTCAGCTGCTCTCACTATGCGCTGCAGGGTCTTCCTACAGGATGCAGTGCAGCCGCCGTACCACACAGTGATGCAGCTGGTCAGGATGCTCTCGGTGGTTCCCCGGTAGAAGGAGTACATGATGGGGGCAGGTGCTCTCGCTCTCCGAAGTTTGCGGAGAAAGTAGAGGCGCTGCTGAGCTTTGCCGGCCAGTGTTGTGGTGTTGCAGTTCCAGGAGGGAACTGGTAGAAGAGAAGTAGAAAGACTTGGTCTTGGTAGTGTTGCCACCTAGCCGTCTGGCATGTTTACTGCATCGATAAATATGAAACGTCACACACTTTTGCGTTTCCGTATGCACGCAGATTTTCACCCTAAAACGCTCGTCTAAATGCAGATTTAAAAGTGAAAACGAAACGCCACTTTTGCGTTTTTGTTTCAGATCGTTTCCGTGTAAAGGTAGCCTCGGTCTCATATGTCTTCATTTAAATTGGCTCTGGATTTTCTGATTAGCATTTTCCGTTGTGCATATATGCTGAGCAAACAATCCTTTTTCAATTACTACCTCCATTTGGTATTCACAAATTTTCTCATTAGGTTTGGACAGGCGTTCTGAACGACGCGGTAAAACTACGTCCTCTTCACCATCATCCATTTCATTTTGAAGTTCAGCTAGTTGTTTTTCCTTACTTTCAATCAGCTCAATTAATTCACTCCTAGACTTGCTTTCATATTCACCTTGAATTAATAAGCTTATATGTTCTTGTATTTCTGTTTGAAGCTTCTTTATCAGTTCCTTAGCTCTGTCCATTTTGCATTTATTGTCCTTACCGTCTCCGCTGACCAACACAATTGCTAAACTCACAGCAGTCGCGCCATGCCCTCCATGGATTGCATTAGCAGTTCAATGAAGCAGGTGTAGGTGAAGCTCTTACTGCAGTATACCCACCGATGAGGTCAAGACTTAAACTGTTTTCTTGATTTATTGAAATCCTTCCATAGTCAACCAATAAACCACCGTAAGACCTATAAGCAGAGCATAAATACAATGCATTAACTACCTAGCCAGTGTCATATATTAACCTAGCATAACATTCTACTCAGGAACAACATTTAACTAAGGGACCCGTTCAACTCAGGAACACGTTCAGCCACATGCTCACTCAGCCAAGTGCCTCAAAGTGCTTGGGGGCTCCTTCATCCCACCAACCATCAGGCTCTAGGAAGCTCCAACACTACCAGACAAATGGACTGAACAATGGACTGAACACCACACTTCACATACACCACACCACACAACTTGGACTGTCTCCTAGCCGTTGTTATTCTAGGTCTATCCATATGTTGTACCTGGAATACCTGTAAAAATTTGCACATCTTGCACCTTGCACTTTCCGCATATTTGCACATCTGTTTATTGTTTATTGACTTTAGCCAGGCTCTTACTGCACTAATCTATCCCCTGTACTGCTGGTCACTGTGAATTTCTCCTAAGGGGGATTAATAAAGGAATATCTTATCTTATCTTATCTTATTTGGTACCATTACATGGTATATGAACTTAGCACATGTAAGCAAGGTCTTTATACAATACAAAATCATTTAAAAGACTTTAACACATGTAAAACTCATGAACACTGACCTTGTGCCTGTTCGGCGGGTGCTAAACCAAGTCAATATTTTAATTAAACTTTATCGCAATCTCTCTGTCTTTGCTAACGTTTCTGTTGCATTGTGTGCATTAGGAACTCACCTGAGCGAGGCACATTATTAACAACATAAAAGTCCCTCAAACAAGGCAGAAAATAAGGTAATATAAATTCACCAAAATAAAAGCAATAATTATAGATCATGACTACTCAGTTGTGCTGTGTTTTCTTTTAGACTAATTCTGAAATTGGGTATTATGCAACATGAAATAAACCATCTTCCTTTAAAAATGCACATGCTTTATATCTAGGATGCTTTATATCTAGGAAGTTAAAATGGAGATCCGCTATCATACACCAAAACAAAACGAAGGCTAGCTATGTTAGCAATCCTCCTGAGCTCTCAAAACAAAGCAAAGTTCTCGACTCAATCATCATAAAACACGTGCAAGTAATCACCTGCACTAAAACTCAAGTTAGAATAGGTATATTCTAAGTTTAGATTAAGTTCAGAGTACTGTCTTAAGTAAACACATAATTCCTCTCTGTCAATTAGAACGCAGACTGAGAAAAGAGCGCAAAAATGCTATAGTCGCCGATGCCCAATAGGGGGCGCGCTCACACGACAAATAACTCCCAATATAAGCTAGAGTGAAATGACTGAACAAGTACATGATTTTTTGTGGTTAAATAAACTCACACGGTGACAAAATAGACAATAAAATGTTGCAAAAAAATATTTCTCATTCTTTCAACCTGTTAGAGAAGCACAACGCGCACTGACATCAAGTCCCGTCCCCCCCTCCCACACAAACACACACACACTGTAATGGAAAATAACCAATCATTCTATCGATGTGTAACAGGGAGAGTAGACACCTGAACTGGCACCGGTGGGTTGAATAGCTCTCCCCCGCCCCGCCTTCTGCCTCAGTGGGAGCTTAGCAAGGTGCTCCATCAATAGGGTGTAGGTGTCCCGGGAGACATTCGCCTTCTCTTTCCGGGACCACTTGGTCGTGATCTCACGTCTGTCGTCCCACCTTCAACCTCCTGCACCGGTTGCCATCGGGTTACAGCCACGGTGGCCTGCTGCACTTTCCTGGATCCTAATACTTGCCCCGTACTTTTGGGCCCATCAACTTTGTTGCGTGTGTGCTTGTCGATCTCACATTCAGGTAGGCCGTTGCCGTGTTCCTTCTCTCGACCGGATATGGATTAATCAGCAAGATTGCCTAATGTAGAATTACGTTGCTGTTGCTTATAGTATTGTGACGCGGTGGTCCTCTGTCTGGGTTCCGTCTCTCTCTGTTTCCATCACGCAGTAGGTGTTCCGTCCACTTAGTCAATTACAATAATGTTACACTGTAATTTATATAATTGCACTCTTCTCAGGGTCTGTGGCGTTCATGCGGTTGCTGTTCCCCTTGTTGCTGTGTGGCCTGATCTCTTCGCTTTCGTGAGGTTGCAGCTCTCTGGCCTACTCGTCTGAACTCTGCAAGCTCTCAAGTGGCTACTGGCCACCGCTAGCTGGAAGGCGGCTTGTTGGGTGCTGCTCGTTGTTTTAGTCATTTTGTTTGTTCATGCTTTGCTGTACATGAGTGTTTGGTGGCCTTGTCGCTTGCTGGACTTATCCCCCACTAGTGGTGTAAATCACACTTTTTGCATGTGTGTTATTTTCTATAGTTTGTTTAAGTTTACTTTTGTTCAATTTGCAGTGAAAAACTGTGTTTGGTTGGCAATGTTTTTGATATTCCACAGGGATTTATCACCAAGGAGGTAGGGCATTCGTCTGGGTAAGCTAAGGAAGCCCAACTCGGAAATTGCCTTGCATGTGAATTTGTGGGCCCTTGTTTTTGCTTATTTCTGGTGCCTTTTAATATTGAAGAAAATAAATGTATTGTGTTTTGTATCCATTGAATCTAGCATCTTTACTCCATTCTTCAGACTGTTAATTGTAGACCTAATTCGGCTATGTCACACATGCAATGGAAAATAACGGAGACAAGACGATGCCTTACCCGCAGAAGAATCTGACGATCCCTCTTTGTCCGCTCTGTATCACACAGAACGGTGCTCTGCAGCTTGCCGCCTCATCTGACGGAACACCAGAGGCCGCTGTTTAGCGCTTGCTGCCGTACACACACACACACAAACACACACACACACTTAACAAATGATTTCTTTCATAAATCATTTGTTAAGTGTGTGTGTACGGCACAAACGCATGAAAGACACAAATTGTGTCTTGAGGCCGGCGTGGCTTCAATATGTCGACATGATGCTGATGTTAACGGCCCGAGTATGAAAGCATTCAAATAACAATACAAACCATCACAGTACAGTAAGAAGTACACAGTGAACATATAACATGTAAACACACACACACATGGTCTGCCACTGCTGGAGGTCGTCCCAAAGTGAGAGGAGAGGATGCGAGTTGTTTTAACACCCCACCTCCTCGTGCACGATCCCCACGTCCTGCTCCAATAAACCCTGCCCTAGCTGGGGGAGCTAGCTAGGAGCTGGCAGAGCTAGCTATCATTGCTAGCAGCACGGGAAGCTAGCTAGGAGCGGGCAGAGCTACCTAGTGCTGGGCGGGCGCGGAAGGGGAAGACGAACAATCACAGGAAATGGAGGGAGAGGAGCGAGGGACTTCCTGTGGGCGGGCTCTCAGCACAGGAAGGGCAACACCTCGGAGAAGAGGAATCGCCGCTGCGCGCTAACGGCTTAATTGTTCCAGATGTCGCGGGTTCAGATGTCCACCCAGTCCTCCTCCACCATCAAGCAAAGTCAAGATGGGAAACAAAGATACAGATGAATGTACTTAAATATGATATAGGTTGGATTGTTAATCAGAAATAACTGGTCTTTAAATACAAAAAAATACAAAAACTGGTTAAAATAAAGGGTTAGCCATTTGTTAAAAAGCATTAATTGACATAAGTTTAATGCAGAACTAAGCATGATTACTTAGCAGTTTAAGGTTAAGGTGAGGGGTTAGTGCGTCAAGGTTTAACCCTAAACCTATGAAATAATGTAGACATTAATAACTTCATATTAACATGCATTCAATTTTGGTGAATTAATGTACCCTTAGTCTTAGCATTGGGTCTCCATTGTGGGAAACCTTATCCTGTGTCTATAAACACACACGTGAATGTGTGCATGTGACCCCATCACCCTGCTTTGGCGTGGCGCCTCTCTACACTTCCTGGGGGGGGGCGTGGCCAGGCCAGAGGCCACATGGCTTAGAGTTACACCACCACACCCTCCACCCCTCAACCTCCATCATCGGCATCACTACCGTTAACCGTCTTCATTCTCAGCACCACCTACTCCTCCACCACCAGCTCTTCCTCACACCAACATCTCCTTCACCACCACCTCCTTCTCCTTCACCATGTTGAACTTGTAGCATTGCGCTTTGTACAAGGAAAACATATTTGAATTCACTCAAAAAGAAACAAAAATCAGATAAGAGTTGTCATTTTTCATATATATTTCTCACAAGTACGAATACGTCTGTATTATTTGAATGATTTTAATACAGTAATGAATTGCTTTCACTAACATAAAACATATGTATTGTCAAGTACAAAATAATATATTTTTTTTGCGAGCTAGTAAGCCGTCCCAAGTTGACTTCGCATTCCATGTTTATGGTTCTCAGAAAGAAAAAAGGGGCGCTTTGTAGACAATAAGATGTTGAAAACCAGCGGTGGCTCTGCAGATAGTCCCTGGAAGCATATATAGGACTATAAAGGATCATAATTTTGTCTTCCTGTATGACTGGGGTCGGTGTCAAGAATATGCTGGGCCGAGCTTGTCATAAAGCCAATGCAAGTAAACCAGTTGTTAGTCATTCAACAAACTCATAAATAATTATCATGAGTATCTGATATCATCAGAGTCTTTGAAAAGTCACATAGAAATAAATAAAGGAAATATATGCTCTGTATTTTCATATTTCCTATTCACTTCCTACATGTATTTCTTCTTATATCTTGTATAATGATCAGGGAACCTGCCCGAATGTGTCACCCATGCAATCTTTAAAATAGTCTTTGTATGCACTGTTCACAGGTTCGGCATGACCAGCTAAGCACAACTCCCAAGAATCCGTCACCCACGACGCCACATTGGAGGCGGACCGGTACACGTCTGCGTTGGCGAAGGTGCCACCGCCGAACTGCAGGCGCCGCTGGTTCCAGTGGCGCCGCAGCACGGTCTGTACCTGAGGATAAGAAGACGGGAGGATGTGGATCCCCATGGATCTCCCATGGATTAAACCCTATAGATCCCTAAGGATCTGGTCAGACTAGTGAGGACTAGTCAGACTGATGCGTTACGAACTGATGATTTAATTAATTAATTAATTGATTTAATTTAGAGTTTGCGGAGCATGCAACGAAAAAATGAAACTCCCAACAAATATCAAGCAGACCACCTACCTCCCCATTGAAGAAACAAAATATGGTGGCCACCAGAAGACCCTGCAAGGAGAACACAGGACTAGCATCATATCTCTTGCAATGATTGGCCATTGCTTGTTCAAGCAGCAACTCTGCTAGGCTAGCATCGTGCTGTGGCATTGTAACATTATAATAATAATAATAATAATAATAATGCATTTTATTTAAAAGCACCTTTCATGTCACTCAAGGACACTGTACAGACAGAGAAAATTAAAATCACATAGTGAGGTATACAAGTCACAAGTTAAAAAAGGACCATGATGAAGAAAGATTGACATAAAAAGATAGAATAAATATAAATAAGGCAGATAAAACATGAAGCAAGGAGGTTATAGGGAGAAGGCTATCCGGAAGAGGTGAGTTTTGAGGCGTGTTTTGAAGAGGGGGAGAGTGTGTTCCAGAGCTGTGGAGCAGAGCAACTGAAGGCTCTGCCCCCCATAGTGTTGAGGCGGGCAGGAGGCACAGAGAGGTGGATGGAGGAGGAGGATCTGAGGGAACGAGTGGGTATGGTGATGTGGAGGAGGTCGGACAGGTAGGGAGGGGCGAGGTTGTGGATGGCCATGAATGTGAAGAGGAGGAGTTTGTAGGTGATGCGATGGGTTACAGGAAGCCAGTGGAGATCCTGGAGGACAGGGGTGATGTGGTGGTGGGAGGGGGTCTTAGTGATGATGCGGGCGGCAGAGTTTTGGACCAATTGAAGTTTACGGAGGGACTTGAGAGGGAGGCCGAAGAGGAGAGAATTGCAGTAATCCAGACGGGAGGTAACGAGGCTGTGGACAAGGAATGGCGGCGGTGTGGGGGGTGAGGGAGGGGCGGAGTCTGTTTATGTTGCGTAGGTGGAAATATGCAGTGCGGGTAATGGAGTTGATGTGAGACTGGAGGGAGAGTGTGCTGTCGAGGATGACACCCAAGCTCTTTACCTGAGGGGAGGGGGAAACTGAGGAGCCGTCGATGGTGAGAGAGAAGGTGTTGACTTTGGCTAGGGTGGATTTAGTGCCGAGGAGGAGAATTTTGGTTTTATTGCAGTTGAGTTGGAGGAAGTTTGAGGTGAACCAGGTTTTTAATTCAGAAAGAAAAGACGTGAGGGAGGGGGGTGGGAATGAGGAATTAGGTTTGCAGGAAAGGTAGAGCTGGGTGTCATCCGCGAAGCAATGAAACTGGATGTTGAACTTGCGGAGGATTTGGCCGAGGGGGAGGAGATAAATAATGAATAGGAGAGGCCCCAAGACAGATCCCTGGGGCACACCTGCAGTGACTGGGGAGGGATTTGAGGTGAAAGATTTAAGCTGTACGAACTGGGTGCGGCCTGTGAGGTAGGAGTTGAACCAACTGAGGGTAGTGTGGGAGAGGCCAATGGAGGAGAGTCTACTGAGGAGGATGGGGTGTGAGATGGTGTCGAAGGCCGCACTCAGATCGAGGATGAGGATGGAGACGAGACCAGAGTGGGCTGCAGTGAGGAGGTCATTAAAAAGTGATTTGTGTTTATATAGGGTAATGGGTCTTGTCGTACATTTGCTACAATAGAAGTAGTAGTAAAGTTAAGTTAAAAGGTAAATTGATGTTTAATTTACTATATTAGCTTATTGTTTTTGTTTATTTATTACTGTTTATTACTGTCCATTACTGTCCATAGTGCACCTCACACCTGTTCATACTGTTTATACTGTTTATATCATTTGTATATATTTGCAACCCCTTTTTATTGTTTTTTTTGTACTCTTATCTTTATATATTTATATTTTGCATGCTTGTCTCACACAAGGGATCGAGGGAAACGGCATTTCGGTTTTTGTGTATATGTCCTGTACATTCATGAAAACTGACAATAAAGTTTACTTGACTTGACTTGTTTGTAGCTTAGCATTTATTAGCCCTCACCTGGGTGTGCATGAAGATGTTAATGACGTACTGGTAGACCTCCGAGTGGCCCTTGTAGGGCAGCAGGACAAAATGGATGCCCAGCAGTGGGATGAGGATCAGCGTTGCCCTCACGGCCTTCATGTAGAGGCTGGCCTCCGCCTTGTGGGTCACCTTCAGCTTGGTGATGAGCACGCGCACGATGTTGAGCAGGAAAAACAAGTTGACCTAGGGGGGATAAGGAGTCGGAGGAAAGGGGGTCCGGTCACCTCAACACTTTGGATTGTAGATGCTAGCGTGGTATGTGTTGTAAGAACTGTAAGATGGGGGGGGGGTTGCATACTTTTGAGATGGCCTGTGTTGGTGAAGGGCTAACATTGTGTACGGCCTAATTAGATTCCGTACTGGTATTATATATCATATATCACATTCATATCATACTGATATTATATATCAGATCACTACTCTATTGTATTTTTATAATTCCACTGCATTTTTGTATTTATTTTATTTAGATAATTTTTCATTTTTGTACAGAGCCCCCTACGGAGCCCCCGAAGTGACATGAGAAAAAAAAAAAAAGTGAGAAAAAAAAAAAACATTGCAAGATCTGGGCTTTGAACCTCGAGATCTCGACTTTCTATTGCAAACTTTTTTCCTCATGTCACTTCGGGGGCACCGTATTTTTGATATTTTAATTTATTTTTATTTTTTGTATTGTATTTCTATGTACCCCGGCTGCTTAGGCAACCCAATTTCCCTTTGGAGATTAATAAAGTCTTATCTTATCTTATCCTAGACGGCCTATGTAGGCGCTAGGCTAGGCTGGGCATTGGAGAAGTGGCCAATGCTAGGTGCCAGGGTTAAGGGTTTTAGACTATGTAGGCGCTAAGCCACGCATTTAAACTACCCCAAAAACCCTGATGGTAAAAAGTGTTCATAATGCCGAGGCTCCAGTGCTTACCAGTAACGCCGCGCAGATCGGACTGTGGATGATGTAGAGCAGGGAGGTGTCCGAGCGGATCCAACATCTGAGAGAGTGCGCCACACACACACACGTTGGATCAGAACAGGGTAGGACGCAGACCCAGTACCAACATTAACACTTTCCATGCCTAGCCTTACGACATCCAGACTTGAGGTGGACATGGAGACCAGCCACCAGTTTGTGTGCTACTAAGGATCTGTCGAGGGAACATGTGTCGATCCCGGAGGACTCACGTGTCGTTGTTGTAGCAGAAGCGCGCCACGGCATGGATTAGCGTGGGCACCAGCGGGAACCCTGCGAGACCCCAAGCGAGCCGCATTACAGACGGGTTCCGAAACACCGTCCCGTTTCAACGGTGACGTGCCACAGCATCATTTTTTGGACCCTGGGGCAGGGTCTCAGGTCATTGCTTGAAGGTAGGCTTCATGGCGTCTTTAGTACGCCTACAGGTAGACTGTGGACATTGGGGGACTCCAACCTACAAACTTTTTATCCGAGCCTAACCCCTGGTATAACCCCAATGTCGCCGCGGTATCACGTCAGATTAATAGCTCCTACCTCATTCCATTAGATAACCCCCCCCCCCCCCATCATAATAATAATCATAATAGGTTTATCCCAGGGGTTGGTCCCACGTGAGGTCATGGGTTGTAAAGTATTGGCAAAAAAAAAATGTTCTCACCCCATCCTAGCAGGTAGTACCACAACAGGTGCTGTTGCTCAGCAAACACGGCCACCACAATCAGCGTGTGCAGGTAGATGCCCTCACACAGCATCCAGAAGTAGTTGCAGCTCATCAGGTAGAGGTGGATGAACATGATCACCTTGCAGCTCACCTGGGGGACACAAAACCAATCGCATGCCCTTTAGAGCTCACCTAGGCACACAAACCAATCACAGCCTCTGTAGCTCACCTGGGTACTGAACACGAACCAATCATAGCCTCTGTAGCTCAACTGGGTAATGGACACGAACCAATCACAGCCTCTGTAGCTCATCTGGGCTCTGGACAAGACCAATCACAACCTCTCTAGCTCTGTCTGACTTAAAATTACTTTCTTATTGGCAGAAGCCCCCAGTAGAGCGTGTACCATTCAAGGCTTGGTCCTTGACAGTGGGCCCAGGCTCGTTTCCTAGCCCCTACAGTCATTTTGCATGCACGTCTTCCCCTCTCTCTCGACCATACTTCCAACATTTTGTAGTTTGTAGTTTTTTGGTACTGATGTGTGCTGCCATGATTCCCCCCTTCCCAGAGGTGAACGAAGCACCCCCCCGCATGCAGGGGTGGGCCTGCTGCCTGCTGTTACACCCACAGGGTTGCTCTGCATGGGGTCATGTTGGTTGTTAACGGTGGTGAACCAGACGATGGTGATGCCGGAGTTCAACACGAAGGAGAAGAACAGGTTCTTGTGCAGTGTGATCCTCTGGCAGCTGAGAGTTCTGCAAACAAGAGTGCAAGAGAGAGAGAGAAAGAGAAAGAGAGAGAGACATGGTGTTTGAGTTTGTGTGTTAGGGGGAGAGAGAGAGAGACACTGGGTTTGAGTCTGCGTGTGAGGGGAAGAGTGAAAGAGAGAGAGAGAGATGTCCACCATACAGACTACATTCACAGTGTCTTTATACCCCAGAACAGTGTTGAAGTAAGAACGATGAAAAATTATAATCATAATGTATTTATGAATAATGGCATAGTGTATATTAGCAATGCTTAACCTAGCAATTGAAATGCTTAGAACTTGTTCTGGTGTCTTTCTTACTGTATTAGCAGCAATGAAATGTTTCACCTTCTTATGACAAATGGACTCTTTGTAGGTCACTTTGGATAAAAGTGTCTGCTAAATGCCCTCAATATGTGAAAATGAATAAATGAAGACTGTTTGTTGGCTATTAGTGCATGAGCCAGTGGGGTTGATCGGTATCATCGGGGGACAAATGCTATCATTGTTTTTTGGCGAGGTATAAACCGGAAATAACACATTTTCTCTCAATTTCCACCTAAACTGTATGGTTTATTTTATCCCTGGGGCATGAAGGAACATCAGGGACACAAAACTCAACAACTTCAATACTCAAGGCACTCTGATGATTCAGAAAATGCATAATATACCCATACTATTTATTTGTGAGAGGTGATTGTGAGCCTTAAATTAGACTTGTGCAACCAGTCTAAGTCTTCAAAGCAGAATAGAGCCAATAGAATGGACAACTAGGATAGAGCCCTATTAGTTGTAAGAGGCAATAAAGAAACAGGTTGTAAAGTGAATATATTTAATCAAAGACTGGTTTGTCCATTATTTTATCATCTAATCATCATCATTTTCCATGTCGTCCTTGTCTTCATCTGACCATTCTACACAGGTCGGCTGGTTTTCACACTCTGTCAGTTTACACATGTCTATGCACCTGAGGCCATTTGCAAGACACATACATCGTGCGAGTGAACATTTGTGCATTTTTGTGCAGTTGCAGGTGAGTAGATCCAGGACAGCTTCAGATGCTGGCTGGCCTTCCATCCAGTGCAGCACCAACTGTTCACCTTCCTCCTCTGTCTCCATCTTCCATCCTCTGCCAAGAGGGCTTGGCACTTTTCTAAACATCTTCTCCAAATACCAGCCTGATAGTTAGCTCGCAGTGTGTGTTGCCTCAAGCTATCCTTGCACAGTGGGAGTTGATGACTCTTGATTTCACCTTTCTTTGCACGGAAAAGGTGGTACCTGAGCTGTGTCTTCTGAACAGACATCCCTCTGATGGGCGCCATGAAGAAGTAGTCGTCCATCTGCTTCCAGTTGACATTGAAGAGTCTTCTCTGTACGTAGAATTTTCTCTGTATTCTGGCTTCCTCCATTCATTCATCCCTTCAGTTTGAGGAACCATCAGCAATTTGGCTCTGTCATCTGGAAATATATCGCCAGAATTTCCCAGCTCATTTTCAAGCATCCTTCAAATGTTCTTCTTTGTTGAATCCCGCAGGCTTGTAATTCCACCAGATAGCATGAATGATGTGAGCTTTGTGGCCAAAGAAGTGACCTGCACAACTGTTTTCGGTATGATATCACTTCTGATATACACAAAAAGGTCTTTATAGGCTTCCCTTTCAATCCTTTTATACTCTTCATCACCATCTGTTCCTGCATCGTTATTTTGTTTATCCTTTATTTTACCAGGGAAGTCCTTTGAGAACAAGTCTCTTTTTTGAAGGAGCCCTGGCCAAGAAGGCCGCCATAAAAAGTTGCACATATAACAGACATACAATAAAATACAATGAACATCACAATAAATAAATAAAAACAGTACATGTCAGACCTAGTTATCTTGGTTCTTGAGCTCCTTTTTCTTGATTCCTGTCTACCCCTTATAGCATGAACAATGATAGAGGGCCTCTGCAGCAATTACATCTCTACTTGTTACTGCTAGAATCTTTTCATTTCATTTTTGGGTGGCACATTCTTTGTGTTTGGTCAGCATTTAATGTTACAGCTTGAGATTTTCCCTTGACTTGGAGCCCTTTACAAACTTCTCTATATTACAAAAAAATGCAGATTGAAGATCTCCTACTTGGTCTTTTTTGTAGGCTATTCTCTCCAGCTTCATATGTAATGTTTTCTGTGGCATTCAATTTCAGAGTCTTTAATTCTCTTTTCATTGAGAAGAGGCTCCAGCATTTTCTGTGATAGTGGATTCTTTGGACCACTTCTCCAAAGTCTTTAGCAACATGTGTAATAGGGGCATAGTATCTCACTTTGGCTGTGTCAAGCAATGCTTTCCAGGATGCATAGTCTTTAAGACCAAAGATTTCAACATCTTCTTTTGATGCTTCATGATGTATGATACACACTTCGGATTCTTTGTACTAGCTGTCCATTCTGAATCCATCTAAATCTCCTCTACTCAGTTATATTGTGCAATTTCCCACCATCACAGTAACTTAATGAATGGTTAATGAACAATTGTGTTGAAAAGGAAAGGGTTTGTTACTTGACATTACTTAAACCCAACCCGTCATAACATAAGCTTAACTTGATGTCACTTACATCCTCTTGGAAATGTTGGAAGATGTCCAACTGATGTAGCCAGCTAGCCTGCACTGTAGCAGTTACTATTACACTGTTTAACCTGCAAGCTAGCTAGCCTGCAAAAAACACCAAGCTAACATTAACAGCTACTGTTACAGGTACAGCTATAGGTATAATCTCCCTCTGTCTATTCCCCATTAATTCACAAGCACACAAGAGAATAGGTATTTTGTACTTACATTTAATACCCCTGGAACTCATTGGAAGTTGATTGAAGATGGCATAGTTGGTAGTGTTGTTATAACCAGTCAACTGAACCAACGATCTTTTCACAAAACTGACAAAACCTTGTCAAACTGTCAAAATCCATCATGACGCTATGAGCTACTCCATGAGCTACTTTCTGACATTCTAACTGAAAGTTGGTGAATATCAAAATACATGATAGAAACATTTTGTTAAACCACTTACAAGGGTTATGTTAAAAACACAATTGAAACAACTACTTTTTATTACAATTGTACCTTAATAAATAGGCCATTTGGCCCTGGACCAATAGGGTATTCTATTTGTCCTTTATATTGGCTCCATTCTATTTTGAAGACTTGTGCTTCGCAAGTCTAATTTAAGGCTCTCACAAATAAATAATATGGGTATATTGTACATTTTCTGAATCATCAGAGTACCTTGAATATTGAAGTTGAGTTTTGTGTCCCTGGTGTCCTTTCATGCCCCAGGGATTAAAAAAAAAATTATACAGTTTAGGTGGAAATTGTGAGAAAATGTGTGTTATCTCTGGTTTAAAGTATACCAAGCATATTGATAACATCCCTACCATGAGCCTAAAGCAGATATACACCAGATTCCAAAAACACAATTTATCTTAGGGGGTTAGTAATTTCATGAGCTGAAATAAGTGATTTTGCTACCACCCCTGCAATGCTATCATTATTTTTCTAGTACTAGGGGTGTAGAACTACTACTAGTACTAGACTTTGTCCCCTCAGGTGGGGCCCTGGCTCATGGACTATATGTTTCTATTCTCAACGTGTCTATTCCACATCATTGCTATACCATTCAAACATGGGGCACCCAAGCCAAGCCTTGCACTCTCCAGACCGGGGGGGTGACTCACCGCAGTCCGGGTGCCCCCCTGGTTTGTTTAAAACCACTGAGGAAGTATTTGTTGAGATGTCGCTTCTTGGTTCCCGGTTCCTCCTCATCATCTCCGCAATTGTTCCATTGTTCAGGAACGGACCGCCATCCAATCCGTCAGCGCGTTGAGACGTTGTTTAGCTTGGCCGAGGTAAAACTTTCCCCCTGACCGGCCCTATTGCCTCACCCACTAACTGCATCGAAGCATTCCTTGACCTCCTGACATCCTGACCCCCTGACCTCTTGACCCCCTGACCTCCAGAACACCACCTCTTGTAGCTGTGACAAGCCAGAAACTCTGTGTGTCAAGTCCATGCACGTAATTCAATACATTATATGTATTATAATGTATAGTACACATTAAATGTACATTTCTATTTTTATTTAAATTTAGATTTAGATTTAAATGCATGTATTTATGAGCATACAGGAGGTGTCAGCCGTTGTTAGCGACTTACTTGAAGTAGAAGAATATGGCCAGGGAAACGAGTAGTGAGGTCAGGGACAGCCCGTGGCCAATCAGGGCCAGGTAGAAGAGATTCATCGCCGTCTGGAGGACGAGAGAGAAGGGGACACACGAGGGGGACACACCACGGACGTGTGATGAGAATGCTTTGCACTGGAGCACCTTGGACCTAGGACAACCTTCCCCAGTTCATAGTCCATGTCCTGTTTCTGTGACCGGGACCAGATGGGGGCGGGGCCTGGGGCGTACCGTGTGACCCTGCATGCTTTGGCTCTGGCAGGTGGTGTAGTTGGTCCACGTCCTGTTGCTCAGCGGGTGGCGCCACCACTGGCCGTCCTCCGCACACACCTTGAAGACCATCTCTGTCAGACGAGACCACGAGGTTCACCGTTTAGTGGAGTGGGAAAAGTAGGAGGAGGAGGAGGAAGCAGGGAGGAGAGGAGTAGGAGAAAGAGGAGGAGCAGGAAGAGAAAGAGGAGGAGGAGGAGGGGACCTTTAGGGTCAAAGTCTTGAAAGTAGTCAGGACAGTGCTGCTCTGTGGTGAAGCCGGCGGCCGTCTCGTCCCAACACAGCCAGCCATCCCAGGTCCTGTTGCACACCAGCCCTGGAGCACACATAGTACACACATAGTACACACATAGTACACACATAGTAACACTGTAGTATCACTGTACTGTAACTAGTGTGACTTATGTTGTAACTGTTCCTTAACTAGTATAACTGCACTGCAACTCTAGTATAACTTGTATAAAATACAGTATACACATACATATTTTATATACTGTGTATGAATATTATTAACTATAACAAGTATAATATACATGATTACTACAGCTAATAACCACATGCATTACTCACTATTTACATTTAAATTTACATTTAGAAGACGCTTTTGCCCAAAAGCGACTTACAAAGAGTACATTTGTCATAAGAAGGTGAAACATTTCATTGCTGCTAATACAGTAAGAAAGACACCAGAACAAGTTTCAAACATTTCAATTGCCAGATTAACCATTGCTAGTATACAACATCTCTGACTAAGTGCCAAGTTACAACGATTGATTAAAGTGGCAAGACGTAGTGATGCATCTGTGTTGCAGTGATGCGAGTGTGTGTTGTAGTGATGTGTATGTGTGTTGTAGTGATGTGTATGTGTGTTGTAGTGATGTGTGTGTGTTGTAGTGATGCGTGTGTGTTGTAGTGATGCATGTGTGTTGTAGTGATGCATGTGTGTTGTAGTGATGTATGTGTGTGTTGTATTGATGTGTCTGTGTTGTAGTGATGTGTGTGTGTTGTAGTGATGCGTGTGTGTTGTAGTGATCTGTGTGTGTTGTAGTGATGCGTGTGTGTTGTAGTGATGTGTGTGTTGTAGTGATGAATGTGTGTGTTGTAGTGATGTGTGTGTTGTAGTAATGTGTGTTTGTTGTAGTGATGCATGTGTGTTGTATTGATGGGTGTGTGTTGTAGTGATGTGTGTGTTGTAGTGATGAATGTGTGTGTGTTGTATTGATGCGTGTGTGTTGTAGTGATGAATGTGTGTGTTGTATTGATGCGTATGTGTTGTAGTGATGTGTGTGGTGTAGTGATGTGTGTGTTGTAGTGATGCATGTGTTTGTTGTAGTGATGAATGTGTGTGTGTTGTAGTGATGTGTGTGTGTGTTATAGTGATGCGTGTGTGTGTTGTAGTGATGTGTGTGTGTGTGTGTGTGTTGTAGTGATGCGTGTGTGTGTTGTAGTGATGTGTGTGTGTGTGTGTGTTGTAGTGATGTGTGTGTGTGTTGTAGTGATGTGTGTGTGTTGTAGTGATGCGTGTGTGTGTTGTAGTGATGCATGTTTGTTGTAGTGATGTGTGTGTGTTGTAGTGATGTGTGTGTGTGTTGTAGTGATGTGTGTGTGTTGTAGTGATGCGTGTGTGTTGTAGTAATGTTTCTGTGTTGTAGTGATGCGTGTGTGTTGTAGTAATGTTTCTGTGTTGTAGTGTGTGTTGTAGTGATGTGTGTGTGTTGTAGTGATGTGTGTGTGTGTTGTAGTGATGTGTGTGTGTTGTAGTGATGTGTGTGTGTGTTGTAGTGATGTGTGTGTGTTGTAGTGATGCGTGTGTGTTGTAGTGATGTGTGTGTGTGTTGTAGTGATGCGTGTGTGTGTTGTAGTGATGCATGTGTGTTGTAGTGATGTGTGTGTGTTGTAGTGATGTGTGTGTGTGTTGTAGTGATGTGTGTGTGTTGTAGTGATGCGTGTGTGTTGTAGTAATGTTTCTGTGTTGTAGTGTGTGTTGTAGTGATGTGTGTGTGTTGTAGTGATGTGTGTGTGTGTGTTGTAGTGATGTGTGTGTGTGTTGTAGTGATGCGTGTGTGTTGTAGTGATGTGTGTGTGTGTTGTAGTGATGTGTGTGTGTTGTAGTTATGCGTGTGTGTTGTAGTGATGTGTGTGTGTTGTAGTGATGTCTGTGAGTATGTTGTAGTGATCTGTGTGTGTTGTAGTGATCTGTGTGTGTTGTAGCGAAGATGCGTGTGTGACATTGCATACCTGTTGTTCTGGGGCCGGACTCCTTCAGTATTCGCTGGAAGCACTCGTACTGAGCGGTGGCGATCTGGCTGCGCAATTTATCGATTTTGTGGTGGTGGTGCGTCTGTCTGGTCTCCGTGGCGTTGGACTCTGGGGTTGCCATGGCGTTGGACTCTGGGGTTGCCATGGCGGGCGGCTGGGTTGTGGGACACATCGCATGCACGGGCACACATACACACACACTAAACTTTAAAGAAACCAAACCTCTTGCATACACTTATTGAGTTGTCTGTTATTTCTTGTAAAAATATATTTCAGTTCTGTCGGCCATGTTTACCAGGCTGCTGAGGGAAAGCCACATCAGCAGCAGAGACGCCGTCGCTGCTCTGGTTGTCATGGCAACTCTGAGGACGGTTGGGGGAAAGGCGTGTTAATGGAGAGAACCACCTCTCACCGAATATCGAACCATCTCTAACCTAATCACCATATTATAGTGGAGATAGTAGGAATATTATGACAATTTATGCTCCGAGTTCTCATACACTATAGCTTACAGGAATTATCTACAAAGAGTAAAAAGAGTCATTCTTCTTCTTCAACAGTGTCGGCCAGAACACCAGTTTAGGCCAAATCCTCCAGAGTATGAATAAAGAACTTTATTATTATCATAAAGATACTTTATTGATCCCTGTGGGGAAATTCAAGGTTACTTCTTTTCTTTGCAGTAACACATACAGGTAGTCACACCCTAACAAACATAACATTATCAAAACGAATATAAATGACAATCAAGGGCGGGTCAATACGTTTACATGTTTCCTAAACTCCCAATGATTGTGAATAGAGAACATAATCAATGGGCTAACAATCACATTTCTCACCCGTGACAAACTTCGAAGGCAACACATTAACAACACAGGTAACGCTACGGAACACTTAGCCACCTCGTGCTAATCGTACACGGTATCATCAGACCAATCAGCAGTCGGGGGAGGGTATGCTAGCACCAATCAGAGGAGGGAGTTTGAGATCATGACGAACCCCTCACTGCCAGTTCATCATGAAACACTTAAAGGGGTAGTTCGGAATTTTGGACATAGGACCTCATTCCAAGTCAGCCAGTGTGTTATTTATCATTGGAGACGTTTTCAACACACTTCATTCAGTTCTTCTAGTTGCAGAGTTCACTGGTGCTGGGCTAGCGCAAGTCAATGGTTTCGACTAGCCTGCTAGTAAAAACAGTCTTACCCAGTCCACAGTACACCCTAGGCAAATAAATTATAACGCCAGACTATCGATGTAAATGTCTGTGTTGATAGAATAGTGTTAGAAATAAAACTAACCGCGCATCGCATGAATCATCACATTTTGAGGGACTAGTTTCTGCCGGTAACCTAGGTAATATCAGTCCGCCGCTGCCGTAGCCTCCTACCAGGAAGTATAACGCTGCTGCTGAGACACAAGTCCCTCAAATGCAATGCCATGCAAGTGTTGGTTTTATTAACACACAAATAACACACTGGCTACCTTGGAAATTGGGTCTTATGTCCAAAATTCCGAACTACCCCTTTAACAGTACTAAGAAAAGATAATAAATGTTAATGAATAAAAAATAAACACTATGAATATGTTCGGAACTTGACCTGACCATTTCGGGGGCGATAAACATGGCATGACATATGGCGAGGCGATAAACTATAACGTGAGTGATCTGGACACAATTAGCGTAGCATCTAAAGCTCCGAATTCTCAATACATTTATAGCTGACAGGAATTTACCTACAAACTCCATCAACATAAGGACATACGAATACAAAATACAAGGCAATAGCACAAGTAATGCCGTGGGTAAAAACACTCACACTTTTCATTCACGCGCACAGACCACTGGCGATGAAAAGTTATCGCGATGCGCAACCACAGTGTGAGTGTGGCGAACTCTGCCTCTATATATATATATATATATAATTCTTTATTTTTCTGCCCCCCAAGGGTGTGACCCCCATCACCTGTATGTGACCCCGTGTCCCCCGATATAATAACCTGGCACTGAATGAACAAATATTGCACGGTACATAAAACATACAAACACCATTTATATATATATATATATATATATAGGGGAGACCGGGTATGGTTGTAACACTTTTTGCTTCAGCACCTGTAACTCATTGAATTTTTGAGCTAGAGCTCTCAAACTTTAATACAAAGTACCCACATTTGTTTACTACAAATGGCACCAATTCAAACCTTTGCAAGAATATCACAGACCTCATGAGGTGATGTCAAATACTTGTTGTTCCTTTGTTACAACCTACCCCACTACCTGGGTGGGTTGTAACACATGCTGGGGTAGGTTGTAACAATTAGACAAAATAAGCAAAAACAGAGGCCACACCATGTGATGTGCTTTATTAAAATAAAATAAAAACAATGTCATGTATATGTATATATGTGTCATGTATAATTTCATGTAATATAAGTCACATGGATGTATCTGCAATATTATAAATACTAGACAAAATATAGTCTTGGTCCAAATAAATACTTTCTTACATCAAAATCAGTTTTTTCTCGATAAAATCTGCATGGATTGGTTTCCAGCCTATATAATTACCATCAATGATCAGGAGGAAAGTGGGTAAATCCTATCTTAGTAGTGGGTTAGGGTTAGGGTTATCCCTAACCCTAACCCTATCTTATCCCTGATCGGTGGAATTGATGGTGTTATAACTCTCCCTGTATTACCAGGTCTCCCCTATATATATATATAACTATATATTTTTCCAGTGAAATATTTTTTAAATATACCTCCTTGTTTTTTCTGTATTTCTTTCTTTTCTTTTTTTTCCGGTTTTTCTTTTATCCTTTATCTTATTTCTGTACTTAAACTGTTTCTATTTTCGGCATCTAAACTGTTGTAACTGTAAATGTCCCTGTTTGCTTACGGGACAAATAAAGGGTTTTCTTATCTTATCTTATTAGGCAATGATACTTAATTGACAATAGCTGGTAACTTTGGTGCCTTTTCTACACATATTTAACCCCAACCCCAACACTAACCCACACCACTACATTGAAATATGCTTATGCTAATGATATGTTATGGGTCTTTTAGTGGTTGTATCCGCGGACACTTGCACACATACTTGGGGGTATTTTTATCAGGAGCAGAGGAACTGATAAAATGTCAACACTTCCTCTGCCCAGCAACAATCCCCCACTCCCAGAATTCAATAGGAAAATAATACTTCCTGACCTCAGCATTCTGCCACGGGGAGGTTCCTCTGCCATCTCCTGCCTAACATAGCCCTAAATAAGCCTTAACTTAACCCATATCTAGAGACTTATTTTAACCATCTCTAGCCCTAAGTTAGCCCTAACTTGTCCATCTCCAGCCCTAACTTAGCCATACCTCAATCATTACTGTCCTTAACTTAGCCCCAACTTCCATCTCTATCTCTTACTTACCTATCTCTATCACTAACTTAGTCCAATGTTAAACATTTCTGCCTTTATCTTCACCACAATATAGCTCTGACATAACCATAACTAGCTCTAACCAAAATATTCCTAACTCTAAACCCTAACCCCGAACCTAACCATTTATAACCCCAAGGATCACTGTAGAACAATGTGAAGGCAATCAGAGGCAATATTCACGGTCTTTATGTGACCAGGGGCGGAGAGCTAAGACTCAAAATGTTTCTCCAACTGGTTTCCACTCATTGGTTCCCAACATCTCCAACAAGAGGACTTCATGATCAATCCATACTTTGCAAAACATACAAAACAAAACGCTCTCTCTCTCACCCTCTCTCCCTTTGTCACTCACTCAGTCTGTCTGTCTGTCTGTCTGTCTGTCCGTCCGTGTGTCTGTCTGTGTGCATGGTACACACACACTCCTTCCACTTCTGCTAAAAAACCTAAGGTCTGCTCCAATTCTCCAGGACTAATTTAAGAACAGGAAACCTGAAGAGGGACAGCGGCACACGGCAGGATGTGCGTTAGGGGCTCTGTAGGGGTTTACTCCCTAAAACATACGCATTTCACACCTATTTTGTTTTAGGATCATTCATTATTATTTCATTATTTTGTATCTTTACATTCCAACACGACGAGAATGATCTAAATTGACATTTTGGTAAGCTGTCTCCGTTATTCGTTGGCTTGTCAAAACCAATAAATGTAATTTTAAAAAAAAAAAGTGGCATGAGAGTAAGAGAGAAGGGGGAGGAGGAGAGGGAGATGGGTGAGAAAGATAGTGAGATGAAGGAGAGATAGATAGCCTACATCTCTTTGCGGCAGGCAATCAAGATTTTAGTCATATATCAAAGTTCCTGATAAATTGTTGCTGCACTAGTCTCTCTCACTCCACTCCAGCTCTTTCGTGGTACTTTTGCTACTTTGTTACCATTATTATTAATTATTAAGATCTGTTGTCTTTGTTTGCAGCCCCAGCTCCCCTTACCTTTCAATGGGTGTTTGCACAGCTCCGCTGTTGGAAATACTCGGGCAGATGTGGTTGATGTGGTGGTGGCTGGAGCCTCTCCTCCTGTGTCCCAAGCACCGAACTGTCCCCGGAGCGGCTGGAACCCGGAGAGAGACCCGAGTGAGGACGAGCAGTGACGTCGTGCGCCTTGTGGTGGACACGCCCCTCCGACCCGCCCCCCTCTTCCACAAGCTGTGAAGGAAAAATAAGACCCATCAGTTTCCTCCCTTTCACTCTTGGGGGGTGATGATTGTCGGGCACTTTTGAAATGAAACAAGTGTGGGTTCAGTAAGAAAAAGGCTAAACAATTAAAAACCAACACTTTATTTTTATTTTTTTAAAGGCCCAATTTAGCTTGAGGTGTCCCGTCTGTCGTCTGCCTTTTTTCCATCATCGTTTTTGCTGAGAAACTGCTCCTCCTAGTGGATGCAGCCATTCCGGTTGCATTCCCCCTTCAGATCTTGCGACACATTAGGATCTCGCGATAACAAGATTGTAACTCTTTTGAGTTGCAGGTCTTCATAACCTTGTTTACAAACAAAAATATGGATTGAAAGTCATAAATATAGAATATAGACATTGCTGCATGTTTAAGGTTGGAAGGTAGGGAAAATAACCACACAGCTTTAGTAAGTTCATTTATTTGTGAAGGAAAAAAACAAAGATTATAACTGTTATAACAGACATACACATTTTTTTTTTTTAACTTTCCAGCTTCAGAAGGATTGGTAAACATCAGAAGAAGAATATGCAGTAGGGAAACTATAACATATACAAGCAGCATTATACTTTAGACTTAGATTTACTCTGCTAGTGAGGTTGCTGTGCTAGCCTAGCCAGTACAGCAACCTCACACTCCTAGCTTAGCAGGTGCCCCATAGTGCTGGCTTAGCAACTACATTTGTAGCATTAGCTTAGCAATTACGATTCCCCCATAGCACTAGCTTAGCAGGTGGGCTTACAGTCTCCTCATACTCATATGCTAGTGGGCACCGTGTCCTCAAACCACACGGTTAGTGGGCTACAGTTTCCTTATAGTGCTAGCTTAGTGGTTACAGTGGCCCCATAGCGCTAGGTTAGCAACTACAGGGTCAGTTGTAGTGTAAGCTTAGTAATTAGTTTACCCATAGCACTAGTTTCGCAGGTGGGCTATAGTGTTCTTATAGTGCTAGCTTAGCAGCTACAGTGTCCTCATAGTGCTAGCTTAGCGGCTAGAGTGTCCTCATAGTGCTAGGCTAGTGGGCTACAGTGTCTTTGTAGTTGTCAGCTCAGCTGGCACATCAACCACAATATACATTTCAAGTGGTGGTGAAAAGAATCAGAACTGGGACCCCTGGTCTACTGTTATAGAACAACACAACTAGCTTGAACAAGTCTAAGCATGAGACTTCAGAGTGGACTCCCATCTCAAGCAGATACCAAACACTTTTAAACTAGAACCTGTCCAACCTGGACTCAGTGGTCCAAACAACAACAATTTCTAAAACAACCACAGTCACGTTCTACATTATTCAAGTATGTACATAAAAAAGAGGGCATGTATATACACATAACATGGCTACAATCCAGCCCGCATGAGTTATATTTAAAATAATAATAATAATGGAATTGTACAGTTTAGGAAGACTAAATATGACAGGTTTTAGGTTTTATTTAGAATTTCATTATT
Organism: Urophycis tenuis; assembly: GCA_036785325.1. NCBI lineage: Eukaryota > Metazoa > Chordata > Actinopteri > Gadiformes > Phycidae > Urophycis > Urophycis tenuis. The sequence continues at coordinate 292,960 of JAXIVH010000159.1, read as the reverse complement.
GGGGTTAATATTGCTGGAATCATATGAGTTGTTGATGCAGTTGGTGGAGTTTCTTACTGGAATGTCAGTTTTTCTATCTAGAATTTTGGTAAACTTGTTTTGGGGGTAAAAAGGTGACAAATGCGAGGGTCTTGGGTTAGAGGTCTTGTGATGCACTGGGCAGGTGTGTGAGCAAGGCATATTTAAGGTGTTGTGTGTGCGCCGTTTGCCTGAGCTCATCGTTCAAGGGGAGACTGATCTAAAAGTTTGACTCGGTGGCCAGTGTTCAGCTGGGTAGAAAGTTCCATTATCAAAACCTACTGGGGACCTGTTGTCTTGTAAAAATGTTACAATTAAATAGTTATTAAAATGGGTCGTAAACTTTTTGCAAATTTTGTCCAGGCACACAAAAATGCACATCAATTCTTTAGCGATTAGTACTGGGATTATGTATTTGAACAGATCGATGTGAGCATTTCATCTGTGGGTTCTGTGGATTAACTGCCATGCCTTAACATAAGACTCGTGCCCGATTGGCTGAGAGGACACTAGTCCTTCCTAGTCTTAACTTACTGGATGACAGTGGTGAAGAGACATCATCCCAATTGCCAAAACAGTACCACGACACCCAGCGTGTTTGAACTACACCCTCAGACTGTGATGATACATAACGTATGCATTCTGGAGCAAAGTGAGGCTCTGGTTGATACAAATCAGATGAGAGAACTTAAGGAAGCAGAAGGCTCACAAAACATTCTGCTTCCAGGTTGGGATTCAAGCTGATTAAGCCAGACTTAAGGTTCATTCACATATAACAATCTCATCTTGTGAGATTCATATATATGATTCTGTATGGTGCATTTTGCCCAGACAGACTAATGCTACACCACCATCAGTTGTGAATAAGACTTTTAACAAACCTGCTATTTGGTTCCACTGTGAAGGGAGAGGATACAGTATTTTAAAGTTATGTTCAGCTTTTAAAAAATACACTTTGAAATACGACTGCCTCCTAGAAGTCCATGAATACCAGCGACCGTGAATGTGATTCTCGCTAGTCAGAACCAGACAGGCTCCAGTGTCATCCGTTTCTCTAAAGCAGGCAATTCTGGTGAAGATAAGTGCACCAAAACCAACGGGCCAGTCTATGAAATGGGGGGTGAATCCTTGTTGCTGTTCATTGGTCTGAAGTAGGCAGGGTGCTGTGGACACACAGGGCAACTGTGTAGAACAACCGAGTTGCCGGCTGCCAGCACACACAGAAAGATCATCATCCATGGAAGCGACGGACTTCAGACTGAATCATGAACTCTTTGACAAGGTTTGTACGATCACAACCCCCACCCCCCAACAAAGATACCAGCTTGAGACACAGCTGTGTATTGTGAGGGCACTCAGCTGGGCTTGCTCAGCCGCCCGTGGCCCGTGCCCAGCGCTCCCCTTCTCCTCGTCGTCTTGCCCTTCTCCCTGACCTTCCTGATGCGACGCTGCGGTGGCGGCGTGGGCGTCTCCCGGGACCCGCTGTCCTCCTGGGCGCTGGACGTGTCCGGGCCGTCCCGCTCCTCCAGGATGCCGTCCGGGACGCTCCTCAGGGACGAGTCCTCGGGCGTGCACGCGGCGGCGGTGCCGCTCTCACTGCTGCTCAGGTCGGGCTCCTCGCCGCTGCCGTGGCCCCGGGTGCGGTGCGGGAGGGAGGAGGCCCTGGCGGTGCGCCGGTCACGCCGGCCGCTCGGGCGGGGCTCATTCATGTCCACGCCGGAGTCCATGCTGGTGTCGTTGCTGCTCGGAAGCTGCTGGTGGCTCTGCAGCTCGATGATGGAGTGGCGCACCCGGGCAGCAGGCTTCCCCTCCAGGGAGACAAACCAGGCTCTTGGGGGCGCGGCCGAGGCCCCGCCCCCACCACTGCTCAGCTCCAGCAGGGCGCGCTCGCCCTGCAGCTCACCGGGGGCCCCGCGGGCACCAGCGAATGGCCCCATGCCCGCCGGAACGGAGACCGAGGACTCCAGGGGGTTGTGGTTGCCGCTGTAGCGGCCCCATAACCCGGCATCGGGGCCCTGGCCTCGGGGAGGAGTCTCCAGAGGCTGGCCAGGCTGCCGGGGGTCATCCGCAGATTGGGTGTGGTGGCGGGGGTCTCCGCGGGGGAGAGTCTGGGGGAAGCCGCCTTTCCTGGCGGGATCCGAGCCAGGGTACTCTCCTCCGTTGCGGGGGAAGGCGGCAGACCCCGGACACTCCTGAGAGCCAAAGAGTTCGGGGGCTCGGATGACGGCCGCTGGCCGGTTGTAGACATGGATCAGCTTGTCCTGGAAGAAGAGATCGGGCTTCTTGTGTTCGGACGTCTCCTGGAGCCAGACCACTTTGTCGGACTGCGGGTGAGGGCCTTTGTTCCGATCCAGGTTCTGGTAGAGAAGGGCGGCCGATCGCATCCCCGGATCCTCCACGTAGATGTTGTAGCGGGCCGCGTTCCCCGGTGCGGAGGAAGGGTCACATCGGGCACCGTGGGGGGGCCGAAACGGCAGGCCCTCCCCCTCCGCGTGCGTCGACGTGGTCTGGTCCTTCTTGAGGACCGTCGGCTTGGAGAAGCGGGCTCTCCGCTTCCGCCGCCTCGGCGCTCGCTGAGAACGTCTGACAACGCAGAGCACATATTTTGGACTTACAACCTGACCCGGAATACATCTGTACCCTGAACCAGTGTTCACATATTTTTGACCGTTCAAATTCTGCTTCTGATTTCTTTACCCGCAGTGACAGACCAGGACCGCCACGAAGCCCATCGCCACCGCCAGCATTGCCCCGAAGAGTCCGGCAAGGAGGAGGTTGTGGTCGGACAGGAGGTCCGTGGAGCCGGTGAGCGCCTTGTGATCTGGTGGGAAGTGTGGTTCAGTGGAGGCTACGGACGACCTAATTATGCTCATCATGCCATAGGACCAGGAATAATTCAATGATTCCATGATGACGGAGACGTAAAGATCACAAACGATTAGTCCTGAACGTATGAATGTTCATAGTGGTAGTCGACTAACCTTTAGTCAGGGTCAATTTTGGAAAGGGACATTAAAGCTTGCATTGCAAATAAAAAGACTGGTGTTCCCTCCCGGTGCATACCAGTTGGCAAGGGCGCGGCGACCCAGTAGCCCAGGTGAGAGGCGGTGTAGGTCCAGACTAAGTGGCCATCGATCAGCCTCACTATTCCAAGACCCTGGTGCTCCCAGGCTCCTTCAAATACACAAACACTCTCTTTGTGTTATTTTTGGCATGTCAGACTAGACTAGATTAGATCAGATTAAACTTTATTGTCATTGTGCAGAGTAACAAGTCGAGAGACAATAAAATGTATTTGGCGTTCTCACCACAATTGCAAAAGGAGCGATTTAAGGTGCAGTATGGTCATGAAGTGCATTATGAGTAGTAAAGTAAAGTGGTCTAAAGTAAACTCATCTACAAAAATTGAATCATGATTGTATAGCCAAGTGAGCTGGAGAGTTTGAAATTACAGTTATGTTTTACGGACCACAACAAATGTTCTAGTTTCTGTTGTATGTTTTTTAATACAATGGTACAATGCTAACACAATTCTTCCATTGATAAAGTAACATTTAAGTGAACCTAGAATGGAGTAGAACAGAGTAGAAAAGAGAAAGGGTGTTTTTTCTGGTACCTGTCTGGCTGTTGAAGGCCCAGGCGGGCAGCGTGTCGGCGGGCTTGAGGCCGGCGCCGGGTCCCAGGGGTAAACTCACATGGACGGGGCCCCTGACCCGCAGCTCCTCTGTCCCGGAGCACAGCCGGACACTGAGGGCTGCGGTGGGCCTCAGCTCCACGGTCCTGTACGCTGAAACGGAGCCCAGTCACAAGCTGACTAGATCCGGTGGAACCTGCTATCCAATCCAATCCAATCCAATCCATTTTATTTATAAAGCACAGTTTAAATAAACACAACGGTTTCCAAAGTGCTGTACAGTACAATAAAATACAGTAAAGCATAATAAATACATGAATAGGAAAACCACAGAGATAAAAGAATAAAAACGATAAAAAGTATGAGCACATAAAATCAACAACTTATATGGTGTTAAAAGCCAAGGAAAAGAGGTGCGTTTTAAGAAGGGTTTTAAAATCAGACAGAGAGGAAGCCTGTCTGATATGCAACGGCAGATTGTTCCAGAGTTTTGGAGCCGCGACTGAAAAAGCTCGGTCCCCTCTGAGCTTCAGTCTGGTTTTTGGAACTCTCAGGAGCAGCTGGTCAGCTGACCTGAGGGATCGACTGGGCATGTAGGGGTGGAGAAGCTCAGAGAGGTATGATGGGCCAAGACCATTTAAAGATTTAAAAGCAAATAAAATAATTTTAAAATGAATTCTAAAATGGATGGGTAGCCAGTGGAGTGACGCTAAAATCGGTGAAATGTGCTCATACTTTCTAGTGCCAGTTAAAAGACGTGCAGCAGCATTTTGAACTAATTGAAGCCGAGCGACAGAGGTCCCACTAACCCCCATATAAAGTGCATTACAGTGGTCGAGCCTTGTGGTCACAAAGGCATGAATTACCGTTTCGAAGTGCTTTCTTTGGATAAGAGGTTTTATCTTTGCCAACTGCCTTAACTGGAAGAAACTTGATTTCAGCACAGCTTTTATCTGGCTATCAAACTTAAGGTCCACATCTACCTGCACGCCCAGATTGCGAACTATGGGTTTGGTGTACTGTGCTAGAGGACCCAGACTAACTGAGGTGGGCACAGAGGTGCCACCGAATACCACAACTTCAGTCTTTTTTTCATTAAAACTTAAAAAGTTAAGAGCCATCCAGGCCTTGACATCCTCTAAGCAGTTTAACAAAGGTACAGGTCTATGTCTGGCACCATCTGCTGCCTCGGTGTGTTGGTACGCATCGTTTTGTCTTGTTTTGTTTGTTCATTTAACTTTTTGTCACTTAAAACACTTACTGTTGCTTGTTGTTTGTATTGTCTATTGTTGGTGCTGTTTTGTTGTTTGTTCACTGTGCTGTTGACTGTTGCGCACAAGGACAAGGCAAATTCCTCGTAGGTGCAAACCTTGGTTCTGCTGAGGTCTGAGTTCCAAAGCGGCTTGAGCCGTACCAGACGAGAAGAAGGTATCACCTGATTGGTTGCTGAGGATGATGGCGGGGGTGCAGTTGGCGCAGTCCGTCGCCAGGTGGTGTCGTGGCACCGTCAGGTAGGCGCTCAGCGAGGAAACGCTGGCGTTCTCAGCAAGCATCAGGAGGTCCTTCGGGAACTTTACACTGGGCTGAGAAGGACTGTCTGTACAGACACACACAAGAAAGCAGCACTCAAGCATCAGGAGGTCCTTCGGGAACTTGACACTGGGCTGAGAAGAACTGTCTGTACAGACACACACAATAAAGCAGCACTCAAGCATCAGGAGGTCCTTCAGGAACTTTACACTGGGCTGAGAAGAACTGTCTGTACAGACACAATAAAGCAGCACTCATGCATCAGGAGGTCCTTCGGGAACTTGACACTGGGCTGAGAAGAACTGTCTGTACAGACACACACAATAAAGCAGCACTCAAGCATCAGGAGGTCCTTCGGGAACTTGACACTGGGCTGAGAAGAACTGTCTGTACAGACACACACAATAAAGCAGCACTCAAGCATCAGGAGGTCCTTCAGGAACTTTACACTGGGCTGAGAAGGACTGTCTGTACAGACACACACAATAAAGCAGCACTCAAGCATCAGGAGGTCCTTCAGGAACTTGACACTGGGCTGAGAAGGACTGTCTGTACAGACACACACAATAAAGCAGCACTCAAGCATCAGGAGGTCCTTCAGGAACTTGACACTGGGCTGAGAAGAACTGTCTGTACAGACACACACAATAAAGCAGCACTCATGCATGACATCATCACTGACAGGAACATTTACTTTCTATGTTGAACGCGAGACATGGCAAAAATCAACGGGACTTCCTGTCTCTCAATCAAGCCACACCCCCAGGCTATCTGTACATACAGAAGCCTCGCTCCATGGGTCATAGTGGTGGGGCTGGCTGTCAGACATTGCACAGACTTACTGGTGAAACAACTTCCTGTACTCAATGTCACCTCATTTGAGTGTGTTGCATTCTCACACTGGCTGGGTCTACACAGTTCCAGGTGGTCCTTGTCTACCACCTCTTGTCTGCCCCATGTCTCTAAGCACACTCCTGCTCAGTGGCTCCAGCGGCTGTTCTTTTGCCGCTGAATTCCTGTCCCACCTGGAGTGTTTTTACATCGACATTCAGGGCATTTAGCAGATGCTTTCATCAAAAGCCACTTACAAAGAGTACATTTGTCATAAGAAGAGGAAACATTTCATTGCTGTTAATGCAGTAAGAAAGTCACCAGAACAAGTTCCAAGCTATTAAAGTGCCAAGACGTACAACAAATAAGAGCATGAGGGTAGGGTTATGCAGGGTTCAGATGAAGTGGGTCTTGAGTCTCTTCCAGAAGATGGGGAGTGACTCTGCAGTCCTGACATTGGCAGGGAGCTCGTTCCACCACTGTGGTGCCAAAACGGAGAAGAGTTGAGATTTCGCCATCCGACCTTTTCCTCCTTTTAGTGGTGGAGGTAACATCATACAGCACGTTCGAGGTCCTACCCATGACAAAATTCACACTCTAGACTTGTGTGTGCTCCACAACACCCTCTATTCAGTCTATTCACCAGCATCTCTTGGCGCCTGTGTGGATTACTGCAGGCGAGGAGTGTTTACCTGGTAGCTTCGCCGTGATGATAAGGGAGTCTTCGAACAGCCAGATGTTTCCGTGGCTCTGAGGGAGGAGTCGCAGCGTGACAGCAGAGAACACTGCAAGGCATAACACAAATACAACCTTTTTTTACACTATGTTAATATTCGTTCAGACACACAAGAGAAAACAGACAGACACGTGACACGCTACCGGCAGATGGCACCCTGTCGTACAACTGTACATTTACATTTACATTTAGAAGATGCTTTTATCCAAAGTGACTTACAATAAGTACATTTGTCAGAACTGTGACTTGTAATGTTCAGGGAGTTTTCCTGGGATGTTGCTGGAAAACGGTGGAAAATTCAGAGGAGTGTTGGGATTCAAAGCCTACAGTGTTTCCAATGCATTACCCTAACCGGATGTTCTGTAAGGTGTGTTGTGGACACGTCCCTCTCTGTGGTGTGTTGTGGTTATTTGACGTGTTTACATTCTGTTTTGTCATCACTTCCCCTGAACAGGATCATTTGAAGGCACAAGCTGTAGCATGGACCTTAGTATTTTGAAAAGTGCTCTACAAAACACATGTATTATTAATATGATTATTATTATAATTCAACCAAGCCGTACCCCAAGGCTCTGTGCTTGGACCCCTCCTTTTAACCCATCTACATGCTCCCCCCCTTCAGACCATGCTTCACCGCGGCCTAAAATGTCACTGCTATGATTAGATTAGATTCAACTTTATTGTGCAGCGTAACAAGTACAGAGACAACAAAATGCAGCTGCCGTTGCGCCAGAGGTGCAAAAGGAGTGATTAAGGTGCACTATGACACCCTGACACCCTATGCTGATGACATCAAGCTTCATCTCCAGCACCAAACCATCCACACGACACAAACCACGGCGGCTGGGGCGGTGGAGTCAACATGGCCGGTCTACTCACACGCCGGCTTTGCGGTGCTCCATGGTAGCGTTGTGGGCACATAGCCCTCCATCCTGGCCAGCAGCGTCAGGCGGAGCCCAGAGGGAAGCTGCAGCAGGGCTTCGCCACCCGGGCCGGTCCTGGTACTGGCACGGAGGGTCCGGTCGGCGTACACGTCCAGCACGGCGCCCTCCAGAGGGCGCCGGGTTGTCAGGTCCCGGACCAGAGCCTTCAGGGTGAACTGGACTTCTAGGGGGTTTGATAGTGAGGTTTGAGGGTTTGGTTTTAGGTTCTAGGGTTAAGGGTTCTTATAGTAGGGTTTGAAGGTTTGGTTTTAGGTTAGGGTTAAGGGTTCTTATAGTAGGGTTTGAGGGTTGGGTTTTGGGGTCTAGGGTTAAGGGTTCTTATAGTAGGGTTTGAAGGTTTGGTTTTAGGTTCTAGGGTTAAGGGTTCTTATAGTAGGTTTTGAAGGTTTGGTTTTAGGTTCTAGGGTTAAGGGTTCTTATAGTAGGGTTTGAAGGTTTGGTTTTAGGTTCTAGGGTTAAGGGTTCTTATAGTAGGGTTTGAAGGTTTGGTTTTAGGGTAGGGTGAGGGTCGTCATTATTTTTGGCTTTACCTCACATTGGGTTTTTTGTGTTCAATTCAAATGGAATGTCTGTTATGCAGGCCTACATGTATTCTTGATGTTCAAGTGTGGCTGTTTCACCAAAAGGCAATATTGATGTACCTTACAAAATTGATACCGAAGATGCTTCTTACATGACTGCCTATGGATTTACAATAAGTGTCCGCTAGATGGCATCCAAACGCTTTAAATACAAAAAAACACGTTCAGTCCTGTAGTGGTCTTTAGTGAATGAAACGCCGATTAAACCTATGGTAACGTACCACTTTGCAGTCGTTGCTACACACAGGGCAAAAGGCTCAGAATTTAACAACGATTTATATCAATGGGTTCCTAAAATTAGGCGTGTTTTTTTTATTTATTTTTTTTTAACCCTTTTGGCCTTCCGTCCGCCTGTCTGTCTGTCCGTCCGTATGTATGGTAGAGTAGAGTTAGCTTCCGGTTAAAAGGTATTGAGTTCAGCATGAGATACAGCGTGAATTTGACTAATGACGTGTACTCACAGTAAACAAATAAGTGCACTTAAAAATTAACAACACTTCATTATCAACATTATTGATCTTTCGAGTCCTTATATTCTCCAGGTGGAGCCCGCCCCCCCTACATCTGAGTGAAGAGGAGAAAGGGGGCGGTGTTTTCAGAAGAGCAGGCCAGCTCATTGGTCCGCTGTCATGCCTGTCATGCTTTTGTTTTTTTCTAAATAAATTAAGCACCAGCAGTATAAGCCTCAAAAGAACGATTAAAAAAAATAAAAGTAGTCGATATACAATATATGAAGTACAATAGTTGAATTCCCAATGTCTTTACAAGTCAGACAAAGCCTCCAACCATCTGTACCAAATCCTACCCCCAAATTAATCCATTAGGCTTAGAAATATATTTCTTACTCCATAGTCAGCATGTTTTTACGATTGTAGCTTTTTTTATTGTCTACATAAAAGGCTTGTGTTGTTAGAAGATCTGTCTTAAAAGACTGTCGTTATTACGGTAGTTGTTACGCCATCGGACGCGTATTATTTGTATTGCACAATAGGCCCACACCTATAAATGAGCCCTGATATCGAAAAAATACATATTTTTTTTCCCCAGAGTCAGCATGTTCAACCGATCGTAGCTTTTTCCTGTCTGCATTAAGTCTTATGTTGTCAATGTCCCCGTTTGCGGGACAAATGAAGGATGTTCTTATCTTATTGTTAGAAGACATGTCGTTATTACGGTAGTTATTACGCCATAAATGAGCCGTAATATCTAAAACGCCTTGCTGGTGGTTTATGAGCCGTAAGATGGCGTTTTTCTTGTTCTCCATCCCGGTTCTCGGGCCCCCCTGACTGTAGGATAAAAACGGGGGCTTTGTGAGATCAGCTACCTGGCTGGTGGCGTGGATGAGGAGACTCGGACTCCGGGCTCCGGCGCGCCGCTGGGTGGGTCCCGACACCGCCGGCGTTGTTCTCGGGGGGGGAGGGCGGGGTCGCGCTCACCGGACCCGCGTCGCGGCTGAGGGTCCCGGTCCAGACCGCCGAGGAGGTGCACCACCACAACAACAGCAGCAGCAGCAGCGGCGGGGAGGGGCGGCGGCGTTCTGCAGGCATGGCGCGATCGAACCGACGCCCTGAGACATTACGGCGTAAACGGCAGCCGGGAAGCACGTTGGATGTCTCGCGGCCAGGTAGTGGGCTTGGTGTGTGTGTGTGTGTGTGTGTGTGTGTATAACGTCTTGATGGGGTTCTTTTGTTGTGATTGCTACACTCACGTGACACCCACGTGACCTTCCAGGAATGGTGCGGGGCGAGGCGCTGCTTGGTGATGATGGGGATGATGAAGGATGGGCGTGCGGGAGGAGAGACATGACGTCATAGAACGCGCGATCAGGGCGATTGATGAAACGGAGAAGCGTCGATACTTTAATAGGCTACTAATAATAATGGAAAATAGTTAAATAAAAATCCGAGACGCGATCTGAAATAAGCTTCTTCGGGACACAAACACTACAAGCTCCCTTTCCTGTTTTTTTGTTGTTGTTTTTTTAAATTAATTTACCTTTTATATATCGAAGTATGCACAGCATATACGTGGACATATATAGACTTTAGGCCCCACTGTGAAATATGTATCAATATAAATAAGAGCAATTGGTTAATAGGGTATGGTTGGAGAGAGTTGTAACACCACCAATTCAATCAATCAGGCATAAGATAGAAGTCACATGATCATTTCAGTAATTACCCACTTTCTCCCCGATCATCGATGGTAATTATCTAAGCTGGAAACCGATCCATGCAGATTTTATCGAGAAAAAAATGATTTTGAAGTAAGAAAGTAATATTTTGGACCAAGACTATATTTTGTCGTACTTATAATATTGCAGATACAACCATGTGACTCATATTAGATGAAAGTATAATTTCTCGAAATGTGAGGCATTTTCCCCTGCTAATTCCAAACCACTATGATAATACAGCTAACTAAACAATGGCTGACGGGGTGGGGTGGGTTGTAACACATCTTTACCAAGTGTTACAACCATCCCCTTACATACCGTAACGTCCAACTAACTAAGAACACTTTCTTGATATTAAGTAACAGAATGCCAAGGCAGTGGAAAAGGAGTGACAGAGGTGTGCCTGCAGATGTTTTAAAAAAAGCATCTGATGAGGTCACAAAGGAGGGAAAGTCAGTCAGATCAATTGCGAAGTCAAATGGGATCTGCCATGTAACACTGAGCAGATACTGCACATCACTGCAGAAGCTGAGAGACCAGGGGTCCAGTGATCTTCCCAGTGTAGGTCACAGGAGCAGCAACAAAGTTTTCTCTGAGGTCCAGAAGGAGATGTTAGCTGATTATTTGAGTCAGGCAGCAGACGTGTATTATGGACCACGTGAGGTAAACATATAACAGGTTAGTTACACACACTTCTGAGTCAAAAAGAAAGTGGATTTGAGTTATGGTCAGTCACAGACAGAGAGACATATTTCAATAAAGCACATCACATGGTGTGGCCTCTGTTTTTGCTTATTTTGTCTAATTGTTACAACCTACCCCAGCATGTGTTACAACCCACCCCGGTAGTGGGGTAGGTTGTAACAAAGGAACAACATGTATTTGACATCACCTCATGAGGTCTGTGATATTCTTGCAGAGGTTTGAATTGGTGCCATTTGTAGGAAACAAATGTGGGTACGTTGTAATAAAGTTTGAGAGCTCTAGCTCAAAAATGCAATTACAGGTAGGGATGCACCAATACCGATACCAGTATCGGGTATCTGGCCGATACTTCCTTAAAATACTCGTACTCGTATTTGTTTTTTAATTGCCAATACCACGCACCGATACCACTATGCCAGTAGCCTACTTTAAACTGGCCGTATGCAGAGATGAGTTGTCCTACCTAACTAACTCAGGGGAGATAATGGGCAGAAACTCTGAGATTCTGCCAAAGGCTTGTGTGTGTGAAAGTTGGCTGCGAAAAGACGGAACAGTAGGCTAAGTCATGTCAGCGATTTGGGCATATTTTAAGATAAAGGATGACGACAGGAGTAAGGCAGAGTATAATATCTGTAATGCTACGTTGTCGAGAGGCGGAAAGGAAAATTCTTCCTTTAATACAAGCAATCTGATAAAACATCTTAAGACGCACCATAGTGTTTAGTACACAGAGTTCAGTAATGCTAGCGGCGCAAGACCGAAGCAGCCAACCTTATGACGTCTTGCAAAAGCGAGAGAAAATGTCCAAAGACAACTCACGGGCAATACAAATAACAGAGGCACTCACTTCAGTGCTCGATGACCAGCCACTTTCAGTTGTTGATAATGTCGGATTTCGCTGTCTTCTAGAAGTGCTAGAGCCCAGATATGAGATTACCAGTCAGCTCTACATCACCGATGTGATGTTGCCAAAGGTGTATAAAGTGAAACGTGATAATGTGCTTATTAAGCAATAGTTCTGATCACTTTTTGTGATTATTTTTGTTGTTATTCGCTTTATTGAGGACTATGATTCTACATGTGTGTATATTATTGGGGATTTTAATGCTGATCTATCAGACAATAATTAATTATTTGCTAGAGATCTGATAGAGTTCTGTAATGAAAATAAATTGTTTTTAACTAGCCAGCTGTTGTTGCCTAACAGCAGTTTTACATATGTTAGTGATGCCTGGCAAACTACTTCCTGGCTCGACCATTTAATGTGTACTGCAGATGCTCATTCCTCTATTGTAGATATGGTGATAAGGTATGACTTGGCTATTTCTGACCATATACCCATATCTATGTCACTGAATGCTGATAATATCCCTGCGTTGGCTCCAAGCAATGATGCAAACAATGTTAGTAAACCAAATTGGGTAAAACTCTCTGAGGAGGAAAAGCGCAAATACTTTTCATCAACTGACAAGCTGTTAGGATTGATTGAATTACCTAAAAATGCATTGCTGTGCCAGGACATGAACTGTAAGGACTCTAACCATGGTCTTGAATTATGTTCCTTGTATGAAAGCCTTGTCAACAGCCTTATTACATCAAGTACTTGTCTCACTACACAGAGAAACAAAATACATAGTAAGGCAAAACCTGGCTGGAATGAACATGTGGGTGTGTTACATACTGCAGCCAGAGAAGCGTTTAAACTTTGGTCTGAATCAGGCAGGCCTAGACAAGGCCCACTGTGTGTGAATAAAAAGTCCACAAACGCAAAATTTAAATATGCTCTTCGCTTTATTAAAAGGAAGGAAAACACTATGACAGCTGATGCACTTGCTAAAAAGCTGCAGAGTAATAACTACTATGACTTCTGGAAGGAGGTCAAAGTGTTAAAAACCTCCCTCCCCTCTGATATAGAGGGAGTGTCTGGTACTGAGAATATAGCTGAGAAATGGCGTGAACATTATCAAGAGCTGTTTAATTGTGTTAAGAGTGATCCCTTTGTGTTAAATAACATTGAACCAAATGAGAATCTTGTAATTAGACCTGATGAAATTTCACATGCAATCTCAATGTTAGATAATAACAAGGCGTGCGGCATGGACCATATCTATGCAGAACACTTGAAGTATGGGAGTCAGAAACTCTGTCCTTTATTATCAATGTGTTTTACTGGGCTCCTTATCCATGGGGTGCTACCTGATTCACTTCTCTCCATACTGCTCGTTCCAGTCCTAAAAGATAAAGCCGGGAAACTGAATAGCATTGACAACTACAGACCAATAGCGCTTTCTAGTATTCCATCCAAAGTTTTGGAACGTGTCTTAATTACTAGGCTTGATACTTTTCTACTAACATCACATAATGAGTTTGGCTTTAAAAGGAAACATGGCACAGATATGTGTATATTTGCTCTAAAGGAAATGGTTGCAAAATATGTGGATCAGAATTTGACTGTATTTATGTGTTTTTTAGATGCCTCCAAGGCGTTTGATAGGGTCAACCATGGCAAATTATTTATTAAATTACTGAAGAGAGGGGTGCCAAAGGTCATTATTAGGATCCTATTATACTGGTACAGTCACCAGACAATGAGGGTCAAATGGGGCTGTGGGATATCCTCCCCATTCTATGTATCAAATGGTGTCCGTCAAGGGGGATTATTATCCCCGGCTTTATTTAACGTATACATGAATGATTTGTCAGTTCAACTGAGTTTGTGTCCTACTGGTTGCCTCATTGGTAGCTCTCTCATTAACCATCTTGTGTATGCAGACGATTTGGCCATTGTTAGTCCATGCAGTGCTGGCTTGCAGCAACTACTTAAGGTATGCACACAATATGGCCTTGAGTATGACATTACATTTAATGCGAAAAAGAGCAATGTCATGATAGTTAGAAGCAGAGAGGATAAACAACTGACTTTCCCTGTTTTCTATCTGTGTAATAGCCCACTTGTGGTGTGTAAAGAAGTAAATTATCTTGGTCAAATAATTTCAGATGATCTTAGTGATGATAAAGATATATATCGTCAACGCCGTAAATTATATGCCCAGGCTAACATGTTACTACGCAAGTTCAGTATATGCTCTTCTAATGTCAAATGCTCTCTGTTTAGAGCCTTTTGTACACCTTTGTATACTGCTCATCTATGGTGTAGATATAAGAAAAGCAGCTTGCAGAAGCTTAAAGTAGCCTACAATGACACTATGAGATTGCTGATGCAGCTACCTAGATGGTTTAGTGCCAGCTACTTGTTTGTTTTTTCCAATGTGCCAACCTGTGAGGCAGTCCTTAGAAACCTAATGTACAAATTCATGTGCCGCCTGGATCCCTCACACAATAGTATTATTGAAGCTCTAGTGAACCCAGCTAAGAGCTCATTGAGGTACTCCTCTAAGCTTAGGAGGCATTGGAGAGAATGCCTATATGTTTGATGGTTTGTTTTGTCCTGTTGTCTTCATGGCTTGTTTGTCTTGTTGTCTTGATGGTTTGTTTTGTCTTCTTCTATGTTTTTGTCTGATTTTTATACTATATGCTATGGACCTTGTACTAGTGTCTGTGATAAATACAGAATTGATTGATTTATCTGGTTATATTTACATTTTGTCTCATGTGATGGCATTTTGTCTTTGAAGGCTTTTTTATTAAAACCAGAAAGCTCTGTTTAGTTTTGGCTTGGAATAGCCTGTTCATTTGGTATAGCCTTACTAAAGGCTTGACATAATCTTCAGAGGAGAAAATAAAATCTGCCTTCAAATGAATTGCACTTCTTTCATAGAGACCAAATCTAGAAAGTATCGGTATCGGTACTCGGTATCGGCAAGTACACAAATAAAAGTATCGGTATCGTATCGGTTTGTAAAAAAGTGGTGTCGGTGCATCCCTAGTTACAGGTGCTGAAGCAAATAGTGTTACAACCATACCCAGTCTTGCATTCATTTTCTTACAAAAAAAACAAAAAAAACATTGAATTTACTCCTACTGGCCCTCATTTATCAAACGAACGTAGAAATGAGCGCAAATCTGAACGCATGATTCATCTTACGATAGGACCCACGTGAGATTTACGAAACGTATCGTATCACACCAATCCCAGCGTACGAAGGAGCTTGGTGTTGATAAATACGGCGGCTGAGATCGATCGTAATTTACGTAACACGCCCCTATAAAAGAAGTCTCGCCCCTAACTTTTACGACATGGAGAAACATCCAACGGCAAAGAAGAAGCGGATTTTTTCAGAAACAGAAATGGAGACACTCGTGTCACTTGTTGATGCGCCCCCCCCCCCCCCCCCCCCAAGGACACTCACCCCTGCCCACCCAGCACCCCCACCCCTCACCCCCCTGGACATATATCATATTATTGATAGTAATGTTATTTATTGTATTATTTATTCTCAACTGCCGTTGCACCCCCCACCCCCATATCCATACAATCCACATTCATCTGTTGTACCCGTTCCGTTGTATTGCACTAGCGCACTATTGACTATTGCACCATCTGTACACTTCTTGTATTATATTACTATTTCTCGCACTACCTGTACATTGTTTACTTTTTTTTTTTTTTAAACATTTTTTTATACTGTTTACAGCCTGTTTCTGCTAGTGTTAGTAACCGTTTACTACCTCAACGACCACTACCTCCACCTGCACTGTTTACTGTCACTTTAATAACTACCGTTAATTACCGTCACTTTAATAACTACTGCCACTTTTCATGTTTTTCAATTTTGCACTCTGCACCTTATTCTACATTTCTGCATTTCAACCCGCACCTTTATCGCTCATTTGCACTTCTGGTTAGAACGCCAACTGCATTTCGTTGTCCCTGTACTTGTACTCTGCACAATGACAATAAAGTTGAATCTAATCTAAAGCAACGATACACCTCATCAGGGTCATCAAGGTCATCGGGGGGGGGGGGGGGGCTTATGTATATATGTAGCATTATACATAACATCATACATCCAATACAAACATGTAATAAAGTACTGTGATATGGACCAAAACTCATATCCTGGCGTTTTGGGACTGAATGGGACTGAATGGCGATATATCATATTGGTATTTTAAACAAAAAGGGCAAAGTGTTTAGTTTTAACTCAACGCCACAAGTAATCACCGACAACCGCTTTTATTTAGACTATCACATTAGATTACAGACTGATCTGGGGGGATCCAAGCTCACACACAGTGTTTTGGTATGTGATGAATGTATGGCACTTCCTTATCAGCTCACTGCATGTGCTGCATTATCTAAATATTCAACATTTAACCAATGTCCCAAATTTGACAAGTCCCGAGTTTTTATTTTCGATCGGCAGTCGTCTTGGTCTGTCTTCGCCTTAATGGGTCGACACTGCCTCCTTACCAGGTTCCTTAAAGGTTTTCACCAACTCAGCCCCCCCAAGTATACGTGTTTACCTTGGAAAAATAATTTTGAGCCTGGCTTTATCACATGATCTGATTTTGTGTGTATGCAAATTCGAGCATTTTTAATGAGATAGGGCCTTATTTGCATATGTAAACATTAAAATATAAAAAACATGCAATACATTTTTTTCTCATCTTAACATAAGTAACCAACTGAGAAAGTTTCATGGTGACATCTATTTTTTTTTTTTTTTACCCTATTCACCTGTACTGTCTCGCCTTAATTGCCTATTTATGCTAATTATGCAAATTGCCCAAAGTGCAACTTTAGGCAACCAAGTTGAATTCCATCCATTAGGCCTATAGATGACATTTCTGCAATAAAACTTTAGGGTACTCAACATTTCTGGGTTTACTATTGGGCCTATGGGGATTACGACTAGACTATCAGACCTGACGTGAGATTTCATCGCAGCCTGCGCTCACGTTCAATTTGATAAATGCCAAGCTCAACATGGAAATGAGCGTACCTTCATTTTAGCCCCGTTTTCTGTCGTACGCTCGTTTGATAAATGAGGGCCACTGTGTGGTGATGAAATGCAACAGATGAAATGATTGTGAACAAATCGATCCTATTGAATTAGCCAATTACTTTACTATGACAACTATATTGTTAATTTGACCATATGTTGTTTTTTGGAATAGGTACGTGATATGAGGTCAGTTAAAAACATGCTATGCTACATCTATCTGTGATTCTATCAGCCTAAATAAAGTTAAAAGGAGTCACTTTACACCCATATCTAATAAACTTTTAATTCCTGTATGAATGTTCAGTCAGTCAGTGATTTTCTAAACCGCTTATCCTCTGGAGGGTTACTGGAGCCAATCCCAGCTACAACGGGCGAGAGGCGGGGTACACCCTGGACAGGTCGCCAGCCTATCACAGGGCTAACATATAGCAAAGAACAACCATTCACACTCACATATGGTCAATTTAGAGACACCAATTAACCTAATCCCCAACCTGCATGTTTTTGGTCTGTGGGAGGAAGCCGGAGTACCCGGAGAGAACCCACGCAAGCACGGGGAGAACATGCAAACTCCACACAGAAAGGTCCCAGGTGGATTCGAACCCAGAACCCTCTTGCTGTGAGGCGACAGTGCTAACCACTGCACCACCGTGCCGCCTGTATGAATATTAATTTACAAAAGAGTCATGAAATAAGGTTCAGTAGGCAGGCTTAACCACTAGCTAGCGACAAAGAGCAGAAGAGGCTGAAGATTCTGAAAGTAACCCAGCCCAACCTCAGCCATTGTGATTGGCTGAGGTTCAAGTGATTGACAGGCAAGATGGATTCTCCAAATTGTTTGCAGTAACAACCAAAAAAAAGGGGTCAGTAGGTAGGTCTATTTTTTTTTTTCAAAATTCAAAGTAAAAAAAAAAAGTATAATTTTGGTCATGGTGAATACGTCGGTATGAATTTAAACAAATGTGCATATTGTGACGTCACTGACTGGGTCTCCAACCCGTAAAAGTCTAGTGGTCTCCTAAACTCAGTCGAAACGTCACGTTATAGCGGTGTCGAGATATTTCAATGCATTGTTTTATGTAGGACCTATTGCTACAGTGCCCGAACACGTATAACTTTGAACAGTGACCACAAACATTTTCTTTACTGCAGTCACAGCCATCATAACAGACAAGCGCAAACCATTGATGAAATGGAGTGAATATAAAAGAAAGAACGTAGCCTATGTGTGTATGTAGGCAATTTATATTTGCGATACTTACTAAAATATAAATAATAGGGTTTTATTGTAGTTGCATTGTAGTTGTAGTTGCAATTGAAGAGTAAAAAAAAAAAAAAATGTCCGGTCTTAACGCAAGTTCACAACCGGCAAG
Organism: Urophycis tenuis; assembly: GCA_036785325.1. Taxonomy (NCBI): domain Eukaryota; kingdom Metazoa; phylum Chordata; class Actinopteri; order Gadiformes; family Phycidae; genus Urophycis; species Urophycis tenuis. The sequence continues at coordinate 274,523 of JAXIVH010000159.1, read as the reverse complement.
TCGGTCGGACAAAAAAGGGAAAAAATACAAATATTTGTGTTGGTCCTAAATTGACAGGGTCAGTCGGGTTACGGCAAACCCAAATATTTTTCAGGATGGCCTTACTGACTCCTTAACACTCTCTAGTGGAGTCAGAGGCACTAAAACTGTTGACAGCGATGAGCGGTCATTATGTTTACCAATACTTGACCCGTGCAGAATTCCGTTTTAAAACAGAAGAATCACACCTCTGTGTACACTGTCCGTACTCCACGGCAGCCATCTTAGCCAAGTAGCGGAAGAGGCGGAGCCAGGCTGAGCCGCGCTCGGTTTGAAAATGGCTAGACGTCAGTGGGCGTAATGGATTCACATGTGTTTGGCGGGTGACGTGAGTATTGGATTTGGAACAACACTAACATCTGAAAATCTGCATACTTAGTGAGTGCGGATAGTGTACTACATTTAAGTGTACTCATGGAAGTATGGATATCGGAACCCGGCCTTGAGCTTCACCAAAATGTTCTACTAAATTAATTAATACATCCTTGCTTTTACGTCACCACAAAAACACACACACAACCATATAGGAACCGCGATAGAACAACAAATCGAGTACTTGAATGCTTTATTTAAAATGAGGCAAAGTTACAAAAAGCGTCAAGCTAGTGTGAGAAGATGCGTCACAAAAACAAAGTGCATCGTTAGGGCAGGATGTCAAATTTGTCATAACACGTAACTAGAAAGTGTGCAAAAAGACAATACTATTAATATTACACCATGATTCATTAAATCTCACCAAAGTGGGCGGGGGAGGCAGGTTGGTGCGGCATTACTTTAGTCTGGCAGTCCTTTAGCGCAGGCTGGGTACCCGTTTGCGCTCCAATTGGCCGGATAGGAAGGAAGTGAGAAGAGTGTGTGTGAGACGTGTCACTTCCTGCTTGGTCAGTAGCAGCCATCATTCCAGCCGGGGTGCCGGAGGGCTCTGAGTGGCATCGACGAACTGAGGAGAGAGGCATTAGCATTAGCATTAAGTTATCCCTTTATTATCATAATATAATAAGCTGATAGAAATGTAGTTTATTTTGACCAAAACCTTGAGTCCAGGACATCACCATCAAAACAAAAAAAAAGCAAGTCTATCCTTTAACAGCGCGTGTGAGGGTGGATGCGGGTTCGGGCTCACCTGCGTGCTGATTGGGCGGTCGGGGGGGTGGGGCTTGCCGCCGGGCGGGGCAGGCCACTGCGGGGCGCGCCACTGCGCTTGGCGGGGGTGTCGCAGCCTCGCAGCGGCGGGATGCCCGTCGGCATGGCGACCGAGCCCGGTGACGTGGCTGAGAGGAACCCCGGGGACCTACGGAGCCGGTTCTGGACTGGAGACCCGAGAGGTTGGATCATTCGCTTATCGAGTTGTCCATCTAGCAAGCTAGTTCGCTATCCAGCGTGTCGGTTAGATAGGCTGTGTAGTTGGTTGGGAGTTGGTTTGCTAGTTAGCTAGCTAGTTTGTGAGGCATTTAGCTTGTTCGTTAAGATGGCTAGCCTGTTGAGTGAGTCGGTCATCCTGATACCAAAGTTTGTTAGCTCTCGATGTAGCTTCTCTGTTAGCTAGCTTTCATGTAAGTTTACCTAGCCAGTTTCGCAGCCCGTCTTTTGGCGTGTTATTTATTTAGCTAGTGAGAGATTCTGTAAGCCAGTAATAATGGAATCGGAATCACGTTCATCAAGTTGACACGCAAGGAATCAATTAGTGTGTTACCTAGCTTGGCTTACAGGGGAGTTAGCAGTATGAGGTTGGCAAGCTAGCTAGCCTGCTGGGGGGTCACCAGGTGATTAAGGGGACCTGGTCCCGCTCAAAAGCTTGGCGTGTCTATATTTGGCACTTAGTATAGCGATGTCACAACTAATTCGTTGTCAACGAGTTACTCGTCAGATCGGCAATCCGGCAAATCGTGTTTCACTTTAGTATAATTATAAGGCCCAATTATCAGGAATGAACTTACACTCAAAACCGAGAGCCGACCGACTTCCAGCGGGGGCTTCCGCTGAACAAAATGGCCGACAACAAAAAAAACAAAACAGGGACACGTGCACAATAAGCACAGAGATGTAACCCACACGAGCCCAAACGCCCATAGCATCAACATTAGCCTCCGTTTACCAAAAAGGCCAAAAGAATCCAATGAAGTGACACAAGGCCCTGCCGGGAAGCCAGGGGGGTTTCCTGCTCACCTGATCCGGGTCCGAAGCCCTGCGGCCGGGCAACGCTGGGGGCAGCGGGGCGCAGCCACCTGAAAAAGAGCCGTCTGGAAGCGCACAGCGGGAGCCGGCGGAGGGCGGTGGAGAGTCAGCACTCGGGAGGGGAAGGGAGGTCGCGGTCGACCACCTCGTCCTCCAGGGTGTGATGGGGGCGGCCGGCTGAGGGGCTGCGCCTCCTCTTTCGGCGAGGAGCCAACCAAGCGCAGTCCAGACGGAGACCTGTTGGGGGGGGGGGGGGGGGGGGGGGAGGTGGCAGCGATGCACGCACATACACACACACACAATATATACACACAAAATATAGACACACAGACACACAAAACAGATCGGATAGGACACACAAGCACACACACCTCTTGGGGTTAATGAAGCTAAAGTAGCGATGCGCTCGTAGGTCTGATAAGTCAAGTTAAAACATGGAGAGAGAGCGAGAGAATATAGTTAGAGATTCACACGGTGACCAAAAAATGGAGACCATAACAGGCCAGCAGGTGAGGCTTTAATGGACCATCAGGTAAAGCCTCAATGACCCCACCAGGCTGAGCCTCCAAACCACACTTTGTCAGCTAGCTTTCTTGTAAGTTAGCCAGCTACTTTCTTAGCTCATCCTTTAGCATGTCATTTATCTCGCGAGTGTGAGATCCTGTTCTGTTACTTACTGTCTTCCTGCAGTCGGGCCATCACCTGGACATCAGTGAGGTCTTGCAGCTTATAATCCATGGCGATAGTGTCCCTCTTGTCATCGTCATCACTGAGACCCGAGTGCCGGCCTTTCAAAAGACAAAGCCAGCATTATGGACAACATAGGAAGGAAGGCCCGGGGGGGTTCAGTGGTCAAATATGTGCAGGACAACAGTATTTAAAGGTTCACGGTGGGGGTTCTTTAAAAAAGACCTTGATCCTCAAAATCTGTGATCTGCGTCCAACTGGGTCACTTGCTGAGGTCACTTCTAGGCGACCAATGGCGTTGAGGCAGAGTGGAGGAGTCTTACCGCGGTTGGCCAGGTGAGGGAGGAAGGCGGGACTTCTCTCAGCCGGGGGTATGGACGCCTCCAAGACTGTATTCAGGGAGCACCATGGCGACAGGAGCAGAGGGGAGGCTGGGGGGGGGAGACGGGGGAGGATGGGTGAGATCTAAGGCCATCCTTAAATATATTTCTGTTTGGGTAGGTCTATTTTTTTTTTTCAAAATTCTAAGTAAAAAAAAACAAAAAACATTTTAGTCGTGGTGATTACTTCGGTATGAATTTAAATAAATTTGCATATCGTGACATCACTGACTGGGTCTCCAACCCGTTAAAGTTTAGTGGTCTCCTTGACATCAGTCGACACAGTCACTGTAAGACTCGAAGGTAGAAGGGATGGGTAAAGATCTGGGCACACGTCTTCCACAACTTTGTGTCACGTTATAGCGGTGTCGAGATATTTCAATGTATTTTTTATATGTATTGCTAAGGTGCCTGAACCCGTATAACTTTGAACGGTGACCGCAAACCTTTTCTTTACTGCAGCCACAGCCATCACAACAGACAAGCGCAAACCATTGATGAAATGAAGCGAACGTGTCGTAGAGTTCATAGTGTGACATGGCTTAAACCAATGGTGTTAACATAATCATAGATGACACCACAGGTTTTTATATAAAAGAAAGAACGTGGCCTACGTGTGTATGTAGGCAATTTATATTCACAATACTTACTCAAATATAAAAGGGGTTTATTGTAGTTGCATTTGTTGTTTGAAGAGTTAGAAAAAAAAAAAGGGGTCGGTCTTACCGCAAGTTTACAACCGGCAAGTCAGTCGGACTAAAAGGGGAAAAAAATAATTATTTGGGTGGGTCCTAAATTGACAGGGTCGGTCGGGTTACGGCAAACCCAAACATTGTTAAGGATGGCCTAATCCTGATTTACATGGTGGTGACATCACAGGGTGGCACTGCCACACAGTGTATGCTGTTGTTTCAGACAGAGCGGCATTCACACTGGACTGACGGGAACAGGAACACACAAACACACACACACACACCCCCTTTGATGTCAACGCGGTTGCTATGGCGACCAGCTCCTTCATCGGAGGCGGAATGCCGGGAGCAAAGACAAGACAACACTGGGGTTTAGAGTGTCCTCCACCCTTTGACAGGAAACAGCAGTGGACCAGGGGATGCATCAGTGTTGTCCTACAGGCCCTGTCAAGTATGTCTGAAGGAGCAGCTCCACCTCCTCCATCACCACCAGCTGCACCTGCTCCAACAAACTGGGCTGAAGGTAGCGGTAGAGTCCAGCAATGTGATGGACTCATGATGAGGCATTAAGAAGAAGAATGACTCTTTTACTCTTTTGATCCCGTGAGGGAAATTTGGTCTCTGCATTTAACCCAATCGTGAATTAGTGGAAATACTCTCAGAACACAGTGATGGTGAGGCACACAGTGAGGTGAAGCACACTAATCCCGAGGCAGTGAGCTGCCAACAGCGGCACTCGGGGAGCAGTGAGGGGTTAGGTGCCTTGCTCAAGGGCACTTCAGCCGTTCGTAATGGTCGGGGTTCGAACCGGCAACCCTCCGGTTACAAGTCCGAAGCCCTAACCAGTAGGCCGCGGCTGCCCCAATTATGCCCCCCATTATGACGTCATCACCCTGATATGTTCTCTTAAAAACTAGTCTTATGCGTAAAACATAACATGTGGTCATTACACACACACCTGGTTGCAGGTGCGGGGTCCTGGGGACCGCCACAGACACAGGCCTGTCCGGGACCGCCCGCCACCATGTGAACGGAGACAGTGGGTGTCTGTCCACACGCGCCCCCACCCTGGATGGTACGTAAAGCCTGAGAGAGTGCGCACGCACACACACACACACACACACACACACACACACACACACACACACAGTGATGTCATAAATCGAGATGACAAGTTTGCGGGTCTCATTATGGGATGTCGCGTGGTCCCACAAGTGAACAAGGCGGACACATGAGAGGAACAAAAGATGCCTTCTTCAGAGTGTGTGCGTGTGTGTCAAATCTTGCAGAGTTAAGCCAATTTCACCTCTGACAATCAGATCCGACAGTCACACTGTACAATTTGTATTTCTATTTATAGATGTTTTTTTTTTATTGTATATAGATTTTTCCAGTGCAATATTTTTTTTTTTATATACCTCCTTGTTTTTCTCTTGATCTTAATTCTGGATTTAAACCGTCTCTATTTTCTGCATCGCAACTGCCGTGAATGTTTTTTTCTTATCTTTTCGCACACGCAGAGAGGTTTGTTGCCTGGAACACGCGTCAAATAAAAAAAAAACTTTAAAAACTTTATGCATGAAATGCAAAAAGCCCGGAGGTCAGATGAGTTAATGAGTCATGCTATGGGGCATGTCTCCAACGTCAGGAGGCGTTTTTACGCCACACATGCGTCAAGGAAGGCGACATAAACCTAGTCTTGAACATTAATGCGCTCAAATGTGCAATTTCTTCGGGCAACATCCAGGCTATATACCCTTAACAACATCTTCACACTTTCGCCACTAGTCCCTAAAGCGGATCAGGAGGCAACACGCGGTTTCATCGGTTCTACCGACCAGGTCTCCTCGTCCGAATCCTTGGAGAACATGCCGTCCAAATCCAGCTCCTCCACGTCGTCCAGAACCGTGATGGCGACCACCCCGTCTCCCACCCGCCCAAAGGGTAAACCGGGTGTGTTGTCGTTGTTGTTGTCGTCGTTGTTGTTGTTGTTGTCGAGTTTTCCGGACGGAGTGCGATTCCGTCGGCTCCTCAGCTGCTGGTTCTGCAGCTCCAGGTTCTGCACCAGCGCCGGGAGCTTTTGCAGCTCCAGCTCGACTGTCGGGCCGCTGTTGCGGTTGTGATCGACCGCTTCCGTGATCCGGTTGTTCGGCGAACCCGCTTCGGCCTCCATCGGAATGTTTCGGGAGACAGCTCGGTGGTTCTAGTGGACTATGCTTTGTGCCGTCGTCAGCTCTCTCTGCTACTTGTGATTTGAACCGACTGGCAACTGGAGCATGATGGGACCGTAGACCAATGAGAGTAGGAGAATCATCGGTAGTTACGCCCCCCGGGATAAACCACGCCCCCCGGGATAGAACCACGTCCCGGGGATAAAACCGCGCCCCCTACATCAAATCTTCTGCATCGTTTGCGTTTGCGTATTTGTTGCAACGAGAATTGAGAAGATCCGGCGGAAGTCATAATCACGTCAAGTTCCCATCACGTCAAGGCGGACACAGGTTAACTTCTCGTCAACAATGAATTACATATAGGAAGGCAGAGTGTACCAACGATGGGCAGATATTAAAAGATATTATGAAATCATTGAGCACACTAGAGTTCGAACCAGGATCACCAGCTGATCCTCCTCGCAGGTGAGGCTCCTAGCCCACTAGACTATCACCAGCAGTGCTCATGTTGACGTTTAGAGACATTGGCCCTCATTTATCAAACGAGCGTACGACAGAAAATGGACGTACGCTCATTTCCACGTTGAGCTTGGCATTTATCAATTTGAACGTGAGCGCAGGCTGCGACGAAATCTCACGTCAGGTCTGAGCTCGTGTACGCAACTTTTTCGAGTGCGACCAGTGGCGAGACATATATCCGCAAGAGTCGGACAACTTTTTCTTCACCTTATTCGGAATAAAATAATTTTAACGCAATGCAAACAATAGCCTATAGGTCAAATGTGAAATGTTTTAAGCTGGATCAATTTAACATCAATTTTACATTTAATTAATTATTCAATTAATTATTTATCTCTTCCGTAGCCCGCTGAACATGGGACACACTGTTGACTGCAACAGTGATTTGTTTCCATATAGCGTTTTTTTTTTTTTGCTTGTCCTTAATTAGATTAGATTCAACTTTATTGTCATTGTGCAGAGTACAAGTACAGGGACAACGAAATGCAGTTGGCGTTCTAACCAGAAGTGCAAATGAGCGATAAAGGTGCGGGTTGAAATGTAGAATAAGGTGCAAAATTGAAAAACATGAAAGGAATGCGGAATACTGTTGAAATAATGAAGACGTACAAGACTACACACGTCCAAAATAATAATGAATGATAATTATAAGGAATAAAACACGCATAGGCTCCTCTAGTATGAAAAAACAAGTATAATTTATTGATGAAACGCCAAGCGATCTGATGTATGTTTTGCCCTTGACTTCCCTCTGGTGGCCCAGGGTCGCCACTGCCATTTTCTAGCGTTTCTTCCACGTGTATTTCTTCCGGGCGCCCGCCTGGCCGGGCTTGTCTCTTTCCCTCAGCCTGGGGTCAGGGGTCAACAGGCCAGCTGGCGAAAGAAGGGGGGGGCGTGGGAGAGAGAGAAGGGGGAGGAGAGAGAAAGAAAGAGAGAGACAAAGGTTTTAGTTTATCATTTCAATTGTCCATTTTACCCTGGACCCAGACAGACGGACAGCACAGAGAAATATGACAGACAGAGATGTTTTTTACAGCACAAAGGGGTCATTGTGAGACAGACAGACAGACACACACCTTGTCTCATGTCCCTCCACCTCGCGGTCCGACAGGAAGCCCAGCAGAGCCCGCGCCACCGCCAGGCGCAGAGCTCCTGCCTGGCCAGACCGCCCTCCTCCAGACACCTGGGCCTCCAGGTCCATCCGGCCCAGCATCCAGCGAAACTGCAGCGGCAGCATCACCTGTTCCCTGGGGGACAGAGACCACCGGGGGGGGGGTCCTCATCAATCACATGAGGAGGAGGGGGGCCCACTCTTCTCTCTTTCTGAGTGTGTGTGTGTGTCCAGGGCGGGGGGGCTTTACCTGTCCTGGAGCACTGGGAAGTAGGACAGCAGGTCCGTTCCCGTTGACGGTCACGTGACCGGATCCGGCGTCCGTCAGGACTACCGAGCCGGTCGAGGTCTTTCTCCTGCCTGTGGAACACACACACATTAGTATTGGGGGGGGGGGGGAAAGAGAGAGAGAGAGAGAGAGAGAGAGAGAGAGAGAGAGAGAGAGAGAGAGAGAGAGAGAGAGAGAGAGAGGAGAGAGAGAGAGAGAGAGAGAGAGAGAGAGAGAGAGAGAGAGAGAGAGAGAGAGAGAGAGAGAGAGAGAGAGAGAGAGAGAGAGAGAGAGAGAGAGAGAGAGAGTCTGAGTGAGTGAGAGAGAGAGTGTGTGAGAGAGAGAGATTGTGTCTGAGTGAGTGAGTGTGTGAGAGAGAGTGTCTGTGTGTGTGAGAGAGAGAGAGTGTCTGTCTGAGTGAGTGTGTGAGAGTGTCTGTGAGTGAGTGAGTGTGTGAGAGAGAGAGAGAGTGTCTGTGTGTGAGAGAGAGAGAGAGAGTGTCTGTGTGTGAGAGAGTGTCTGAGTGTGAGAGAGAGAGAGAGTCTGTGTGAGTGAGAGTGTCTGTGTCTGGGTGAGTGAGAGAGAGTGTGTCTGTGTCTGAGTGAGTGAGTGAGTGTGTGAGAGAGAGAGTGTCTGTGTCTGAGTGTGTGAGGGTGAGAGAGAGAGAGAGAGAGTGTCTGAGTGTGAGAGAGAGAGAGTCTGTGTGAGTGAGTGTAAGAGAGAGAGAGGGAGAGAGAGTGTCTGTCTGAGTGAGTGTGTGAGACAGAGAGTGTGTGTCTGTCTGAGTGTGTGAGAGAGAGAGAGTGTCTGAGTGAGTGAGTGAGAGTGTGTGTCTGAGTGAGTGAGTGAGAGTGTCTGTCTGAGTGAGTGAGTGTGTGAGAGAGAGTGTCTGTGTCTGAGTGAGTGAGAGAGAGTGTCTGTGTCTGAGTGAGTGAGTGAGTGAGTGAGAGAGAGAGTGTCTGTGTCTGAGTGTGTGAGGGTGAGAGAGTGTGTCTGTGTCTGAGTGTGTGAGGGTGAGAGAGAGAGAGAGAGAGAGAGTGTCTGAGTGTGTGAGAGAGAGAGAGTTTCTGTGTGAGTGAGTGTGTGAGAGAGAGAGAGAGAGAGTGTGTGTGAGAGAGAGAGTGTCTTTGTGAGTGAGTGTAAGAGAGAGAGAGAGCGGGAGAGAGAGTGTCTGTCTGAGTGAGTGTGTGAGAGAGAGTGTGTGTCTGAGTGAGTGTGTGTCTGAGTGAGTGAGTGAGTGAGTGAGTGAGTGAGTGAGTGAGTGAGTGAGTGAGTGAGTGAGAGTGTCTGAGTGAGTGAGTGTGTGAGAGAGAGAGTGTCTGTGTCTGAGTGTGTGAGGGTGAGAGAGAGAGAGAGAGAGAGAGAGTGTCTGAGTGTGTGAGAGAGAGAGAGTTTCTGTGTGAGTGAGTGTGTGAGAGAGAGAGAGAGAGAGAGAGAGAGAGAGTGTGTGTGAGAGAGAGTGTCTGAGTGAGTGAGTGTGTGAGAGAGAGAGTGTCTGTGTGAGTGTGTGTCTGAGTGAGTGAGTGAGTGAGTGAGTGAGTGAGTGAGAGAGTGTTTCTGTGAGTGAGTGAGTGTGTGTGAGAGAGAGAGAGAGTGTGTTTCTGTGAGTGAGTGAGTGTCTGTGAGTGAGTGAGTGTGCGTGTCTGTGATCGTACCCTCGGCGGTGCTGAACGCCCGTCCCTGGGGGTCCGTCTGCAGGGGCGGCACCGCCTGCTTGCGGGCCTGGACCTCCAGCTGCTGCCGGTGCCGCAGCACCCAGGACTCCTCCAGACTGGCCAGGGGAGACCCAGCCATACGCTCCATAAGCTGGAGGAACCTCTTGTACTGTCTCACACACACACACCAGTAAGACACACACATAGACACGCAGCATTCAAATACACACACAATAACAGCAGAGGGGTCTTACATCATGGTCCGTGATGGTCTCCACCAGAAGACCCTCCAACTCCTCCTTGATGATCCACCTGCTGGAGGCCAGGGACCTGGGACAGACACACACACACACACACACACACACACACACACACACACACACACACACACACACACACACACACACACACACACAGTTTTAGAGAAGAGGTACAAGTCTGGTTGGGAGTAATACAGGAGGTCTAAAGCTGCCAGTGGTCTCACAGGGGCTTGGGGTCCGGCGACAACCCTTTAACCCTCAGGTGGTCCTGCTGCCTCTCCAGGTTCAGGACCTTAGCATAGGTCTCCTGCACAACGCACACAAACACAGTTAGCAGGTGCTATTTGGTTAGCTGGCAGCTGTTAGCAGGTATGTGGTTAGCTGGTGGAGGTTGGCTATGCTAGCTATTTGGTTTGCTGGCAGCTGTTGTGGCTACATGGTTAACCGTTAGCGGTTGATTTGCTCCTTCTGTAACTGTTTATTTATCGTTCATAAACTATAATAATAGTTTCATAAATATTGAGACGAGAGACAGACAGACAGACAATGTGGGCTACTCACGTGCATCAGTGAATAGTACGACGGCTTGCCCGTGTAAAACAGGAAGTGGAAAGGCCGGCCGTCCTCTCCCCATTGGACGGCTTTGGACCGGGTGGGGGGGGGGGAGAGAGGGCCACAGAGAACCAATCAGCGTCCAGTGAACCCGTCATGCATCTTAAGAGCACCTTAGGTCTGTGTAGAAGCTCATACCTCTCTGTCTGGGGAAGACCTCATCAGGATGCTGGGGAGGGGAAGAAACATAATACAAACTATAGGTGTCTACAGATACTCTGAATACCTCACAATACATTTACTCCATGTTTTGTATCTCATCGTGAGGATCTCTTCCTCTAGCCTCAGCTCTAAACCTAATCTAGTAGAGTGATTATGAGTAAATGAGTAATTCTTCTTCTTCTGATTAAGGTATTTAAGTAATATCAACAATCAACAATATAAGTAATTACTTAAGTAATTCAGTAATTACAATTGTAATTTATAACAATTTTAATGAACAATTTCTGAAATCAATGAGGGGGGTCATGTGACCCGGCAGCCATCTTGACTCACCTTCATCAGGGGCCGCGCCCTCTTCTCAAAGAGGCCCGAGGGGAACAGGTAGGCGATGCTCCTCTGGAGGGGGGTTATAGTAATCATTATTAATGATTGGATATAATAACAGGGTGTTACTGTATGGAGAGAGAGAGAGAGAGGAATAGAGATGGAGTGAAGGAGAGATAGAGAGAGACAGGAGGTGGCGGTCAGGGACGGTGGTCCAGACCAGAGGAGAGGTGAAGCTGACAGGAGGTGCTGTCGGGCTGGGTCCCCAGCTGCTCTCCAGAGTTCAGATGAAGGGGGCGGGGAGGGAGGTAGCTGGGGCAGAGCAGGGGGGGGGGAAACGGGGGGCGGCAGAGTGCAACAGAAGATGAGTAGACGGGGGGGGGGGGGGGGGTCTTAGGGGTTGACAGCCCACCAGTTCACACCCTCAAGATGACACTGGTCTCAGGGGCCATTAGTGGAGCTACAGATGGTGTATACACACCACACACAAACACACGTGTGTGTTTGTGGACATAGGTGAGGAAGAGAGAGAGAGTGAGTGAGGAAGAGAGACGAGGTAAAGGACAATGGAAAAAGAGACAACAGATGAGGACAACTTGGGTCTACCACGGCGAGACATAAATCAATTGGTGATGCTGATGGTGATGACACAATCTAAATATTATGGGCGGGCATTTTAAGTGGGCTTGTGTTGTCCACCACGGCGGCCACAGCTGGCGGCCTGACGACCATCGCTTCGGGGGGGCTACGCTATGTCCCACCAAATTTCCATGCATCTGCGCAACGCCAGCCCGCCACGTTAGCTTTCACGGTCCGTAGCTGGGACGGCTTTGTTCATTACCCGGGGGGGGGGGGGGGCTCTTGAGGATCGCCATCCAGGGGGGACGCTGGGAAATCAAACTCAAACTGATGCCAGCAAACTGTGAATTTAATTTTGATGCGTTGCGAGGGGCGCGTCTGGCGTTCATTTGGGCTAATCTTCACAGACGCAGCGTGCTAGCTAGCAGCTAACAGCTAAACAACACACACACACACACACACACATCACCACTTACATCTATGTCCTCTTGTGTGAAGTTTTCGGGGTCCTCACCCATCATGTTGGCCAGGTGTCTCTTGCCGATGTTGAAGTCCTCCACCTGCTTCTGAATAAACTCCACGGTGAACTTCTCTGGTCCGGCGGCGGCCAGGTTCTTTCCACGCAGAACCGAGCTGGAGCATACCTGAGGATGTTTGATTACAATGTCGTTTTTTGAATAGCGGCCCAAATAATATCAGGGGTAATAATAACATCATATCAGGAATATCATCCATAAATCCTGGAGGCTGATCGCCAGCATTACGGTGGTCCTGTGGTTCTATAGTGGATACATTTTGAATTAAACCTAGAATATAAAAACAGCAACTCGGTTTTGGTAACTGTGGCTCAAGGGCATCAACACACACAGCCGTCTTACAAGGCTGGTTATGACCCTGGTCCAAACGGCAACACTGGTTCCAAACTGACTTCGCAGTCTTGAGAGTTTACCTGTCGGCTCAATCGTGACTGGATCGTGTTGATATTAGGGGTGGAAATAGTACATTTCCCGAGGAGAGATCCCACGGTGCGGACACAGGACGCCGCCATCTTGGTCAGGTCACCGAAAGGTCGAAAGACCCGGAAGCGGAAGCAGCTGTCGAAAGTTTAGTTTCATTTACTTGTATAAATTATAATTGCTTTATTCCTTTTAATCTATTATTGTGTTATTCGAATAAAAACATATCAACAAAAAAAGAAAAAGTACAAAAAATTATTTCTTAAACTGAATTTCCCTCGTAAACTACATATGGGCGACATACGTCGCGTTGTTTTCTCTGAATGCGTGAATAAATAGGCAAGCACTTCATACTTAAAACCTTTGCTTAAAACACTACAAAAAAAACAATGACGTATTGTCAAGAGTTTTTGTTGCGTCCGCTGGACCATGGCGCATGCGTGGTCGCGCCGCTCTTCGGCAGACACGTTGAATCTGTAACAGTCATGTAACTTCATGTACCGCGAATTAAAAGATATGATGTCCTTCCGAAAGGTGTTGCTTGTGCTCAGCGTGGCGGCATTTTGTGGCATTATGTACTTGAGCACGCTGGAGGACGATATGGGAGAACGTGAGCAATAAATATATCTATATATATAAATATATTACTGGTGAGAAACAATAGATGTATCTCACCAGTAATATAGTCCCCAACTGTTTCACTGTTTTTGTTTTACATTGGTCGAAAGTTAGCTAGCATAGGAAAGATTATTCATAGCCAGCGTCATAAAAGTAAGTTTAATGTAAAGTTTAAAGTAAAATTAAGATTGATTGATTGATTGGTTGATGGATGCTTTATTCATCCCGAGGGAAATTTTTGAGGAAAAATTAAGGTAACCAAGCTAACCCAGCCAAATAAGCTAACGCAACTCAAAGGAAAAGTATATTTCTGTGGAGATTTTTTATCTTGATAATTATGGTTTATCGGCTCTTATGGCTAGTCCATTGCGGCGTGAGGGAGGAACGAGGATCCGAGCCGTCCGATTGGCCGTGGCAGGTGTCCATCATGTCAAGGCTGAACCCATCCCACCAGTACCAGCACTCCTGCGGCGGCGCCATCATTAGCGAACGTTGGATCCTGACTGCAGCCGCGTGTGTCAACGTTGACAACTACACGTGAGTGATTTCTACAAAAAGGTTCAATTTGTATTATATATATATATATATATATATATATATATATATATATATATATATATATATATATATATATATATATATATATATATATACATACATACATACATACATACATATATAGAGAGGGGCGGCACGTGGTGCAGTGGTTAGCACTGTAGCCTCACAGCAAGAGGGTTCTGGGTTCGAATCCACCTGGGACCCGGGACCTTTCTGTGTGGAGTTTGCATGTTCTCCCCGTGCTTGCGTGGGTTCTCTCCGGGTACTCCGGCTTCCTCCCACAGACCAAAAACATGCAGGTTGGGGATTAGGTTAATTGGTGTCTCTAAATTGACCATAGGTGTGTATGTGAGTGTGATTGGTTGTTCGTGTATATATGTTAGCCCTGTGATAGGCTGGCGACCAAGCGGCAACATTCCATGCTGAAAAATGAAGCCCATGCGGAAGTGCAAAAACTTGCAGTTCCTCGACTGGCCGCTTGAGGCTGGCTGCAGAAAGGAGTCAACTCCCATAGACACCCATGTTAAAATGTCCAACTTTACAGCCAAAATAAACATGTTTACAGCCTGGTTCAAAAAACGGTTTTGGTGTCTTTCAGTAGTGTTCGAGTCCATGACAACTGTGAGGGGGGTGAATTTTTTAGAATCCATTATTTTAATGCACAGAGAAGGATTTATTTTATGAATAATTAAGGGCGTGGTCAACTTGATTCGCAGCTGTCATATGTCATCACGGCATGACCTTCACGGATTCGAGGCTTTGATTGGTCTGGCCGGAGGTAGGCGGGCTTAGAACACAGACTGAAATGTCCAAGATGGCGGCGCCCAGAAGCTCAATTTTAGGCTTCATCTCCGCTGTTAAGAAGTCTATGGGTGACGTCACGGAGGGTTTGTCCATATATATATACAGTCAATGCTGGCGACCTGTCCAGGGTGTACCCCGCCTCTCGCCCATTGCAGCTGGGATTGGCTCCATCCCCCCCGCGACCCTGGTAGAGGATAAGCAGTTTCGATAATGGATGGATATATATATATATATATATATATATATATATATATATATATATATATATATATATATATATATATTAGGGCTGTCGACCGATTAAAAAATTTAGTTGTTTAATTTTTTTCCATTAGTTGGATTAATCGGTCGATTAATCGGTACATTTTAAACCCGTTCATTCCAATGAATTTTGACGTTCCATGGACCGCGGAGCATACTTAGCTTAACGAAAGAATATTACTAATGCAGATTTTGTTTATCACATTCTAAACACTCTAAAAACTCTCCCTTAGAGATAGGGTGAGAAGCTCGGTCATCCGGGAGGGGCTCAGAGTAGAACCGCTGCTCCTCCGCATCGAGAGGAGCCAGTTTTATCTCTTTATCTTTCTGGATTTAAACTAAATCTGTATTTGTGCATCTAAACTGCTGTAACTGTCAATTTCCCCGTTTGCGGGACAAATATTCAGACTTCTGACTTCTGAAATAAAGGGCTTTCTTATGTTACCGTATCTTAAATGCATCACATTGTTTGCTTGATTCTTCATCCCGTTGTCTCTGCTAGTGTTCAGAACAACATGGCGGTGCTGGCCGGAGGCGGGCGCCTGCAGGCCCAGAAGCAGCGCTGGCACCAGTTCCTGAAGATAGACAGCGTCATCCTGGAGCGGGGCTTCGACCCTGAGTCCAACAGCAACAACGTGGCTCTGGTGAAGCTCCGGCAGCCCCTGGCCCTCGGAGACGACGACGTGGGCCCCGTCTGCCTGCCATGCCACATGCGCACCAAGGACAAACGCGTGGGGATGTGCCACGCCACCGTATACAGGGACGCGGATGGAGGTGATGCCGTTCCCGCCGTGCCCTGTGTTGCACATTAGTCAGCCGTGTTAACAGTTAGGCGCCGCCGGTGGCATGGCAACAGCTCCCGTTGTCGTGGCCGTGCCTCTGTCATAGCAACAGCATGACCGCGGCAACAGCGCGGTTGGCGTGGCAACAGTGCCCGTTGTTGCGGCCGCACCATTGTCATAGCTACGCCGTGACCACATTGGTGACACGTTGGTGACACGGTCGCCACGGCGACAAGCCCAAGACCACACCAGCAGTTGACACTAAGTAGAGTGAAGAGCTGTGTGTGTGTTCTGCTGACAGGTGGGCCAGGCTTGCTGCAGGCAGAACGGGTCGAGATGGTCTCGCGCAGGGCCTGCAACAAGTGGTACCGGTACACGGTGACGCCAGATAAGCAGTGTGCCAGGAGGGCGGACCCCCGGAGCTGCATGGTGAGCCAGCACCACCCCCACACACTTCGAGGAAAGACGGCTGACAGCTTTGATAGCGGCTACCGCTAAACAGCTGAGACTTCAGACTTTAGACTTCTAGGTTGGAAACGCGAGCGGCTGGAGGAGGTCAAGTAGAATCAGAGCAATGGTGGAAAAATCGTTGTTTTAAAACAGCTGACCTTCACCTCTAACCCCCCCCCCCCCCCCCCCCCCCCCCCCTTGTCTTTCTATGTCTCATACCACAAGGCGTGGTCTGTCTCGTTGTGTTCATGCATTTTAAGTTTGAACCCTCTTCTGCACTTGTCTCTGCTTCTCTCTGCTTCCTTTTCTCCTCCTCCTCTCCTCTTCAGTGTTTAATGGCTTGGGTCTCTAATCCCTGCGATGTGTGTGTGTTTGTGAAATTTTTGTTCTCTCTCTCTCTTTCTCTTCACTCTTGATTTCACTGTGTTTTATTACTCCCATCTCCTCCTCCTCTGCTCCTTTCTTCACCTGCTCCTCTCCCTACTCTCCTTCAGCTCCCTTCCTCCTCTCTACTCCTCTGCTCATCCAGCCACTGTTGGTGTTGGTCAGATGGTATTGTGATGTGAATTGTGTGTTTTGTTTGATGTGATGTATTTGGGTGTGGTGTGTGTGTGTGTGTGTCTGTGTGTGTCAAGTTGTGTAGGTTGTTGAGTTCTTTGTTCGTGTTGTTGTGTTTGTGATGTGCTTTGTGTGTTGTCTGTGCGGTGTGTCGTGTCATGTTCTGTTGTGTTTCATGGTGTGTGCTACATGTCTTAATGTCTTAATGTTTGGGGGGCAGCCACGGCCTACTGGTTAGGGCTTCGGACTTGTAACCGGAGGGATTACGGTTCGAACCCCGACCAGTACGAACGGCTGAAGTGCCTGTGAGCAAGGCACCTAACCCCTCACTGCTCCCCCGAGCGCCGCTGTTGCAGGCAGCTCACTGCATGGGGTTTAAGTGTGTGCTTCACCTCACTGTGTGCTTCACCATCACTGTGTTCTGAGTGTTTCACTAATTCACGATTGGGTTAAATGCAGAGACCAAATTTCCCTCACAGGTTCAAAAGAGTAATTCTTCTTCTTCTTCGTCATGTGCGTATGCGTTCTGCAGGGTCCCATCGGGGGCCCCCTGAGCTACATGTCTTAATGTCCTGTGTGTTCTGCAGGGTCCCATCGGGGGCCCCCTGAGCTACATGTCTTAATGTCCTGTGTGTTCTGCAGGGTCCCATCGGGGGCCCCCTGAGCTACATGTCTTAATGTCCTGTGTGTTCTGCAGGGTCCCATCGGGGGCCCCCTGAGCTACATGTCTTAATGTCCTGTGTGTTCTGCAGGGTCCCATCTGGGGCCCCCTGAGCTACATGTCTTAATGTCCTGTGTGTTCTGCAGGGTCCCATCTGGGGCCCCCTGAGCTACATGTCTTAATGTCCTGTGTGTTCTGCAGGGTCCCATCGGGGGCCCCCTGAGCTACATGTCTTAATGTCCTGTGTGTTCTGCAGGGTCCCATCTGGGGCCCCCTGAGCTACATGTCTTAATGTCCTGTGTGTTCTGCAGGGTCCCATCTGGGGCCCCCTGAGCTACATGTCTTAATGTCCTGTGTGTTCTGCAGGGTCCCATCGGGGGCCCCCTGAGCTACATGTCTTAATGTCCTGTGTGTTCTGCAGGGTCCCATCGGGGGCCCCCTGAGCTGCTTCGTGCCGGCCGAGGGCCGCCACTTCGTCCTGGGGGTCCGCATCCACAGCAGGGGCTGCGGCGACGCGGGGGCGCCCGACGTCTACCTGGACGTCACAGGCTACTACTACTGGGTGAAGCATCACACCGGGGTGGCGTAGGGCCTAGGTTCAGGCCTACTTTCAGGTCTAGGTTCAGGCCTCCTGCAGGCCTAGGTTCTGGCCTACGTTCAGGCCTCCTGCAGGCCTAGGTTCAGGCCTCCTGCAGGGTCTTTGTCCTCGGAGTTCAATAAAAGCCCAAAGGAGAGTTAGAAGTTGGGTTAAAAAAAGGTTTGTGTGGAAATGTGACTGGTTTGTGCAAAGCCCCCCCCCCCCCCCTCTAAAAAACAAAGTGGGCCAACTGGATCACCAGACATCTGTTGGAGACCTTGAGAAGGGAGAACTGTTTAACTTAGTTTAGTTTAGTTTAGTCTTATGTTTAACTTAGTTTAATGTTAGTTGTCAAGTTGTCCTTAACACTGCACATCTGGAGTTAGTAGAAACGGAATTTCAGTTCTCTGTGTAATGTACTGTTACATGGTTAACTGACAATAAAGTCCACTTGAACTTGAACTTGAACTTGAACTGGGGCTCCGTCCTGCTTGGAGGATGGAACCTGCCCCCCCACAAAGGTGAAGCCCACAGGTGGAACAATAAAAGATTAGATTTACATTTACATTCAAATGTATTGTTATAGTGCAGAGTAACAAGCACAGAGTACAACAAAATGGAGTTGGTGTTCGAACCAGAAGTGCAAAAGCAGCGATTTAAGGTGCAATGCACCTCAGCGAACGTAACAGCGAAACGAAAGAAGGAACAGAAGACCTACGTACGTACGTGTGATGACCCATGACCCAGTGCGGAACCATGATGTCTTGTAGGCAGTGGGGAACCTTCAGGGCCTTCTACGCTTTCAGAGAAGGCCTACAAAAATTCTGGACCAAAAAATACTAAATATAATGTAATATATATTTTTTTAAATATAAAATAATATTTTTTTCTATCTATTTCTATCTTATTTAATTTAATAACATTTCTTTCATGTATGTTCTAAAGTTTACTGTCAAGTTCAAATCAGCAATGAAATGGTTACTGTCCTGAAAACATGTTATCCAGAATCGTCCATCTCTATCAAGGCCCGGTTAGCTGGCTCATTAGAATAAAATAGAATTCTTTATTGTCATTGCACAGAATACAACGAAATTGGATGGCAGTCCTCTTGGTGCTTATAGATTATAGAATAGAGTTCTAAAATAATATAAGAATACAAAATATAAATGTCAGCTATTCACAGACAGCCCCCCTCCACCCTCCCACTATCCCCACATACATTCACATCCATTCTCCAGTACATGTTTTAAAGTCACACTGAGGTAGAATGGGAAAAGTGCATAAAGTGTGTACAGTCTCTAAGTGACTGTGAGGGTGACTGGAAGTGTTCAGTGTCTGTATTGCGGTGGGGTAAAAACTTTCTGAATCTGTGATTTGATAGACATGAAACGTTTGCCGGAGGGCAGCAGTTCAAATGTATGATGACCGGGGGTGTGAGTCAAATGTTTGCAGATCTGGTGAGACAGTGGGATCTGAAGATGTCCTGCAGGGAAGGCAGGGCACACCCGGTGATGTTTTGGGATGGCGGTATTGATAATCCTTTGTAAGGCCTTTTTGTCCGCTGCTGGGCAGCTGGTATACCAGGTGGAAATGCTAGTACGCTTTCAATGGAGCAGCGGTAGAAGGACACCAGCAGTTTCTCCTCCAGGTGGTGTTTCCTGAGTATTCTCTGGAAGTGGAGTCGCTGCTGGGCCTTCTTGACTATGTGGTGGGTGTTGGTAGTCCAAGAGAGATTCTCTATGATGTGTGTGCCCTGGAACTTGAAGACAGGAACCCTCTCCCACACATTCCCCATTAATGTGGAGCGGCTCTATGTCTTTTTCCTTCGAAAGTCCTGATGATTTCTTTTGTTTTGGAAGTGTTGAGGATGAGACTGTTGACCTTACACCACCGCACCAGTCTGCAGACTTCCTCCTGATAGGCAGCATCGTCTCCCCCTGAGATGAGACCAACGGCGGTTGTGTCGTCTGCAATTTTAAAAAATAGTCTTTGTTTTACCAGCTTTTTGTAACTCTTGGCATATTGTGCATTGGAAATTGTATTGTAGTTTGATGGTGCTCATGAATGTATTTGTCAATGTGTGAATGATTTGTAATGCGTGGTGATTTCATAGCGCTGTCCACGGTGATTCAATGAGCCTCGGTGTCCGTGTCAGCAGCATCACGGGGTGACATTCTGGGTGACTTCATTTTATATTTACAGACTTTGGCTTTAGAGTATGTTTATTTAATATCCACTATGTAGCTGAAATTATCTCGTTTTCTGAAGTTAATGTTGAGATGTTTCTCGTTGCGGAGAATTAAAGCCGGATTGCATTTGTTCATCCCTTTCAAATCGTACTGTTGCTTTTTTCTGTGATGATTTATTTTCTCGTCGGTGATGACTGAGGTGAAGGCCCAGCTGTAGTGCTCACGGTTCACCACTGCTTTTAGGTGATCATATCTGGGTCCAGATATGGGAGGGGTTAGACAGTACAGAGACAGGTCATTAAGGAGCAGGTAGGGGTTAGACAGTACAGAGACAGGTCATTAAGGAGCAGGTAGGGGTTAGACAGTACAGAGACAGGTCATTAAGGAGCAGGTAGGGGTTAGACAGCACAGAGACATGTCATTGAGGAGCAGGTATGGTTAGACAGTACAGAGACAGGTCATTAAGGAGCAGGTAGGGGTTAGACAGTACAGAGACGGGTCATTAAGGAGCAGGTAGGGGTTAGACAGTACAGAGACAGGTCATTAAGGAGCAGGTAGGGGTTAGACAGTACAGAGACAGGTCATTAAGGAGCAGGTAGGGGTTAGATGGTACAGAGACAGGTCATTATGGAGCATCTTGCTCTTCCTGCTTACAGGTCAGACTGCAGACATCTGGAATCAAACCCAGAACAGGAGACACAAACAGCCACCAGACCATCCTGAACTCATGTGAGACTCACACCCAGCCCCTTTCCACTGTGGGACAGGTTTGGTGAGGACAAAAAAAAAAAAAAAGGTGACCCCGCTCTTATTGTGAAGCGTGCGTTTGATAGGAATACAGGAATACCCTAATAGCCTTAACCACCGCCGCCGCGTGTCTTAAGCCTGCATGGAAATGGGGCTCTTCTCTTCTCAGAGCCTTTTGTGATATGTTGGGAGCACCCACCAGCTTCACAATCACCAGCACCACCACCACCCACATTATATATTTATATTTCTTCTGTTTTTTCTTTTCCCAGAGTATTGTATTGCGATTTCCCTCAGGGATCATTCAAGTATTTCTGTCTGTCTTTCTGTCATATACCATATATACCATAAGTAGACAGATAGAGAGAGATGGATGGACAGAGAAAGATAGCTAGATATAGAGGGAGTTTTAATGAATTCAAATCCCACACAGGCGGTTGCACTGTATATTTTGACACCAGCCAGTTGTTTGTGCTATACTGTAGATCCGACACCGGCCATCTGTTTGCAGTACACTGTACTTTGTTACAAACACAGGCTTGCTGTTCCAATATCATTTTGACGCAAACCAGTCGTTGGTGCTTACAGAGTTGAACACAAGCCCCCGCGTGTGTCTGTGTTCTGCATCACGTGACGAGGACTGGAGACAAGACATCAGGACGATTCAGCGTCAGGCCAGGCACAGACGACCACAGATCCCTGCTCGCAGTGCCACCGCAGAAGGGGAACGCGATCCAGAGCGTTTCCTGTCTGCCCCCTCTTAGAGGCAGCGGTTTTGGTTCTGTTTATAGCTCCGGGGGAATCCAGCGGTTGTTGTTGTCGTTGGTATGCCGGTGTCGTGTTTGTTCTGAGGAGGACGGAGCAGGGACCAACGACACAGAGTGCTTCAAATACAAAGCATGTGAACAGTCAGAGTGTAAACCAGGCATACATAACAGTCAGAATGCGTACAGTCAGAGTGTAAACCAGGCGTACATAACAGTCAGAATGCGTACAGTCAGAGTGTAAACCAGGTGTACATAACAGTCAGAATGCGTACAGTCAGAGTGTAAACCAGGCGTACATAACAGTCAGAATGCGTACAGTCAGAGTGTAAACCAGGCATACATGACAGTCAGAATGTGTAGTCAGAGTGTAAACCAGGCTTACATAACAGTCAGAATGTGTACAGTCAGAGTGTAAACCAGGCGTACATAACAGTCAGAATGCGTACAGTCAGAGTGTAAACCAGGCATACATGACAGTCAGAATGTGTACAGTCAGAGTGTAAACCAGGCTTACATAACAGTCAGAATGTGTACAGTCAGAGTGTAAACCAGGTGTACATACAGTCAGAATGTAAACCAGCCATGCATAAAATAAGATTAGATAAAACTTTATTAATCCCCTAAGGGAAATTGGGTCACCATAGCAGCCCATTTACAAATAAATAGAAATACAATACAAAAAATATTAATAAAATAAAATACCCCCCCCCCCAAAAAAAAATAAAATAAAATAAAATAAATATAAAAAATGCAGTGTTGTAAAACAGACAGATTGTAAAAATGCAATACAGTACATACAGTCAGAATGTGTACAGTCAGAGTGCAAACCAATATCATACTACTTTACATACATATGCTAAAGATTAACAAGTCAAACCCTACATAGCATGCTAAAAATTAGCATGTCGAACCCTACTTACCATGCTAAAGACTTGCATATCGAACATATTTTTTGCGTTTATTTTTTAAATCAATGTCAGTTTTACTTAATAGTTTGTGTGCCCACATGCAATATAAATCATTTGAACAACATGTCCACCAACTGATACTCATTAAACAGTGAATTTCCACTGACAGACAGTGTATCATTCTCTCATGGGGCGATCGGCAAAGTGCCCCTGACCTGCAGCTAAACAGCCAATCCGGTAGTGGTTTCTACGGGGAAATTATGAATAATTGGCCTATCAACGTCGCCAAATTTAACGCCGTTGGGGCACTGGAAATGTAGCCCCAACTGCTATGTAAAATGTGTGAAGGTTTAGGATTGCTAAAGAGGCTAAAGCTACGTGAGGAGCCAGCGATAGTTTTTTTTTCGTAGTGCGACTCCCAGACTCTGTCCTACGCTACGGGGGGAAAATACGTGCGACGACGAAGAGCGACGGCGGTGACAACCGGAGTTCAAGAGCAGCTTCCACCAAATTCGGTGAAATCATTATTAATGTACCCTTTTGCGAGACGGACGACGGAGAAAAAACTTCTCGTTAAGGAGCTGGGACCTGACAAGCCTGAAGTCAACATTTCCCATCACATCAAGGTGAAAGATAAATGTTACAGAGTTTTTGTCAGAGCTGGTTCAACTGTAAGACGTGGCTGGCAGGTTCTGAGGCCACCAATGCACTTTTCTGTTTCCCCTGTAGCCTCTTCAGAAGTGACAAATGTGATTCGACTTGGACAAAGACTGGACTAACTGATTTAAAGCACCTCTCTGAACGGATCAAGAAGCATGATAGATCCAGAGTTCACGTGGAAAACTGCGTAAAGCTAGCTGTGTTCGGAAAGATTAGCATAGCAACGCAGCTAGATGATGGGCACTGCATTGCTGTAAGAAGGCACAATGAAGAGGTAGATAAAAACCGTAATATAATATTATGGTTATAATAATAATGTAATGTATGACAAAGGTATGGTGCTGATGCTGTTTTCTCCAAGTAAATGTTGCTTTTTTTTAGAGAGGGTATTAAAATCATCTGTTTATGTTTAATTTTTGAAAATAACTTGGTTCTAAATTTTTTGTATATGTTGCATTTTAATAGGAAAAGTCATGTTTCATTCTCTCTTCTCAACCCACACTCACCTTAGACACTCCCCCCCTCCACTCACTCACTCACTGTTGATTTATACCAAAGAACATAAAAGTGCCTGTAGTTCAAGAATCACCCTTGTATATATTCAACTGAAATCATACCCTTGTTGTGAATTTATCTCTTGATTGTACTGTATAGTATTTGATAGCATAAAGTCTAATATACATGTAGCTGTAAATTGTTACTTTTTCTGTGAAACTGGAAACTGTTAAATTAAATTAATATTGTGAAACTGTAGTAATTTTCCGACATGTTGAACCCTACATACTATGCTAAAGATTAGCATGTCGAACCCTACATACTATGCTAAAGATTAGCACATTGAATGAATTGAATCTCCCCTGAGTGGAAATTAATTCATCGTCCATAATGGAGAGAGACATTCGTCTGAGACAGGGGGGTTAAAAAGAAATCGACAAAAGAGAGCCAGCCAATCAGATTCCATCAGCGTCAGGCTAATTCACTTAGCTCTTCTGGCAGCGCGTGAAATGAACGTCAGCCTGGGGGGATGGTGCGTGTGTGTGTGTGTGTGTGTGTGTATGTGTGTGTGTGTGTGTGTGTGTGTGTGTGTGTGTGTGTGTGTGTGTGTGTGTGTGCGTGCGTGCGTGCGTGCGTGCGTGTGTGTGTGTGTAAATAAAAACAAAGGACGAACAGGAAGCACACAGCTGCCTGTTGAACCGGCAGGTTTTTTCGCCATCTTGCCCTCCTTGCCAGCGCTGTGACTTTTGAAAGACAAAAGAATGCAGATGCGGGGAAGATAACTCTTGTGAACTTAATTGTGAAGACAAGTTGATTAACCACAGAGAGGGAGGCAATATGGGTGTCAGGTCACAGTGGAAAGATTCAGGACCGTGGTTAGAATTAAAATAGTGACACGACTTTGTTGTAAGAAAAAATCTCAACTACAACTATTATCAATGTTGTTTGTTGTTTGTCTCCGATTAAATGAAAGCTGAGGCAAGCAGTGAGGCTTGAACATGCTAATCTTTAGCTTAGTATGTTGGGTTCAACATGCTTATCTTTGGCATAGTGTGTCAGGCTTGACATGGTAATCTTTAGCATAGTATGGTATGTAGGGTTCAATATGCTAATCTTTAGCATAGTATGTAGGGTTCAACATGCTTATCTTTGGCATAGTGTGTCAGGCTTGACATGCTAATCTTTAGCATAGTATGGTATGTAGGGTTCAATATGCTAATCTTTAGCATAGTATGTAGGGTTCAACGTGCTTATCTTTGGCATAGTGTGTCAGGCTTGACATGCTAATCTTTGGCATAGTATGTTGGGGTTCAACATGCTAATCTTGGCCATAGTATGTGGGGGTTCAAGATGGTAATCTGGAGCATAGTATGTAAGGGTTTAACATGCTAATCTGGAGCATAGTATGTAAGGGTTTTAACATGCTAATCTGGAGCATAGTATGTAAGGGTTTAACATGCTAATCTCGAGCATAGTATGTAAGGGTTCAACATGCTAATCTGGAGCATAGTATGTAAGGGTTTAACATGCTAATCTGGAGCATAGTATGTAAGGGATTAACATGCTAATCTCGAGGATAGTATGTAAGGGTTCAACATGCTAATCTCAATCATAGTATGTAAGGGTTTAACATGCTAATCTGGAGCATAGTATGTAAGGGTTTAACATGCTAATCTGGAGCATAGTATGTAAGGGTTTAACATGCTAATCTCGAGGATAGTATGTAAGGGTTCAACATGCTAATCTCGAGCATAGTATGTAAGGGTTTAACATGCTAATCTGGAGCATAGTATGTAAGGGTTTAACATGCTAATCTCGAGGATAGTATGTAAGGGTTCAACATGCTAATCTCAAGCATAGTATGTAAGGGTTTTAACATGCTAATCTGGAGCATAGTATGCAGGGTTCAAGATGCTAATCGGGGGTGAAGGGTTTGGGGTGTTTGTGTCAGGTGGGTGAGTTTCTTCAGCTTCTCCCATGCCTCCCCCCTTCGTCTCCCCCCCCTCAGGTGGAAACACTTACCCACCCTCCACCCAGGATTGAGTTTCGTCTGTGGGTCACTTCTCTCCGGTAGGAAAGGGAAGCCCCCCTCAAACCCCCCCAAGTCCCTATGGGGGTCCCCAGTCCCTTCCAGGTGAGTGTGTGTGTGTGTGTGTGTGTGTGTGTGTGTGTGTGTGTGTGTGTGTGTGTGTGTGTGTGTGTGTACATCTGTGTGAGTGTGTGTGTGCGTGTGTGTGTGTGTGAGTGTGCATATGAGTATGCATTGTGTGCAAAGTGTGTGCGTGTGTGTTGGGAGAAGGAAGGAAGCCATTAAAGTGTCTGGGGGTCCGGGGGTGGGGTGGGGTGGGGTGGGGTGTGGGGGGGGGAGCTGCCAGTAGGCATCTAGGGGGGAGAGGATGGGTTACCCCTGAGGACAGACCCCCAGACCCCAAAAGAAACCCGAGACTCCTGGAAACGTCTGAGAACCCCAGAGAAAAAAAAACTTCCTGGTCTGGTCTGCCCCCCCCCCCCCCCCCCCCCACCCCCCCCCCCCCCCCCCAGGTCGACCCCCGGCATCCCATAATACTCTCAGAGAGATGGTACCCATGGGAACCCCACCACCACCCCTTCCCTCCGAGTGCCCGTGCTCATGTGGCAGCTAGACAATACACACACACCAATACACACACACACACACAACAGTACGTTTACATGCAGCAAGAAATTCGAATTTCTGATCGGATCAGATAATGACATGCGTAAGACCGGATCACTTGTCCGAGTATACATGCCGTTCAGAGAATCGGATTAACAGCCGGAGCATGGGCTGACTCTGGACGCTATGTGGCGCTCTGCGCACACGCAGAATGGCGATGCGCATGCGCAGAATGCAAAATCCGATTCAGATCCGATTGCTGAGTATACATGCAGTTAAAAGTCCGACTATGAACGAATTATCTAGGTGTTGGTATCCGATTTTGAGATGTCCGAAGTAGGTCCGAAGTAGGTCGGATTAAGGTGTTTAAATGCACTTAAAAAGTCTGAACGATGTCATATACGATTAAAAATTCGAATTTCTTACTGCATGTAAACGTACTGTGTACACACTGCAGACACACACACACACACACACACACACACACACACACACAGACACACACACACACACACACACACACACACACACACACACACACTGCAGACACACACACACACACACCAAATACACACACACACACACTGCAGTCACACACACACAGGCACACAAACACAGGGAACGCACACACACACACACACACCAAATACACACACACACACACACACACACACACACTGGAGACACACACACACAGGGAATGCACACACACATACGTGCACACACACACACACACAAACACAAACACACACACACACTGCAGACACACACACACACAGGGAATGCACACACACAAACACACACACACACACACACACACACACACACACACACTGCAGACACACACACACAGGGAATGCACACACACATACGTGCACACACACACACACACAAACACACACACACACAAACACACACACACACACACACACACTGCAGACACACACACACAGGGAATGCACACACACATATGTGCACACACACACACACACAAACACACACACACACACACACACACACACACACTGCAGACACACACACACAGGGAATGCACACACACAAACACAGACACACACACTGCAGACACTCACACACAAAGTGACATTGGTGGTTAGCTTGCCATCACCATCTTTGTCTGGGGATGCTCCACTGTCACCTCTCAGAGGACTCTCCTGCCTCTCGACCGCGTCTCGTCCGGCCGGGTCCAGTCAGAGAATTAATCACTGGTTCTTTTTTACATAACGCATATTTTCAGCAGGGGCCGAGGATATAGGATATTGTGTTAATCTCTGGATCTGAAGTTTCATATTGTTTCCATTTGGGGAGGGAATCTCTGTCTCTCTCTGTCTGGGCTTCTCTTTTTGGGGCTGTTTGTTTGCTGTTAGTTAGCATAACCTATCTTCTGATCCGGGTTCTGATCCGGGGTTCAGCACGCCAGGCGCAGTCTTCTGACGCCCGCCCCGTGAGGTCCAGGGGTTCGGACTTCAAAATGGGGTGCTAGGGGGGAACGGGGGGGCAATTTAAGGTGAGTTGGGGTGTAAAGGGCCCCCAAATATATGTCAAAACAAAAGTGACAGTTGTGACCTCATATCAGGGGCCTCACCAGGAGCCTGAGGAGAAAGAGGGTGGACCCAGTATGCTGCCCTGAGGAACTACTTGGCTGCTTGAAATGTGATTTCACTTGTGATTTTTTAAATGATTTATTATTATTATTATTATTATTATTATTATTATTATTATTATTATTATTATTTTTTATAGGAGCAGTGGGCTGCTGTGTTCATTTGACCCATCCTATGGTACATAGGAGCAGTGGGCTGCTGTGTTCATTTGACCCATCCTATGGTACATAGGAGCAGTGGGCTGCTGTGTTCATTTGACCCATCCTATGGTACATAGGAGCAGTGGGCTGCTGTGTTCATTTGACCCATCCTATGGTACATAGGAGCAGTGGGCTGCTGTGTTCATTTGACCCATCCTATGGTACATAGGAGCAGTGGGCTGCTGTGTTCATTTGACCCATCCTATGGTACATAGGAGCAGTGGGCTGCTGTGTTCATTTGACCATCCTATG